>JACVCZ010000002.1:8085000-8655000 GCA_020829145.1 Drosophila nigrodunni | reverse complement strand
TATTAATAATAATAATGATAATAATAATAATAATAATAACAATTATAATAAAAATAATAATATAATAATAATAAATAAATAATAAATAAATTAGTAAATATTTTTAATAATATTTACTTCTTCATCACATTTAACAACTTTAAATTCTGTTTAATTATTATATTTAAATTGTTTAGTGCTTAGTGTTTATACAGCAATTTATTAGCTTATTTAAATTAATGTTTAATGACTCAAATAAGTCAATTTTTCAACAAACATAAGAAAAAAACACTCAAAGAAGATTCAAATTAATAAATACAAATTAATAAAGTTTTTGCAGTGGGACTAATATTTTTATTAATATTATGCTTGCTAAATATGCTTTTAAATATCACTTTAAAATTGTTAACAATATTGCAAACATTGTACATTTTATATATTTTTATAGATATATTTCTATATATTTTATATTTTTTAATCAAAAATAAACAGCGAGCAATGCCTTCAATAAAAAATAATATGCAGGCTTAAGTTAACACTATTTTCATATCATTTAAACACTTTTTTTCTGGCTTAATGAGGCACCAACTGTGGAGATTAATTTAAAATTATTAAAGGATATTTTAAAGCAAATGCTACCGACATAGATGTATATGTGTGTATGCAATGCCTGTGATTTATGAGCTTGTGAGTGTGTGTGTGTGAGTGTGTTGCCTTTTCATACGTGGAAACAGACAATAGCGAAAGCAGACGAGCTTGCAACGTCAATATATCAATATGGCAGTATTAGCAATATATCAATCAATCAATCAGTTGCGACACAAAAAGACTCACACAAAAAGCTGCAAGAGCAGAGCGAAGGATGCGTGTTAAATGGTCATTTGGATATGAGCATTTAAGTGGGGTTGGAAAGGGAAGAGGGAGAGGAGAGAGCGAAAACAAGGGACAAAGGGAACATTCAGTAAGAGCCGCTTAATTGAAGCGCTCATTAAAATTAATTAGAAATAATGAGCACAAATCCTGTCGAAAATTATGGATATATACGCAATACTCGTATAATAAGCGCATCTATATAAATATGTATATAAATATATATATGTATATGTATATGTTGACTGAATGGCCACGTAAACTGGCCAGAAATTAGCTAACAATGAATAGATCCCCAGTGAGTTGGTCCCTTGTCAGCGGCAAACAAAAGTTTTTTCAGCGGCAAGCGTTGTGTTAATCAGCCAAAAGCCCACAACAATTTACAATTATGAAACAGGAAGAGCCACAGGAAAAGAAGTGGAAAAAAAAAAGGAAAATCCTCAAGTGACCAAAGGGAAAAGCTGGCAGTTTGGATGTCCCCGATTGAAGCCACTCAGCAGAGCTGATTGTGCGACAAATTACAAGGAGTTGGAGTGCAGAAATCAATCGATTTAGACTACATCAATTGTTAAGTTGCCCCTTTTTTCAAGCAGCTGCCCCGGTGCACCCCCTCGGCCTCTATCTAATCCATTATCATAATAGTATACAATATATTAGAGCTGCTCGTATGCTTGTGACAGTGTTTAGCTGAAGTAGTGTAGTGTATTATATTTCGTATGCTGCATTTATCTGGCTGGAACTATGACCTCAACAAATCATGAGAGCAGCCATTGCGTATACGCCCCGTTGTACCGGGTAGTAGTTGTAACGGTGAACCACAAAGCAACTCAACGCACAGCTCGTTAAGAGGCTAAGGGTGTGTGGTTATGTCTCTCAGTGTGTGTGTGTGTGTGTGTGTGTGCTCTGGGGACCCCTAATAATTTGCTAGCTGAGCACTTGACTTGCGTCGTTTACATGACCATTAATGTGACTTTTGCCAACGCAGCTGGCAGCATTGAGTTTGCCGCATGTCCTTGCGGCCAAATGTCTGCTGAATGTGCGCCTTGGGAACCAGCAACTGCTGCTGCTACTGCTGACCACACTTGGACCAGACAGCAGCACAAAAAGAGCCAGGGAGGGACAAAGGCAAAGTGAAGAGCGTAGGAGGCAGCGGTAAAAACATAGGCAGTGGCAGGGGGAGGTGGAGGGGGAGGTAGAGTGGTAGAGAAACAGGCCCGGAGGCAGCGATAGAGCAGAAGCTTCTGTTTGTTACTTTCATTGATTGTGGCAACAAAACTGTTGACTACTTTTCGGCATCCGTCCACTCGACATGCTAATATTTACACAACTGTATGAGTACTTTTCCAGCTATCTGTGTGTGTGCGTGTGTGTCTGCGTGTGTGTGTGTGTGTATGTGTGTGTGTGTGTGTGTGTGTATATATGTGTGTGTGTGTGTGTGTGTGTGTGTGTGTGTGTGTGTGTGTGTGTGTGTGTGTGTGTGTGTGTGTGTGTGTGTGTGTGTGTGTGTGTGTGTGTGTGTGCGTACATGTGTGCGCATATATATGCCCATGGCTAGGTGTGTGTGTGTGTGGTGTTTGTTATGCTGCCGTTCTAGCCATTTCATAGCTAGCTTTAAATTAAAAGAAAAATTCAATAAACATAAGCTGAAATATAAGCTAAAAATATGTTAAATATGTTGGCCACTCCGTTGACTTACTACTTAAGAACTGCTTAGAGTCATTTTAGCCATTTTAGCCAGTTTAAAGCCAGCCAAAGAATTCTGTATGGCGGCTACTACAGCCATAGCTTCTTTTCTAGCTATTTTGTAACTTAACTTAGCTGCGCAAGCCTTAAGTCACTCAAAAATTTATAAATAAAAAATGTAAGTGCTAATAATAGTTATATAAAAAGAAATTATTAAAAAAAAAAAATAAGTTTTACCAATTTTAAGTGTTTGAAAACTTGAATTGTAATTCAGACTTAGTTTTACAAGGACTGAATCAGTGAAGAGCGCGGCAGTTTCCATAGCGTAAATTTAAACCAATTTCCACCAAGGCTGGCAACACTGAGTGTGTTTGGGCAACACACCCACACACACGCCCAAGTGTTTGGTAATTTATTTTAAAATTACGACAAATTGCACTGAAAGGGGTTAAAACACAATTGATGAAGGTTTGTTGAGTCTCAACATAATCCCCGTTGTAGCATTAATTAGCAGCTAAACCATTGCCTAATTAAAGAAGGAGAAAAAGAAAACTGTACACAAAACAATTTGTTTATAATATTTTAAATTTATTTCATTCGATTCGATTTGATTTGATTTTGATTTGATTTTGATTTTTGGATAAAAATTGTACATTAATGTTGTCATTGTTGAGCAAAGTATCTGTATTAGCTAATTAAATAAAACTTGTATTCGAATTATGGAAGTAGAGAGAATTGCTTAAGTATTATATGTAATTAAGTTAATTAATTAAGTCTTAGCCCAAGAAAGTGAAGTATAACGCTAAATTTTGAATTATTTTTCATTGTATTTTGTTTTTTGATTTTTCGTTTTTTAATTTTCATTTTCTTTTTCTTTTCGAGTATCGGTAAAAGCGCCGCAACATTTGGGCAACAATTTTTGTGTTTTCCGTTGATTTAATATTCTTTTTTTTGGGTGGGTGAGTTAAGTTGTTGTTGTGGTTGTTTGTGTGGCTGTTTATGCGGTGCTGTTGGGGTTGTTGTGCGTGAGAAAATTGTAACTTTTACAGAGGCGTCTTTGATATGTTTATGTTTTAAGAAATCGTTTGTTTTTTTTATGAGCTAAATAACTTGTTAATAAGTTATGTAATTTATAAATAAGTTTTATATATATATATATATATTTATTGATATCAATTTCAATAGACCGAAAAAGAGAGCATGGGAAAGGGAAAGGGAAAGGGCAGAGAGCGACACTTTAAATTGAATTATAATTATAATTAATTATATATTAGTATTGTTACAATTATTATGTATATATTTGTTATGTATTTGTATATGTATATGCTGTGGCGCGTTGCACATAAAGTAATTGTAATTATTTGTTAAATATTCGTTAATTAATCGGTAATTATTAATCGCAATCCGTTTAGCTGTGCGTTGTTGTGATTAACTTGGAATCGTTATCGTTATCGCTATCGTTATCGATTGATTAAGTGCCTTTAAAGTTTGTCAAATCCTTTCCAACTTTACTTCAATCATAGGTCAAGGACACAGTTGACTTGGGCGTCGGTAGCGGTGATGTGGTGTTCTCCTCCTCGTCATCGTTCTCCTGCGAGTCCTCGGGCTCTCCAAGTGCATGAACAAACTCATAGAAATCAATGCGTCCATCACCGTCCACGTCCACCTCCTTGATCATGTCCTCGACTGTTAAATGCACACAAAATGCAGCAAACAAAATAAATTAATTTAATTATGGTTTTTGAACTTACTGTCCTCCTCGTCGAGATCCTCGCCCAGACACTGGAGCACGGCACGCAAATCGGAGGCGGTTATATAGCCACGATTGTGCTTATCAAACACACGGAAGGCATCCCGCAGCTCGCGCTCCTCCTGATCCGCCGAGGAGAGACCCGATTTATCCTCATACGTCATATTGGATAAGATGTCGACAAATTCCTCGAAACTAACGTTGCCATCGCCTGTCGAATAGACAAGAAAACACACACAAAGGCGAAAGAAAGTGGATGGGGAAATGGGTAGGAAAATGGTTGGAAAATGTAGCAGGAAAAGTCGCATCAAAGGTACATAAATCAATTGGAATTTGCAATTCAGTGAGACGCTTAGGCACACGCACCGTCCACATCGATCTCCTGCAGCATTTCCTGCAGCTCCTCAACGCGCGCGAATTGTCCCAACGAGCGCATCACGGTACCCAGCTCCTCCTTGGTTATGCAACCATCGCCATCCTTGTCAAACAGACGAAATGCCTCACGAAACTCTGCAAGCAAAACCAAAAGTTTCAAAATGAAGCGAGTAAAGACGAGTGGACTGAAGTCTAAAGAGACCCTGTATTAGTTGTTTGTTTTACAAACATATCTACCCTTTATACTCCCACACAGTACAGGGTTTAAAAAACAGTCGACTTTACACAGTAAAAAGATTCGGAATAAGCGACAACGAAAACGGTTTCAAAAACACCAAATTTCAATTTGAAATATTTACAAATTTACAAAAAAATTTTTAAAACTACTTAAGCTATAACAAAGAAAACAAGTTGGAAAGGCTACAGTCCAGCGAGCCCACTGTAAAAGATCCCGTACTCCTTCTAGTGCGCATTTTCCTTAATTTTCGACCGATTGGCCCTATGGGAGCTATGTTATATAGTTGTCCGATCGCGATCAAACTTAAGGGGAGTAGTTATAATGGCACCATACATATAATATGTGAGTTTGGTTGCGGTAGCTCAACTAACGCTACATGTCTTCATACAAATGTCCTATTTTTCGATCGATTTGTTCTATCGAAGCTATGTCATATAGTTGTCCGATCCAGATCAAACTTGTTGTGGATAGTTATAATGGTACAGTTCATAAACTCTATGAATTTGGTCAAGATAGCTGTAATAGTTTGGAAGTTGTAGTGAAATGAAAATAGTTTTCTACAATTTGCGGGGGTGGTAGGGGGCGCGGCCAGATTTTGAAATAAACTTATCCTGCCTGACATATTGGCGGACTTTCATTCCAAATTTGGTGGCTCTAGCTCTTGTAGTTTCAAAGATCCAGGTGTTCATACGGACGAACGTATGGAGAGACAGGCAGACCGACATCGCTATATCGGCTCGGCTGCTGATGCTGATCAAGAATATATATAGTTTATGGATCGGACATGCCTTCTTCTGCCTGTTACACACATTTCGCTTCAGACAAACTTAATAGACCCCTCTACTCTTTTTTAGAGTACCGGGTCTAAAAAACCACATTATATAGTAAAAGCTCTACTCGCGGACAGCTCCCTTAGCCGGACGAATTTTATAGTTTTTTAGCGTGATTTTCATACAAAATCCGTTCTCTTAGACGGACATCTTCCTCGGAGGGATACTGAATACTGAAACTATGGCTGTCCGGGCAAGAGAGCTTTTACTGTATTTATGGTAACACAGGGTGTATATTTTACTATTATTTCATATAGCTCACATAGGCCAATTCGGTGAAAAATCAATGATTTTTATATTTTATTAAATTTAATATCTTGCTGAATAATTTAATACCAGTTCAAGCAACTATAACACACAGCTCCTAGGACTAAAAGGTTGGAAGATAGTGACATAAACTAGTGGTACGATTTGGTGCACCCTGTATGGGTTTGGGGCAGAGTTGATTGCTCCACAGCATGTACAGGGTCCTTTACAGTTGACTGACTACAAACAGAGTTGCCTAACCAAAAGGGCATAACTTTTGCACACTTACCTCGCATCTGACCCTTGGAGATGCAGCGACGCTTGTCCATGGCATCCGCATCGGTCTCCCCATGACCAGCATCGACGGCATAGGAGCTGGCCCGCTGCGAGAACTGGCGTGTTTTCGTTTTTCGTTTATTGCGCAAGGCAGCAGTACCACAATCCCCAGCTGAACCGACTCCAGTACCGATACCGATTCCGCTACCGACCCCGCCAGAGTTGCGCACATTTAGCGTTGCTTGGATGGGCGCTTGTCGCCTGGCCATGGACTGCTGATAGTCATCATAGTAGTCCTCCTCCTCATCATCATCCTCCTCTTCATCCTCGTCCTCGTCCTCGCCATCCACATCGTAGTCATCGGCTTCATCATCGTTGTACTGCTCGTAAACCACCTGATCACTTAGATTCCGCTGGGCATAGCTAACCCGGGTTTGAATTCCGCCCGCTTCACAGGAGCTGGAATCCGTGTCCGCATCGGAGGCGACATGACTTCGTTGTTGTTGTTGTTGTTTTTGTTGATGTTGTTGTTGTGTTCCCAACGCTTTCTTGCGTTGTCTTTGCCGTCGTTGCTGTTGCTGTGGTTGCTGCTGTGGCTCATTTGTGTGCTGTGTTTGTGGTTGTGCTTGTGCCTGTGTGTGTGACTCTAGCTCCCCTTCCCCCAAACCCTCAACCAGCCCCTCTCCCTGCTGTTCATTGTCTACGCCCGCCGTTGTCATCTGCTCCTCGTCGGGTTCATCTCCGCTCAGTGTTGTGTTTCTCGTCTGTCAAGAGGGGAGAGAAATTTAGAGAGAGAGTACAAGTTACTTTTGGTTAGCGGTTTTGGTCTCAAAAATCCCATTTCATGGGGATTACTCTCTGTTACTACACACCACCACTGACTACGTGCACAAATCAAGAGTTTATTGTACTTCGTTTGGGACAAAGAAAGTTGAGTATATGGAATATATTTGCTTTCGATAAAAAGTTTAGTTTAATGGCAAGTAAATCGATGAAAATCAGCTACAAATGTTATCAAATGTGCCTAAAGTAGTGCTGAAAACTAGACGGTAAAAATTAAGTTTTTATTTTTTATGATAAAACATTTAAATTAAGTTTTATTGGTCTAGCAAGTCAAGCCAGGGTAACATATAGTCGCGCAGATAAATTTAAAATTTCAATTAAAACTCTCAGAGCTAAAAGTGATTAATTTAAATATTGTTTTTGTTAATTAAAATATTTTTAAATAAATTTTAACTATTTTTATTCAAAATCCAACAATGTCCGCGAAAAACACTTAATCTTCTATTCAAAACTATCCGCTTTTTTAAAGAACACTTCAAATTGTTTACACACCCGCTTGGGTACTTTACATAGAGCAGATATGTCCCTTAGTTGTTATGGCTTGAAGTCTAATAGGATTAGAAACGTTTATAGGTCTCCTGGCTAGCATTTGGACATCTCTTTCATTGAGCGAAGTGGCAGTGCGTCTACCCATCTTAGCCCAGTTCGCTCTAGGGCGAGACAGAGGCAAAGTAGATATTTAAGCATTGCAGGTGTTGTGGTTTGTGTCCTGACTGCATGTGCAGCTGCTAGTAAGTGAGCAGTGGAAATTTCAACTATCATGCTACAAGCTTGCCGAGTGAGAATTCCAACCATCACCCCACAATCTTCCCGAGGTGCAGTAGATATCAACTAAGTTGAGCATTGAATTCGTTGCACATGATCATAGCTATTTGGCATGGAGTGCTCTTCCGCCACATTTGATTTACACACATTCATTTGGTTTAAAAACAACACTTTACATTATTTCTGTTTTCAAAATCTTCAAATCTTGTTTTGAAGCATTCTGGCAACTAGACTAATAACAAAGAAAGTACAGCAAACTTAATATTTTGTCATAAATTGTCTTTCCTTACCATTAGCTGCCTCAGCTCGCGGGCAATTGTTGAACCAGTTAAAAATTTATTAACTGCCGTGAAAAGCCGTTTTCCTTCCAATGTGACGGCCTTGCTTGCAACTGCTAATCGATTATAATCCCTAACCGTATACTGGCTCGTATCTTGATCCTTATGCCTGCGTCCTGCGCTCTCAAATGTGCTGCAACTTTAGTTAATTGGACAGCTGAAAGTCAGTTTAAACGTTTCGACCGCACAGTCAAGTTTCCCAATTAGTAGCATTTGTAGTAGCGCTGTAAATAAAGCCAAAGGGAAAACGAATGAGAGATAGAGTAAGGTAGTGTGTAAGAGAGAGAGAGAGAGAGAGGGGAAGAGAAATTTAATAATTAAACAATTTGCTAGCTGAAAGCAATTCAATTGACGTGCTTCAATCCCTATTAAATAACATTCGCATACGAATTGTCACGTTTCCAATTTCGATTGCTGCCTAACGGTTTTCAGTACGTGCCCGCTTGCAGCGTTGGCAGTCTAGCCATTTTATGGCTAGATGCGGCAAGTAATTTTAACAAAAGCGTAAAAAAAAGTTGTTCGCTTTAACTTATTTGCATAAATTTACAAATTTGTACATCATTTTTAATATTTTTTCGATTTTAGCTTTATTGTCTTTTATATTTTTAGCTAACTTTATCTAGCAGTTAATCGAGTTATTAAATATACAAATTTCATAGTTTATTCAATATTTTTATTTATTTATTTTAATTTTTTTTTTTTATTTTTTTTAAATTTTTTTTTTAATTTTTTTTTAAATATAACATTACAAACTTTCGTTGCTTCTTAAATATTTTTATAAATTTTTTTATTATTTTTTTTATAGTTTTCTCAACAGTTTAGTTATTTTTAATATTTTTAAGCTGTTTCTAGCTTTGTTTAGCTTTTTCAAGCTGTGCAGTGGCTTCCAGAAGTGTCTAACAATTTTATATTTAAATCTCATTCCATGTAATATTGGATTTAAAATATTACAAAATTTCACCTTCACTATTCATATTTTTCCCCCATTTTATTGCTTAAACTTTGACAGCACTGCCCGCATGTAATAGAAAACTGCGGTCTCAAATAAACACACACACAGGCACACACACACAGGCACACCTGCACATTCACCTGCCTAACTAATCAGACAGTCATCATGCAAATTCTGTGAGTACCTTCACTTAAATGGAAAACACGTTTTCGGCACGGGAACATACGTAATTTTAGTTGGACGTGAATGCAGCGAGGACATGAAAATGGACATGAACGTGGAAATGGAAATGGAAGTGGTGAATTGCTTAACTGATTGCCTGCTCATTTAACAGCTGAATGCCTATCACAAATGTCGAATTGTACACCTCCATGGTCACTTTTAAAATAGCTCAATCAAAGCCAATTATAATTGCAGACAATTAAGTGAAGCGTACAGAAATGCTGTTATCTTAATTGCTGTAATGTAGTATGAGACTTCAATGGTCACTTAAAGGTAAAAGAAAACTTCTACATTACTGAATCGTTAAAATAAAGGGTTTGGGAAGCCACTTAAAACTATAAATTATTGGAAATAATGTAAATTTATTTTATTGGACTTTTAATTCTATGGTAACTTAATCATTATGTTTTTTTTATCATTTTGAAAGACACATTTTATTTGTTTATATAAAATATATTTTAATGGCGTTTACAAACCATTAATCTGGTTTAATTCCAATTAATTAGTATTAATAATATATTTTTGCTTTCCATATGTGTATGGCCTCTGTGGATAATACATGGCACTATTTATAATAATTTTAATTAATTATATACAAAAAACTTTAATAAAAAAAGGCCTAGTGGGTCGACACAACTATGCTCTGCTAAATTAGATCCAAGATGGTCACTTTATTGTTTTTCTAAACAAAAATAAAATAAAATAAATAAAAATATAGGCAACCAAGTAACATAAACTATTTTGTTAAAAACAATAGTTTAATATGTATAACTTCTTTTTATTAAGTTAACATACTCCATACTAACTTTATTATATTTTATTTATATTATTATATTATTTAATTTATATTTAAATTGAACAATCCATTGTCCTATTACCTACAAAGCTACAAAGTTTGCTTAGAGCACCGAGCAGATAATGTGGATTTTGTGCCGACTTGTGAATGACTTGTGGAATGGAGTGAAACAACGTGATCTTCCCTCAGCTCTTTTTCTCTCTGTCGCACTTTCTTTGCTGCTATCTCTGTCATTTCACAAGTTATATTTGAAAGCCTGGCTGCTTAGCATTTTGAGGCAGTGACTTGGCACGTTTTGTTAATGTGTTTAATCTACGTGACAAGCAAAAGAGAGTGAGAGCAAGAAGGATAGAAGGAATCTACACCAACACAGACTCCACTGCTGCTTGTCAACAGTTGCACGGGGCGTATGTGTAATATGCCAAGATTGACAGCCAACAAGCAGCCATAAATGTTAGCATGCTGATTGTGATTGATGTGCTGGCACATGACATGAGTCACAGCAAACACTCTGCACTGTGAACTGAGACTGTGAACTGAGACTGAAACTGAGTTAGAAAATTGAAACTTAGAGCACTTAGCAGGCGACGACGGGCTGTAGACTGTTTCTCTGCTCAGTTTGTATGCCATTTGTAAGCAAATGCTGTAGCATTCACTTCGACATAATTTCTACAAATTTTTCATATTCATATTTTTTTCGTCTTTGACTACATAATATTTTTTTTGCTCCGTGATTTTTTTCACAACTCGTATTTTCATTCAAAAAAAAAAAATATATATATATATATTTATTTTTTCCGGTCCTGCATCGTGCTCTCTCTCTCTCTCGCTGCTGAGAAAGCAATTCAAGAATTTTGAAGAAAATGGATAACGGTATGAATGTCAAATTGCTTATCGAGAAGTTCGAGGGCATGCGTATGCGAAATGTACAAATATCGGGAGCTCCACGGGATTGGAATCTGAAGGCGGTCACTGGCCGTGTGGCCGAAACAGTGGCCAAAATCGAGCATAATATACTTCCCTTTTCAATTGGAACTGTCTCCAATGGTGGCAATGAAATTGCACAACGCTGGCTTTCAATGATTAATGAAAAGATGATAAATCGTGTTCAGAAACAGAGCAAACCCGATGTAAATACCGATGATACCGAAAATACCCTCATCAATCTGACGGACGAGGATATGGTATTGAATCCCATTGAGGTATCAAGTAATACAAGAACTATCTTCAGTTCTCATCAGATCAAAACTGTACCAAGTTTCAGCGGCTTTACTTTGGGTAATTATTTAACTTGAAATATAGTTTACTTGACGTTTTTCTTATCAGTGAATCTCTCACTTTTGCCAGACAGCAGCCAAATGCAGTTTGTGCGGGCAACGAATAGCTGCACTTGGTAAATCAACGGCAATCAAGGGTTAATTGATGAATGCTAATGCTTACATAACAGATTTTATTCGGGACCGAACCCAAACTTAAATTCTTTGCAAAACATTGTCAACCAATTTCACTCTTTCTCGTGTGCATTCAATAAATTATCAAGTGTTTCATATAAATTATTGTATTATAGTGTGACAAGTGTGACAAGAGTGACAAGTGTGACAAGAGTGACAAGTGTGACAAGAGTGACAAGAGTTGCCAGGACAGTAGGACTGAAAGCCATTGATTTCAATTTAATCTCAAGCAGCGAAATTCAATTAGTCTACCAAATACCCTGCAGAAAATCAACTGAATTCCGTTTTTAATCCCCGTATTCAAAAGACATGATTGCATTGCTCTCATACAACAAATCGGTTGAAAATTACTCATTTGGGTGGAATAAGTACGTGGTCTTTTACAATCGACCCACTCGACGGTAGACTTTACCTTATAATCGCCAAAGAGATTATATTATCTAAAGCAAAATGTGCATAACAGGCAGAAGGAGGCGTGTCCGACCCCATAAAGTATATATGTTCTTGATCAACATCAACAGAGGAGTCTATATAGCGTCCTACTGTCCGTCTTTCCGCTGTCCGGTTGAACACCTGGATCTTTGAAACTACAAGAGCTAGAGCCACCAAATTTGAAATGAAAGTCCGTATATATGTCAGGCAGGTTACCTTTATTTGAAGCTTTTGCCACGCCCCCTACAACCCCCGCAAATTGAAGAAAACTATTTTCATTACACTACAACTACCAAACTATCAGAGCTATCGTGACCAAATTCACACAGTTTATGTACTGTACCATTATTACTATCCACACCAAATTTGATCCGGATCGGACAACTATATAACATAGCTCCCATAGGACAAATCAATCGAAAAATAGAACATTTGTATGAAGACATTTACTGTTAGTTGAGCTACCGCAACCAAACTCACATATTAAATGTATGATGCCATTATAACTACACTCCCCACGTTTGATTCGGATCGGAGAACTATATAACATAGCTCCCATATGGCAAATCGGTGGAAAGTTAAGGAAAATTCGCACAAGGAGTACGGGGTCTTTTACAGTCGACTCACTCGACTGTTGCCTGTCTTACTGGTTTAAATTAAATCTGTGCACTGAGGAGTGAATTCCGTACCACCATACCATATGCCCTATTAAATACCCTTAGCACAGGGTATACAAAATGGATAAACGAAATTATTCGAACAAGAATTGCATCACAATGCGATTGGCTATAAAAGAGGGGAAAGAGAAAAATTTAAATCGCTACAGAGAATGTGAGCAAACTAAAAAAAAACTCGAATTGCAATTTTACGAACCGTTTGTTGGTTTTTTTTTTGGGGTGCTGGGTTTTTCTGGCTGGTTGGACAGTGGTGGGAGTGGAGGATATTTTAAAATGCATTTCAATTGGTTGTGTGCACAATTTTCGGTATTTTTCATTTTGCAAGCACACTCGCCAGTGTCTGCCCCAGGACATTATCAACATGATGGTGATGATAATAATGACGATGATGTTGATGATCATTGACAGACAGGCAGCTGCCTCAAACTTCAGAGCTGCTGGCACAACAAAATGCCTGCGTGCAACCTAAAAAAATAAAAAGTGAGGAAAAAAATCAAAACGGAAGGATGTGTGTGACATGAACATGGCCCACATGCAGCTGTTGGCCCAGCTGGTTGCTGGCCAAACCGCAAAATAAATGGCCAAAAGGAAGTGCCAAGCCGTGGGTAAGTAGAAACAAACAGAGCGAGAAGGTGAGCGAGGGAGAGGGAATGAGAGTGCTAGTAGCAGAAAGAGACGACAGCGTGATCAAGGACGAGGTTGGGCTGCATTCCTGTGTGCTTAAAGCGTTTCATATTTATTTTCTCACACTGTAGGTTTTAGTTGGATTACAGGCTGCAACATACGGGATGATGATAATGATGTAGGCATGGGCCTACATGCCAGCAGTCACAAATATTATCAACTTATCCATTAAAATGTTTAAAAGCATTGACATCAAGGCTCAAACGGCAGCCTCCTACTGCCTATCTCCCTCTCTGTCCCTCTCCATCTCTTCCCTCTCTTTTACAGCGCTTAATTCTATGCTATCAAATCGTTATCATCATCATCATCGCCTTTTTTGTTTTGTGTACCGTAACTTTTCACTCAGTCTGCAATTCCAATTTGCATTTCACACCCGCTCGCACACACGCACACCCACACCCACACACACACACACGCACACCTTTGACACACTTTATGATGACAGCCAAAAACAACAAAAAAATAAAAAAAAAAAATATTTCAACTCTGTTTTCGTAGCACATTTCCAACACTTTTCCCCCTCAAAAGTTGTCAGCTAGCTGACATGGAATAAATGAAGATACTTCGCTGTTCTAGCAACACCCCCACACCTACCACTGCCCCCCACCGCCCCCCCTTCCTTCCCACCTTAATGCGCTTTGCATAACTTTGTCAGGCGGCAGTTGATTTGTTTATTAGCAGCAAACTCGGAATACTGAAGAAACTTGAAATTCAGTTTTAGCAGGCTAAAGTGGAAAACTGAATGCAGCAAAAGTGCCAAGTGGGAAATGGAAAAGTGGAAAGTGGAAAGCGGAAGTGGAAAGTAGTGAAAGCCAGCTGCAGCAGCGGATAACTAAACTTTCACTGACGAGCATTTGATAAATGAATTGAAGTTATGAATGAAAGCTGCAAAAGCTGCAGCTTGCAACAATTTCAGACTCTTCAGCTTTTGTCACGGCTACAGAAATGAGAATAGCAGATGAAAATGTAATCACTCAGTTTGCATTACACTGCTCGAAATGGTAGCAAATTTACTTAAGTTTTGAATATTAATAGACTACTATCAAGTGTTTTTAAAGAAACATTTATTCTAATTTAAAATTATATATGATTTAATTATGATTATATTATGCACTTGAAAATCTGGGTAAACTTACAATAATTCAATTTTTTCTTCCTTCTAAACGAATGTTAAAAATTCATTACATTATTACACTGCTCGAAATGGTAGCAAGTTTACTTAAGTTATGAATATTAATACACTACTAAGAAGTGTTTTTTTATTCCAATTTAAGATTATATATGATTTAATTATGAATATTTTATGCACTTGAAAATCTGGGTAAACTTACAATAATTCAATTTTTTCTTCCTTCTAAACGAATGTTAAAAATTCACAAAATATAAAATTCTTAAATTAATTTATTTGAACTACAATATTTACTAATCTAAAATTAAATAAATTTAAAGATTTGTTAGTTAAAAATTTTTGTTAAATTCTTTCTAAAAGAAAAACTGAAGTTTATCCTTAAATTTCAAGCTTTACTGATAAAAAACAAAAAATTAATTAAAATTAAATGAAAAATTCTGCCAATAAAATTACCAGACTTCGATGAAGTACTTCCTAGCACTAACTTTAGTCTTTTAAATTCTTTTATTGCGTCTTTTAAATTGTAATTTGTTTTAAAATAATTGTTGCTACACTTGGCATGCATTTACTTCTAACAAACTACTTTATTTATTAAAAAATAGAATAGAACAAGAAAGAAAAGTACAGTCGAGCGCGCCCGACCGTATAATACTCTCTGCATTTGTCCCGATTAAATTATTAAAATCGGTATCGAGATATTACAATGTGAATTACTTGCATTAAAACACGTTGAAACAAAAACAATCTAAGCATAATCAAACACACATCTGTTTGTTTGTATTCGAATACACATACGTTTGGCAATATGTATATGATGCAAATATGTATGTATGTGTGTATTCGGCGCAGCCAGCTTCAGCGGGCAGCGCTGCCGACACACAGGCAGCGAAAACGTTCGAACATGTGCTTGTGTGTTTCTATCTCGCTTGCACCTATGGGTTGGTATTGCGTTAAATTATCAATATTGTAACGCTTCTAGTTTTCTTGTTTATAGTCCGATTTTAATGCGCCTTTCAGTATAGTTTAATATAGTTAGGTCTCCACACGAAGTAAATAATTACAATACTGTACGATACGAACAAGTTCGCCAAAACCGGCATTGAAGGTTCCAGTCTTTTTTTATCAAATGTGGGAAAAGTGGGCGTGGCAGTCCAAAATTTTAAATGGCAATGCAACTATGCCGTGGCTAGGAACCTCCCGTTCCAGAATTGGTGATCCTAGGTGCCATAGTTACTGAGATATTTGCCGAAAACACCAATTTTTTCCGAGGTGTGTTCAGTTTTTTGCTTATTGTGGGCGAATGGGGCGTGGCATCGAAAAAAAAAAAGATTCTTGTATTGACTGACTAAATATCTGATCGTTTGACACCAAGCTCGAACTTGTAGCTCTTACCATCTCTGAAATCTGTTTGTTCATACGGACAGACAGACAGACAGACAGACAGACAGACAGACGGACAGACGGACATGGCTATATCGACTCGGCTTGTGATGCTGATCAAGAATATATATACTTTATGGGGTCTGCCACGCCTCCTTCTGCCTGTTACATACTTTTGCACAAACCCAATATACTCTTGCAGAGAGTATAAAAACTTCAAGATCCCACCACAAATCACTTGTTAGTGAACTTGAAATTGAATGGGTCAGAAAAGTTTGACCAAACAACGAAAATTAAAATTGGCATAAAAGGGCTTTCTTGTAGCACCTTAAGACTCAACTGTACACTGTTAACATACATGCTAAAAAAGTCAATTGAAAAAGTCTCAACGCGTGAACTTCAATTAAAAATGTTTTGCAGACCTTTAAAATTTGGCAGCCACAAAAATGGCATTCGGAATGCAATCAACGTGTGTTCAACACACCTACACACTCACACACAGCCACTCTCCCCCATAGTAGTCACATTCACGCCAAGAACCTTAGCGCTTACCCCTCACTGAATGCTGCATGTTGGTTTGCGGTTGGACCGCAGAATACGGATAAAAACCGCAGGAATATCGCTTGAACCAACGTTAAATCCGACAGTAAAAAGCCGCAACTGTTTTTGGCGCCCATTTTATTGTTTAATTTGAATTGTCGAGGCGCTTCGGGGAGCCCATGGAGCGCGGGGAGGCGCAGTGAATGGGCTGTGGGTGTGACCACAAAGTAGTAAATCAGTTAACAATTTTTGCAGCTGCAACATTTGTAGGTCCCATTTGCGATATGGTCGTCATACTTGGCGTATGCGTTATGCGCGAGAAGATACAGGAATGATGGTAAGGGGAGGGGAGGGAGGGCATCGAAAAAGCAGTGGAATGGCATAAAACCAAAATGTAAATATGAACGCAGAAAAGTTTACGCATTTCCAACGCATAAATCACATGAAAACAAACAGAAACAAAACACAAATACAAAATGAGTGTGTGTGTGTGTGTGTGCCGCAACTTTTCGTTGTAGGCCACGCCCCCAGTATGCCCAATTTCAGTATGCAACACGTAAAATTTTGGGGCATAAAATTTTACAACTTTAGCGAAGCACAAAACAAAGGCAACCAAATTAAACAATGTCCATGAGTCGCTCTCTTACTTTCCACCCCCACTCCCCACCCCCACTCTCTCTCTCTATCTCTCTCCTCCACTCCATGTGTCCCTTGCCTTGCTTTGTTTTACTTAGTTGACTAACGATAGTGTGTACAGTTGCCAGCACGAATTACAACTTTTTCAAGGACTCTATAAAAATTACAGCTTCGGAATATCTCAAGAAACTTTAAAATAAGCAAAAAAATATATAAAGTAGATAAAACTTTAGTCGCGCTAGTCGACTGTAAGAGACCCTGTACTTTTATTTTATTGGTAATAGCAAACAATAGCCATATTTAAGCTCTGACTTAGCGAGACTCCGGTTTCCTTGTTATTACAAAGTTATCATTATGCTTATGGATAGATTGTCTTATTTTGTACTTGTATAGCTTTATGAACACTAATTAATGGCTTTAACAAAATACAGAAAACAATCAGTTATAAGAAAGTTATCAGATAAAAAAGCGGAGTTAAAGTCAGTCAACTATGGAAATTTAGCATTTCCTTAACAAATTTAGTCGGCATCAAACTACTTCATCATAATTGAGATTGGTTTCATACAATGACTAAAACAATACCCAGCGAATATGCAAAAATTTAAGTAATTAAACAAATTATTAAATATATAAAAAATATTATTTCCGATTCGATTAAGAACTACAGGCTCTTTAGCAGACACCTGCCAGCGATGTTTCTGATATGAGCAGCGTGTAAGGAGAAACGTAATTTCTATTGATAAACGTAGTCAAATAAAAGGGAAATAATATATATATATATATATATATATATATATATATATATATATATGTATGTGTGTGTGTGTACCAGAGAATTACACTCATTCTATTGACATTCATTCAGATAATTTACGGTAAATGCAACCACACAGAAATGATGAGAATTGCATTTATCTGTTTTTGACATCGATGACAGTTTGTCAATAGCAGGGAAAAGTGAAAGGGAAATGCCAAAGGCAGAAGCTGTGCGTGTGTGAGTGTGCGTGTGCGTGTGTGTGTGCGTGCGTGTGTGTGGTAGGCGTGCTGGGCCAGAGAATTGCTCTCCGTTGGCATTTCAATTGATAATAATTAATATGCAAATATGTAAATAGCAAATGTGTGGGCACATTTACATTGCGGTGAACCAAGTGTAATTGTCGTTACACTCGTAACATTTTTGGCGCTTTCTGTCTGCATTGCAATAAATAACTGTGCATAGATCACAATTAGTGTTTTTGTGCTTGAAATGTTGTTTTATATATCTATAAGTAAAATCTTGTATTGCTAATTCTGTGCAGAAATTTGTATTCCTATGAAAATCATACACTTAATAAAGTAGTAAGAAAATATAACTATATTTGTGCTCCTTCTTAGACCCAGTACTCTATTAAAGAGTAGAGGGGTCTATTAGGTTTGTCCAAAGCGAAATGTGGCTAACAGGCAAAAGGAAGCACATCCGACCCTTGATCAGCATCAACAGTCGAGATGATATAGCAATGTCCGTCCGTATGAACAGCTGGATCTCAGAGACTATAACAGCTAGAGACACAAAATTTGGAATGAAGGTGCGTATACTTGCCGAGCAGATAAAGTTTATTTTACAGCGGAGCCACGCCCACTACCGCCTCCGCAAAATGTAACAAACGTCATAACTTGGAAACGACTGAAGCAATGAGGACCAACATTTCACAGTATGTGCTATGATAAGCTTGATCTGGATCAGACAACTTTAGCTTAAAGCTTCCATATGACAACTCGGAATAAATAGAAGACATGTAGTGTTAGTTGGGCTATCGCAACCAAACTCATACATTATGTGTGTAGTACCATTATAACTATCCACACCAAGTTTGAACCGAATCGGAAGACTATATACAATATAGAACAAACCGATTGAAAATTAAGGAGTGACCAAAGGGCTTTTACAGTCGGCTCGCTCAACTGCAGCCTTTCTTACTTCTTCTTTCGTACCCATATCCCAAAACATTTAGTATTGAGGTATATATATACCTCTCTGGCTAATCGTTAAAACTGCTCTCACTTATGATTGAAATATGTGAAGCCACAGGAATAAAGTAAATTGCCTTTGCCAAGTTTCCATTCAAAGACAATTTTTCGAAATACTTTGGAAAGCACAAACAATTAGCCAATTGATAAAGTTGCCCAACTTGTGACCAAGAACTTGCCAAAAGATATTTGTGAATTGAAAGAGAGAGAGAGGGAGAGAGAGAGAGAGAGAGAGAGAGAGAGAGAGGGAGAGAGAGAGATAGAGAAGTTTTAGAACGAGTTAAATTGTAAATCAGCATTCACATTGAGTAGCAATTTCATTGGAATTCCATCGACAAGTCCTTCCGAAGGACACTCGACTGGGCAGTCAAGTTGCAAGTAGCAAGAAGGAAGTTGCAAGTTGCATCAAAGGAATGCTGAATTGAAGTTAAAGTTGAAGAGTCAACTGAGTGCGTATGTTTGTGGTGGCTTCATTTTATTGATGTCTTAATGGGAAATAGCTCTTCCGATATGAATTGCCACAAAACACTCAAGACATTCAATGCGAATTCGCTTTTCATTCGATTTAAGTTTTCAAAGTTGATTTCTCCCACAGTTTTCATATTTTTTTTTTTTTTGACACAACTCAATCAATTGATAAAGTTTACTGAAACGTGTTTTAGCCACTTTCACGCTACTTGCTTTAAATTATTTTAGTTTTAAAAATGTAACTAGTGCAAATTATCTTAACAAGAGAAAATTTTACTAGCTTTACATTTTGTTTTACTAGGAATATAAGTAAAGTTAATTCAGCATATAATTTAAAAATTAGAAACAATTGTTAAAATTTTGTATATAATTTAATTTTTAAGAAATTTAACCATTCTTAAATTAAATAAAATAAAATTCCAATATAACAATCTTATAGGAGGAAAAGCTAGCTGCCGAACATAATATCATGGAGAAGACTTTTGTATAAAATGAAAGCTTAATATAAAACAGAAAACTCTTATACAAAACAGATTTACTAGTGGAAAAGTTTATGCTAAAAAATAAAAGTTGTTTTGGGTGTATTACTTAAAAACTTAGTTAAGTTAGGCATAATACTGGGCACTTAAGGCCCTTGGGGTAATAATCTACCATAGAAAAATAATAAAAATAATTTCTCTTAGTCTAAACATAAAAGCAATAAAATAAACTAGTCTGAAATAAATAAAACTGGAATAATAAAAAATAAACTAAATGCTAAACCAAGTTCACACTCATCTGAAATAAATAAATCTAATATAATAAAAATAAAAACAATAAAATAAACTAGTCTGAAATAAATACAACTGAAATAATAATAAAAATAAAAACAATAAAATAAACTAAATGCTAAACCAAGTTCACACTCGTCTGAAGTAAATAAATTTAAAATAATAAAAATAAAAGCAATAAAATAAACTAGTCTGATATAAATAAAACTGATAAAATAAAAATAAAAGCAGTAAAATAAACTAGTCTGAAATAAATAAAACTGAAATAGTAAAAGTAAACTAAATGCTAAACCAAGTTCACACTCGTCTGAAATATATAAATCTAAAATAATAAAAATAAAAGCAGTAAAATAAACTAGTCTGAAATAAATAAAACTGGAATAATAAAAATAAAAGCAATAAAATAAACTAGTCTGAAATAAATAAAACTGAAATAATAATAAAAATAAACTAAATGCCAAACCAAGTTCACACTCGTCTGAAATAAATAAAACCCTTGAGTTGGAATAATTGTCTAAAGCTCTTTGCAGCTCAATCTACTTAGTTGCTGTGCTGCCACAATAAATAATAAAAATCAAAATAAAAAACTCTTTTTTTAAATCACTGAAGCGTATTTCACATGTTGAGTCAGCTTATTTGTGTGCGATAGAGAGAGAAAAAAGTTGATTTGATTTGAGCACATGAAAAAAGGTTTAAAATAAAGGTAAATGAAGGTAAGTACAACAAATACAACAAATAAATGAATACGTGTATTGATTCGCTGTTGTTAAACGAAAATCAACTGTTTATTTTATTTTCACAGCTTTAAATACACAGTATTTTGGCATTTACTGCAGTTCAGAGACAAAAGGGAATGTCAATTGTAAATAATTTAATAAAAAACAAGAAAGAAAAGTACAGTCGAGCGCGCCCGACCGTATAATACTCTCTGCATTTTCCCGATTAAATTATTAAAATCGGTATCCAGATATTACAATGAATAGTACTTGCATTAAAACACGTTGAAACAAAAACAATCTAAGCATAATCAAACACACATCTGTTTGTTTGTTGCGAATACACATACGTTTGACAATATATGATGCATGCATGTATGTATGTGTGTATTCGGCGCAGCCAGCGACCGCGGGCAGCGCTGCCGCCACACAGGCAGCAAAAACGTTCGAGCATGTGCTTGTGTGTTTCTGTCTCGCTTGCACCAATGGGTTGATATTGCGTTCAATTAACAATATTGTAACGCTTCTAGTTTTCTTGTTTATAGTCCGATTTTAATGCGCCTTTCAGGATAGTTTAATATAGTTAGTCTCCACACCAGTTATAAACTACAATACTGTACGATACGGAAAAAACGGCATTGAAGCTTGAAAACTATTTTATAAATTGTGGGAAAAGTGGGCGTGGCAGTCCAAATTTATAGATGGCAATGCAACTATGCTGTCGCTAGGAACTCCCGTACAAGAATTGGTGATCCTAGGTGCCATAGTTACTGAGATATTTGCCGAAAACACCAATTTTTCACGAGGTGTGTCCAGTTTTTTGCTTTTGTGGGCGAATGGGGCGTGGCATCGAAAAAAAAAAAAAGATTCTTGTATTGACTGACTAAATATCTGATCGTTTGACACCAAGCTCGAACTTGTAGCTCTTACCATCTCTGAAATCTGTTTGTTCATACGGACAGACGGACAGACAGACAGACAGACAGACAGACAGACAGACAGACAGACAGACAGACAGACAGACGGACAGACGGACAGACGGACATGGCTATATCGACTCGGCTTTGAAAACATATAATTGAATAACATTGAGCTGAATTGAGCTGAAAATTTGCTGTTGCATATTTATTTTCACTTCATTTGATGCCATCAATTATAAATAACAATATAAAATCCAACGCAATTCGATTAAAATGTCTGTCAATTATTGGCGAATTGCATAAAGGTCTAACGTTTAAATTGTTATTTTAAATAACGAAATTGGGACTTTAATTTTATTACAGAAAGCAGCAGATAAATTCTTCAAACTGATTTATCAAAGTCCCGACTTTTTGAAAGTGAATTAAAAATGCTTTGAGAATTTTCTACTGGCTTAGTCAGTTCTTTATCTTTGGTAACTGACAGAGGCTTAATTGCTTGTTCCTTTCATGTTATTAAGGTCTTGACATTTCACTTTCGTTTGTGGTCTGTGGTCTGTGGCCAGAACTGCATCAAACTGCGTTGCAAACTCAAGTTTATCACCTGTGAGAATTTCAAACTGAATTTTATTCATTGCATTTTAAATTCAGTAGTTTTTATATTTATTTATTTACTATTTTAAATAATTTTATAATTGCCAAAACTTATTTTTAAAAGGCTTACACTCAACTCAAGCAAGTCCAAGTAAAATGTGATATTTTGCACAGCTTATGTAGAGAAACTGATAGCTTCTTTTGAGTATTTTGCAAATGAATAAAATAAATTTGTAAAAAGGTTTTACAGCGCCTAATGGAGTGAAGTAACTCTAAAAAACACAAAGGCGGACAAATTCAAATTTAATGTTCAAAATTTGGTGTGCAAATTAAATATAATTTCTAAAACGTTTAAAATTTAACTCTTAAATGCATAAAAAATATTTCTAAATTTAATTTAATAAAAAAATAAATACAGTAAAACTTAACTAATAAGTTATAAAGTTATTTCTGAAAGATTTTGCCAACGTAAAATTAATAAATTTCTTAAACGTTTTGCACTTCAAAATTTGAGCAGTTCACACTTGCTACAAAAAAGTTTGCGTACCCTCATATCTCTCTGTCTCTCTCTCTGCTGCTTGCTCTCGGTTGTTGCTAAGCACTTGGCATTAATTTATAATAAATTACAGTTAAAGTTAACTAAATGGCGCCAACAAATAACAACTTTCGTGCAGGGAAAAGGGGGAAATGTGGTGCTCGAAATAAGCCAGAGCATTAATACACACGCAGACAGATGCACACACACACACACGCACACACACACACACATTTAAAGGGCTTACAGCACAAACGACAGGCCGCCAAAGAAAAACTAAACAAAAATAAAAAATGAATACCAAAAATGAAATAAAAAACTGTTGAGCTTTGTTGGCAGTGCTTGCGTGACTATGAAATACCCTCTATGCATAGTAGAGTTGTAGAGTAATGCTCTGCACACTTATTTACAGGGTATGTGCCAACTATTCAAAACATTATTCGTTTGTATATGTCAGAAAATTGGGTCCAGACGGTTGTTACTTTTATGGCTCAGACATAAACCCACACCACAGATTTTACAGGGTATGTGGCTGGAGCAAAGCCATCAAAACTTTGTCGTTTGTTCTAAGCTGCCTTAACATATGTTAGCACTTACATATACATGCAAGTGTGTACATATACATGTGCATATATACACATATGTATAGACTACATATGTATTTGTTTTTATGTGTGTTACAATTTGTGCTTGGTGTCCCTTTATAGCGCTACCTTTAAGCCTTTTATTTGCTGACGTCACAGACTTCGGCTTGCTGATTCAAACTACAAAGAGAGCGAGAGAGCGAGAGAGGGAGAGAGTTAGAGGGGGCCAGAAAAGTTATCTGGATTTGCATTTTCCGCGCCTCATCTATTTTACGTATTCATCGCCTTATTTGCATGCGTTTTATTCTCGGCTCGTTATTTGTTGTGCACACACACGCACACACACGCACAGCCAAACACCCACATAAGACCACATTCAAAGACAGCACAAAGTTAGGTCCTTTTTAGCCTCCATTTCACCCTGTTTTCCCGCTGCTTTTCCTTTTTATTACACTTACAAACTGACAGGTTTTTTGACAAGTGGATTTGTCGCGTCACATCTCACTGAAACGGTCTGAATACACTCATGAATGTTTCCAAATACTCGTGAGTGGCTTATGTTTATGTTGACATTTATGTATGTTGGTATTTTTTTTTATGTTAGTATTTTTGTAGTGTGTTGGTATGTTAGTATTTTAGCATGTGCACTTGTTGGACAAAGTACTGGCCGATCCCAGCCCTCCGTTGGGTTCCTTCCACGTACGAAAAAGGTCCACCGAGTTCAAGTGGTTGAAGTGCTACTTGTTGGCCTAAATTCGAGTATCCCAACTTACCAGCGCCTGCGGTCGCTTGACTAAACAAAACACTCCAAAATTTACGATTTATTTTGACTCAATTATTTAATTGATTAAAGTTGGGGAAAAAGGGTACTTAAACGCCATACTTAAAAAGATTACAGGGTCTTTTAGGTTGATCAGAAATAAATGAGCGTAGACATTGTGAACCCCAGAAGGTATATATATTCATGTGCAGCATCAACAGTTGAGGCATTATAACGAAGTTAGTTACGGACATCCCTAGGAACAGCTGAATCTCAGAGACTATAAAAGCAAGAGCTACGAAATTTTGAATAAAGTTGCTTCAATGCATCTCGCATAAAATCAAGGGACTATAACATATATCCCATAGATCATAAGTGGTTATAAATCATGTATTCAGTTATCACTTTCTATCAGAAATTACAATTTTCTTTTAATAATTTTGATTACAGAAAAGGTACTGGGTATTTTACCGTCGACTATAGTTCATCTATATTTGTTTTAGATTAAAATAAATATTTCTATCGAATAGTAATCGATACGCTTAAACCCTTTATCGATATTTGTTTTGTTTTTATTGGATTTAGAAAATTATGGAATTTATTTTGAAGATTAATTCGGAACCAGTTCCGAATTAATTTGAAAACAATTTGAAATTATGCATTTTACAAATAGATCGCTTAATAAAATAAGTCATAATATGAGCACTTTTATCGTTATGAAAGAGTTCGCTACGTATCGACTGCTTGAAATAATTTAATTGAACTAGTACGGCGAACTAGCACTGTGAACCAGTTGCATTCGAGTTCAATTTGGGCTTTCTAAACGGTTAGTTTAAGGCCTTGCGCTCTCCCGTTGCAGACGCCGACTGTACGTGAGGGATACGACCTTGAGGGAGTCCATGAAACGATCCATGCACTGAAATAGACAACGCTCCTCCGATCGGGCCAAAGCAACGCCAGGTTTTTCTATGCATTTCTTAAAGCAATTCGTTGTGATCTTTCCGAGCATGTGCTGGGCATTAACTAAGGCAATCTGTTGTCGCATTTTCTGCAGTGTCTCATCGCGATGATTGCGCTCCATCTTACTTCGTTCCCTCTCTCTCACACTCACTGTCCGTGTTCCTTTTGCGAAATTTGATTCGATTTCTTTTAGCCAAAAATATTTCTGTTTGTTGTGTTTTTTTATTTTGATTGAGTAATCAAAGTGTATATATGTTCTATATGTTTAGAACTCGCTTCAACTTCAAAATAAAATAACGAGTTTAGGGGGTGGCCATGTCTAACCCGCCTTTAACCCGGCTTTTTTGTTCCCCTATTTTCAAATATCTGTCAATGTCAATCATTTCTTATGCATGCAAATCCCGTAAGCCCAAATTGCATTCCCCCACGGCCCCTCAGTTTCCCTCCACAACAAAGTTACGCACATTTCTACAAAAAAGAAAAGGATTTCAGTAGTAGTGGGAAATATAAATCACTGCTCTCAAGTAGCCTCTTTATATAACTTATTTATTTTACTTTCAAATCTTTTGAAACTTTACTCCCTATGGCGCGACTACTATATCAAAAAGTATCCATAGTTATTTGTAGAATAAACTGAAGTCTGTAACACTTACAGCGCCTTTACTTTACTTTCCACTAAAGTTGTTTTATTTTTAATTTTAGTAAAACATTTTACGGAAATTTGCCTTAAAATCATAAACAAAATCAAAAACATATTTAAAATTTATCTATTATTCAGCTCATGTTATAATTTTAGGTATCATAAACTTAAACGCATTAATCGTTTAAATATTAAGCACTTATCGATTAAGTTAAGTGCCCAAAATGAGTTGAAAACTGACAACGCCCACTGTAATAACAGAGGTCAGGACAATCTACCAGCTGCTGCTTCCACTTCCGTTGGCTGCTTCCGGTATTACCAACCACCTAAGCCCACTCTACCCACTCTCTGCGACCCTGCGCTCCTGGCCTGACTGTTACAGGGTCAGGTCTTCGTTAGCCACTTGGATTACACTTGGCCAAAATTTTGTCGTATGTTTCGCTTGTATTTTCCCCAGTTTCGATTTTTTTTTCTGTTTTTTTTCCTACATTTTTTTGCTAAAGGCAGTTGGTTGTTGTTACTCTTGTTGTTGGCAAAGGATGCGCAAACAATGGCAGGCAACATTGTGGTGCCCCATGTGAGGGACAGACAGAGAGAGAGAGAGAGAGGAAGAAAGGCAGAGAGCGAGCTGTGAAGAGTGAGGTGGACAGAGAGATAGAAGGCACTGTGCCACACGGACATGCAAGGCCATGCTCAGTTGCATGCCCCCGCAACCCATGCTTGACACTTCCCCTACGCCCAACACCCATCATTCCACCCCACACATCCCATTGGGACACCATTGTGTTGCAGTTTTTGCGCTTTTGTATACGTAACTGGCTGTCGTATTTGAGGCAAACAGCTGCCGCTGCCGCTGCCACTGCACCTGCTCGAGTGAGAAGAGGAGAAGAAAGGAGGAGGATGGTAGGAGGCAGTTGTAGAATGTGAGATACTAGTTAAGGTTTATAGAAAATCCCCGATGCGAACCTTAGCCAAAAAAAGAAATGGCCTGAAACCAATCTGCAGTTAAACTCAAACTCTGTACGAAATCTATAAAAAGTAGACCCGCAAAAACTAAAATTACTGAGAGCCAAAAATAGTAAATAAATTGAAATCATTACATACTACTTCAAAAAATATTTACCGAGACTTTCAGCTACAAAATCAAGTGCTTAACTGTAGATAACTTGATTCTAGGAACACTCTAAGTAGACTTTAACATAAAATATTCCGCTTTTGCCATTGTAAAGAACTAATAATTAATTAATAAAGTATTAAATCCAAGCTTTCGTAAGCTTTTCTTTTTATTACTATTTAGTCATATAAGAATAAAATAATTGGTATAGAAAGTCCAACACTGTGCTTAACTTTTTATGTTATTATAATTCAATTATATAGAAATAAAATTAAACCTTTTGATTCGTTTTTTTTTTTTATGATTATTAACTCGTTTTTGAGAGCAAAAAAGCTGCACAACTTTTATTTTATTCTTAATAAGAAACAAATAATTGCAGCCAAACTTTTTATGGAATGACTTAGAAAATTATAATAATTTGTACAAACTTTCAATGGCAAATGAAACTTTTAAAACATTAAATAAATTAAATAATTAATCTAAACTTTATTGTAAACATTTTAAGAGCTCCAAAACGGTCGTAACATAATTTCAAATATAATTTAAAACAAATTATGAATTCATTTGGAAAAGTACTTTATACTTTTGCCAAGAAACACATAAAAAAAGAAGCACCATTTAAATGCTTGTAACACGACCTATCGATACCAGTCCCAACAGAATATTTTCGAGTATCAAAGCAGTGCTCTTTTTGCTGGCAACTCCTTAAGGTCGCATGCCAAACATCAATGCAAAGTTATGCACTTAATCAAGTTGATGATGCCAAAAAAGACGCGAAATAAAAAGAGCAGAGAAAGAGGGGGGAATGGGGGCAAGGAATTGGAGGAGAGGGACCAAAAGTTTCTCATGTGAAAAGTTTTGCAGTCGTTTGTCGTTGTTGTTGCTGCTGCTGCTATAGAAAAATTTTCTACTTTGCTGCCTTTGAGTCATTCATGTGAAATATTTGTTGCATGTCAGAGACGCCATCAAAGTGTGTGCGCGTTTGTGTGTGTGCAAGTGTAAATTATGCAGGCAAGTACGTACACACACACGCACGCACACGCACACTGAGTGGCATATCCAAAGCAACTTGCAACATGATCCAATTCATTAAATGAAAATTATATTTATGATTTAAATTGCATTTTCGCCCACTTGTCAACCCAATGTCTGTCAAATGTGTGTGTGCAAGTGGGTGTGTGTGTGTGTGTGTGTTTACAGGCTGTGCAACACAAAGAAATATAATTTCTACTCAGATTAAGTGACATTTTCATATCTTTTACACAAAATCTCTTCACAGCTTTTCGCATTTTCATAGCATTAAGGAAAATAAGGGAAAAAAAAAAGTAGATTAGCCTTAAATACCCTGTAAAATAAGCTAGCTTTAAAGATGTGCGGAACTTAACAACACTTTTAAATATTGCAAATTATTAAAATATATTTAAAATAATTTTATTTAAAATTTTTGAACACACTTCTAGTGCTACTTTAATTAGCTGGCTTAAAAGACTACAAATATATAAAAATAATTAAATATTTTTTTAAAGATTTTTTCATTTATTAGTGTGTAAATTTAAGTAAATTTACAAGCTTTAAGCTCCCAAAAAATATAAAAACTCTGCACGACATACAAATTTATTTATTAGTCTTATACCAAATCACTTTATGCAAATTCGATCAACAAATACACTCAATTTAAATTGAAATAAATCAAAAATAGCTCAATTTCAATTAGAGCATTTTTTAAATATATATATTTAGGGCAATACCAATTGGTATGCAATTAACTGTAATCAAAGCTGAAAAGCCTCCGCTGACTGCCTCTGCTACTTAAATCAAATTGAATCCCCAAGAGCCAAGGGGAAGTCAGAAATCAGAGCGCTTGTTTTAAGGTTGAAAGCATTTTCCCACTCCATCAAAAAAAAAAAAAAAAAAAGAAAATTTTAAATTTGACATCAAAATACAAGCGAAAAGCTCTCACGTCCCCGCCGCAACGCTGGGTGTTTTTGGCCATCTTCCAGCGGCATGCGAGTGGCAACCCACAAGCATCCAAAAGAAACTGAGCAAACAAATTTAATAAGCGTAGCCAGCAACGAAACGACAACATGGAGAAGATGAAAAACAATTGAGAAATGCGGGGCAAAGTTTCAAGTGCGGCCACGCCCAGGATTCTCCTTGTTATTGCTGTTGTTGTGGCTGTATTTTTTGAGTTGTGCCAAAATATTCAACCACCGCCCATTTAAACGCCACGCGCGTCATTTCATAATCAAAAAATACATTCGTAAATTTAGCGGAAATTGTTTTTGTTTTGTTTTACAAATTTTTGAAACCAAAAAAAAAATATATAAAAAGGGCCAAAAAGCTGCAAAGTCGAAGCGAAAGCAGTGCAATAACAATTGGCCAAAAAGGTTACTAGAAAGAATTAAGTAACTGAAGTTCTCATCTCTTTCTTTACTCAAGTTTCTCTGCCTCTGTCTTACTCTAACCTACTTTGGAGAAGGGTTCTCCTTGGCGCTGTAAAAACCATTTTCATGTTCTTATTTCTTGCAAATTACAAAATGAATCAACAAAAGTGGCCCAAAGCCGATTGCCACACAACTGATTGGCATCTCCTTTGGGTAGCCCAACCAATGCTTCCGTTGTCATTTCCGACTCCCATTTCCATTCCCATTCCCAACCCCCTACCATTTCCGCTTTTCATTTTACTTACAAAATGTCCGACCGAGCATCCGCATGTCTGGCGATCAGCTAATGCCAGCTACTACCTATTTGTCATTGGCAACGGTTTGCCATTTCTATATACCTTCAAGCCTACCTCTACTACTCCTACACCTTCTTCAACCTTACCCATGCCTTGCTCTCCATTTCAGTTCTTCAATTTGTCCCTTTTGCTCATGATTAATGTGACAGGCATTTGAGTGTCATGTAATTGCTTTGACCAAACAACTCTCAAACACACTTACCTCCAAAAGATTTCTAGTTTATTAATGCAAACAAAACACGCTTTTTATGAATTCTTTAATATAAAAAATTTCAATTATTTTCTTGCACAAAATGTACTTATCTTAAGACATAACTGAAAGGCAGGCCATAAGTGTTTTTTAATTGTAATAAATTGTTTACACGATAAATTTTTCCTAATTTATTGTTATCATTGCTTACAAACACAGTGAAGTATGTAATTATTTATGAGACATTAGAAATAACCAAGTTCGTGTCTAGATACCTCAAAGGTCTTGGAAAAATTTAATAAAAATTATAAATTAATGGATTAAAACACAGAAAATAAAAAAATAATTTTCAATTCATTGAGTCAAAGTATTCACGGTTTTTAAAAAGTTTAAACTAAACCGAGTTTCATAAAAAGTTATCAAGTTTTGAATTAATTTTAAGCTGTTCAAATTGAGTAGGTTTATTTCTGCTTCAAAAGTAAACTATACCCTCTAAACGCAAAGTCTGCATTTCGTGTCTCAATTTATATTTTGAGTTTGCCTTAATTTGCATTTTGTGCCCTCCCCTAACCCTTCAAATTTTGAGCCATAAGCTGCAGTATTTATGCAACAACAATGAAAGTTCATAGTACCTCTTTTTTGTAGTCAAGGACAGTGTGTGTACGAGTGTGTTACAGTTCTTATTTTACAGTTACTGAAATAAATGACTGCAAAACCTTGACAAAGATGTCTCGTCTGTTTTTGGGACATAAGAAAGTTCAAGCACAGCTGAAGCTTATAAAAAAAAGTAAATTAAAAAAAAATGTAAAGAATAAAAGAAAGGAGAAAGAGAAAATATAGAAAATATGTAAGCACCAACAGCACACATGGCGTATGTGTAATTTTTTGAAGTCGCCCATAAGTATGCTATACATTTTTATCTTTTTTATCTCAGAGTCTTTTGTTAATTTATAATTGAGATTTCATTCTAATTTTGTTAACAATTAATTTGATCCCACTTGATACTCGGAATCCCTTATCACTGTTCAGACACAGTCCACAGTCCCCCCTGTGGCAGCAGGTCCTCTTATTTTTCGTCTATTATGTCCAGTTTATTAGCTATTTGACGTCTGTGTTTTGCTTCTTCATTTTTTTTTTGTGAGCCTTGTCGACCTTACGGTTTTGACAGCTAACGGGAATAAAAGTTTTCAATTTAATAAGCCTACAAATAATTAACTTTTTGGACATGAAGTCACAACCATAATGTGCCCCAAAACATGAGACCCAAATATTTTTCTGGCAATACAAAAATATAAGTATATACAAACAAAACAGCATACATATTTCATTTATTCGGTGCCCGAAGGTAGCTTAAATATTTATACATTTATGCGAACGTGTTGTGTGCACGTTCCTCGAAATATGTACACAAGTATTTTAGCAAACATTTCTTCATTTTTTTTATTTTTTGATATTCCTGCCTAGACATACAATTTGGTATTTACTTTGTATCAATCATGAATGTGACGTTTAAAAAGTGATAGGCTCATAAGCCCAAAAACTGTAGACTGGATCGTAACATAACCTTAAAACTAGACCCATGATCTCAAGTACGAGATATAAACTAATCCACTTACCTATAAATTAATGCACAGTCCCACTTTGAAGTCTCATCAGCTTAAAGTGAAGCACTAAAAGGAATAACAAATAACAATAACAATTATACATAAAAATCATCAGCCATTTAATTGCATTTCAAATGCCGCACACATTTACAGAATCTTTAAAATGTTGTTACTCTTTATTTCGGTCAGTTTTACTCATCCCACTCACACATGCAAACACTTGAACAAAAAAAGGTTTCCAAAGTTTTTTGTTTATGTCGAGCGACTTTCGTACGAAATCTGTGAAATTCGTTGAACTCACAAAAATACACCAAAAATTAGAATCTGGTTTTTATTTACCACGGCAAACTTGAAATGAACGCGACAAGGTTGACGAGCTAACTAACTGTCAATACGGCCTGCTTAGCCGATGTCCTTGCCAGTGTGACCATTGTGTATCATTGTGACAAAATATCAAATTGCTTACATTTTGGTAAAAATACTAGGGGTGTTCCGCAAATGAAATGTTTGAAAAATAACGTATTCTCAGGCACAGAAAATCGCTTTAACTCAAATCGTATAGAAGCATTTGAGTGCTGATTAATATTTAATTAGTGTGTAACATGTATTTAAGTATGCAATTGTTAACAAGTTTTTGTTACTTATTTTTATGTCATATAAAATTGTACACTAAGGAGCAGTTTAAGACTATACAAACACCTCTGATTTCCGTACGTTTTTCTAATTTTTCTGCGTGTGTATGGCTTTTTCTAAACAGAGGTTATTTTGTTGCACTTTTTAGACAGTTAAGCCAGCGAAACATTTTCACCAGTTTTAAAGTGAAACAAATTACCAGAATGCAATTTAAATACTGTTACAGTCAACATGGACCTAAAAAATACCACAATTTTGAGGCGGTTCAGCTATTATCGATAGCCACCGTTTAAATTGTAGCTATCGATAGAGTTGCGAGCAGCGCTCGATAACAGGCGAAGGCAATGCCGAAATACGCTTGTGAAACGTCTTGTTTGGTTAAATGCTGCACAACAATTGGCAATGATCCGCAATGTTGTGGTGGGGATGTCGGGTGGTGTGGATAGCGCCGTCAGTGCACACCTGTTGAAGGAGCGCGGCTACAATGTGCTCGGCGTATTCATGCGCAACTGGGACGAGCACGATGAAGCCGGACGATGCAGTGGTGAACAGGATTTAAAGGATGCGACGTGGGCGTGTCAGAAACTACAGATCGAACTGCGTCAAGTCAACTATGTGAAGCAGTACTGGACGGCCGTGTTCAGTCAGTTCTTGGATGATTATCAGCAGGGTCTCACGCCCAATCCGGACATATTGTGCAACAAGCACATCAAGTTCGATTTGTTTCACAAGCACGCGCTGAAAACACTCAACTATGATGCAATCGCCACAGGGCACTACGCTCGCAATAGTTTGGGTAACTACTTGGAGCACATAACTACCCCGGAACAATTGGATGTACGCCTGCTCATACCCGCCGATACATTCAAGGATCAAACATTCTTTCTAGCCGGCATTGCTCAAGATGCACTGCAGCGCACAATGTTTCCACTAGGTGATCTGCTGAAAAAGGATGTGAAGCAGTTGGCCAAACGCATTGGTCTGCAGCGTCTGGCAGAGAAACGCGAGAGCACGGGAATCTGCTTTGTGGGCAAGCGTGACTTCAAATCTTTTATACGCGAGGTGAGTTGACTCCGGTCTACAGCAAACTCCGAACTGGAACTAACATGGATTTCCTTACAGTACATAACGTCAAAGCCCGGACACTTTGTGGACGTGGACAGCGGTGTCGTTGTAGGTACTCACGAGGGTATACATCAGTGGACCGTGGGACAGCGTTGCCGTCTCAGCTCCTTTCTGCAACCATACTTTGTGGCACGCAAAGAGGCCGCCAGCAATACAATTTATGTGGCCGCTGGTCACGAGCATCCTGCACTACACAGCACTCGCATCCACATTGATGATGTGAACTGGCTGTGCAGCAAATCTCGCCAAGAGTTGGTTCTAAATGGTTCGCTCCGCTGTCGCTTCCGTTTCCAGCACACGAAACCTCTGGTGGATTGCCAGCTGCGCTCCCGTTTGGTGGAACTGGATGCTCCACTACGAGCTATTACTCCTGGACAATATGCGGTGTTCTATGACGACGTCGCTTGTCTGGGCACTGCAAGAATTCTGCACGGCGAGCCACTGCAGCAAATGCCACACAAAGTTGCAATGGAGCATTAGCATTTCAAATTATTTTTAGTTAATTGCTTTAAAATTATAATAAACATATTTTTGTAAATATTGTTGTTTTGTAAATAAATTGTTTTAAATAATTAAATAAATTCCCGTAACACTTTAACTGTGACAAATTAAGAATCAACTACAAGGAGTCGAGGGAATGGGCTACCCCTATATCCCTGTAAAGTATCTAATAAATCAGATAGCAAGGAATCGTTGCTAGAATTTGGGTGTGCCTGAGTATTGCAAGACCATTCCTTAATCGTTAGCCAACTGATCTGCGTGCAGTCTTTAGCTAACAAGTCAAAAACTTGTGATTGTCTCGTGATTGCATACAAACTCCTGGTGTTATTTATTTACCTTACTTTACTTTTTTTTTTTAAATACTTAATAAAAAACGTATTTTTGTTTATGATAAACACATGTTGTACTATATTTAAAGTCGGTTCCACAAAGTTTCAAAAAGAATGCATCGATCGTGCGACTTTGATTAATGATAAATATTTTCATGGTCTTAAGCACAAACTATATGTAAGTGTAATTATTTAGAATAAAATGTCCGTTTTACAATTGTTTTGTTGAATTCCTAAATATCAATCGCATTATCTTAGATTTCTAGCTATATATTCTCATATCCTAGTGTAAAATAGTCCTAGAGGTCAATAAAAAAAAATAATTGAGTTATAAAAGCAGTTTGTGGTTCATAAATTAGATTATTGTTAAGCTAGATTGTTTAGTCGTTGGTTAAACAAGGGTTACTTAAACTAGGTCAAGAGCACGGTCAACGCATCTAAAAATCGCGTTAGATCGCTCTGCCGTAACTGGACAATGGACGGCTCAAAGAAATCCTGCAACAGAGAGACCTTGCTCTTTTGTGCCGCCTGATCAAATGCCTTGCCAAAGAAATTCTTTGGAGAATCCTCACGAACTGGTGCAATACCCACCAGTAGACACATACCTTGTGCCGCATCCAGCGGACAGGTAGCGATCAGCGGTAAATCTGGTGCCTGTCTTGCTCGCGTCGTGGCCACATGGCCGTGCAGCACGAATTTGGCAAGCAACGCCAATGCATATGGATACGAGAAGAAGGCATGCTCCTCCTGCAACACATAGTAGAAGAAGGAGCCGGTCGAGTGCACTTGATGTGCTTCCAGGCAGCTCTGCACCTGACGAAAGATTGCCGCATGCAACAACTTGGCATTATCAATGCCAGAGTTGAGTAACTGCTTGTGCTGTCGCGTCAATGCATCCGATGCCTCCATGAAGCAATCCTCCGGTGTCTTATGCTTCTTTATCGACTGCAGTATAGCCAGCAGAGCATAGACATAGTCAGCAGCGGCATACCGACTGCGATAACCATAGCTGAGCGTGAAAGTGCCATAGACAATGTCTGGTATGGAGTACTTCTCGGCCAACTGCTCCACCATGGTGTAAAATTCTTTCCGCAGCACCATATCCATGGCACTGTACGTCTGGCGTGCATGAACCAACGGCAATCCCATTTCCACCAGCAGCTCATGTAGACGCTTTTCGCCTCGCAGCGTCCACAGCTTCATTTGGCAGGCGGAGTAGCGGGAGTAACTAAATTGAAGCAGTTATAATTGGATTAAAGCCGAAAAATCACTTGGTATTGTGATTCAGACTTACCGCATGGACTCGGTGACGGTCCAGTGTCTGTAGAGCACCAAATGCAGATCGTTCTCAAAGTTAATCTTGGACGCGCTCATGGTGTTTTGATCATTCGTTTTGTTAGTCAGCCGCGACACATGCGACTGTATGTTCTCCAGTTCGAGCGTGTAGGCACCACTCTCGATCTTACCCAGCAGAAGTTGCTCGCTAATGCCCACAATTGCCCACCAGAGCAGATCCATATTATCCTTGGACAGTTTCCAGGCCAGCTCGAAGATGAGCAATGCCGTCGATCGTCCATAGTAGCTAAATTGTGTGTAGTCGAACATGATGCGATCCCGTTCCAATTCCCATTGCCGTCGTGCTCGTTGTTTTAGCACACGTTGTTCATGTCGCTGCATTCGAGTGAGTTTGGGAGCCCGTTGTCTCTCTACCCGATCTCCAGTAGCTTCAGCATCTGATTCACCAGCACCGCTGTCAGCATCGTCGCCATCATCGTCCCCGTCTCTGTCCTCGTCATCGTCGTCATCCTCGCCATCCGAATCATAGAATATACTCTCGAATGCAGGGATATTCTCCTCCAGCGCGGGATCACCCAAAATGCATACCTGCCGATCACTGTACACATTGCAAACGTCCAGGGGACGATGCGAATCGCATATGAAGAATGTGACATCCTCCGCAGGTTGCAACAGCTCTACAATATCCACACAGCCGCCACAGTTGACCAGAAGCACGTACTTCACATCGCCCTGATGCTCGGAATATGCGCGCCTCAGTCCCGTTATGCCCATTATGGGCACCACGGTATACAGCATGTGATCATATTTGAATAAGGATTGCAATATTTTACTGGCACAGATCGCGTCCACATCGTAGTTGACAATGATCAAGATGCGTTTGCCAATCAGCTGCCTGTAAAACTCATTCTTCAGGTCCTGTATAAACATTTTACGCGCACAGAAGTGTCACAAATTGGGGACAACAAAAGACACACAAAAACAATTTTTTGGGGGTATTGGAGAAATAAAAAAAAAAATATTGCTTGGTTCCCAATTGGCGGCAAGCAAAGCGCCGTTATAATTGCAATTGTCTTGTTGTTGTTGGCGGCACTTAGTTGGCCATTTTAGCGCGATGCATTTTTCCCGATTTTGCTTTTGATTGCACTTTCTAATTGAGAGCTCTCAGCTCTTGTTTGCCCCTGCATGCTCCTCAACAGCTGCGGGATCGAATTAAGGCGGGAAACAGACAGCTGACCGCAATTCAGCATGATCGACCCTCGCTGTGAATGGTGGTTGCACAGCGTTGCCACTTTATAAGCTTTTGCGAATCAAAACAACTCTGATTAAAAAAACAGATATTGTCACGACCACCCTTATTTATTCTCCATGTAATATCGCGGCCAGCATTAGTTTGATTTGGGCTAGTGGTACTAGGGGATTGATTCGACTAAAACGACAATACTAGATTCCCAGGGCTATTGTTTCGATCATTCTGTGAGGTTGCAGAGTTTGGTTTATTAGTTAAATACAAGTTTGTTTTCAAATTTATAACTTAAATATTTTTTATTAATCAAGAATCTAATATATATGTTTGTATACAGTTTTAATTTTTTTGTATTTCTTCTTTTAATAAAATTTACCACAAAAAGCTATTTTTACTGTTAATTACAATTAAAAAACAATTATAGAATTTTAAATAACAGACCTTTCAGCGACCAATACATCGTTCAAACTGCAACAGTTCTAGAGGTGGGAATAAATCGATGATTTAAAAATCGATTTATTATCGAATTTGTAATAAATAGAATACACATAAAAATTAAAATATAATGTGCACTGTAAGGAAATTAACCATTGTGTGCAGAGTGTACATTTGCACATGTGTACATATACTTATTCAAGTATCTTCAATCAAGGAAATATTCACACATGGACACATAAGCAATTCGGTGGAATCGATAGTTATGCGGCAAAGACTTTATGCAATATAGAATGCAAACAGATTGGGTGAACAAATTTTCCATCTTGTTTTCACAAAACTCGTTTGAACAATAATAGTGCTAATGCAAAATTACGGAATAAATTGAACTATGTGAAATAACTGCTTCATCGACTTAGATCGATTCGTGAAATGTATATCGATGCATCGCGATGATAAGAAACAAACGATGCATCGATTCAGGAATCGGCTGAAGTCCCAGCTCTACCCAACTCTATAATAGCAGCCACACACAACCAACCTAGCACTATAGGATTTGCAAAAGACGAAAACAGTGAAAGCGGTGTGAAAAAGCAGGCGAATAGAGATAAGAAACAAAATACAAAAGTCAACGCAAGCAGCAGCGGCGCGTCGCCAAGACAGCGCTAGCCGCTGGGGCTGGTTTTAAATGGATTAAGCGTTGCTCACACTGCCACAGCAGAGATAACAATAAACAGGGGGAACACGATAGAAACGAAGCAAGAGCGAGGAACGAAACGGAACGGATTGGATTTGATTGGATCGTTGTGGAGTGGTTTGGAGTGGAGCAAAGTCATGTCATCGGCGGTCAATATACAAATTGTCTCGATGCCAAATCTGGCCAAGATCGAGAGCTTCTTCAAGGATGCCAGCTATCGTGAGACAATCGAATACAGCGCCAATTTCAACACACGTCTCTGTGTTGAACGGCGACTGCGACTCCCGTTTCTCGATCCACAAACGGGCGTTGCGCAAAGCCACTCGCAGCTCTTTATGGACAAGAGACAACGAATGCCTGGCTTTCGGCAAGGTCAAATCTACACGTATCCCGCGACACGTTGGCGCAAAAGTCGACGCCAGTACTTGTCCAAAATGTACAGGTTAGTAATCCGCAAAACAGTACATGAGAGGATTTTATTTAATAAATTCCCAAATGCAGTTCAACACACAATAGGTTTCCCGAGCGCCCGTTTCAGGCGCTGCGCAAGGAGCACGAAGCTCTAGTTGCCAGCGGCATTAACATGAGCAGTGTGGGCATCACCGCCAGCACCGGACCTAGCATTGTCAGTGCGAACAGCAATAGCTCAACGTTAAGCCTTAATATGTTAACGGGCAGCGGAGCATCGATATCGACGATGCCGACGGTGTTGAGTACACTCCACAATGACACAACGCATGATTTTAATGGTGCGTTCAGCATGGAGGAGTCCTGCTCACTGGGCGCCGCCGGCGGCGATACATCCGACAGCAAAGACAGTCAATTGCAAACGCAACAGCAGCAACAACAACAGCAGCAACAGCAATCGAAAGATGAACTGCCCAAGGAATGGTTCTACGATGACATGGATATGAATGATGTGGACTCGCTTGAGGAACCCAAATCACCAGCAGACGATGAATACGATTATGATCCGCGATATGGCAATAAAAAGCGACGCAAACGTCGACCCGGGAAGCGTGCAACGCAACACGCTAGCGGTGAATCCGCCAGCACCAGTAACAGCAGCAGCGCCAGACGACGCAGCGCTGTGACACGGACGCGTGTCACCACAACAGATGCAGCGCTCGATGCATCGCTGGAGGCCATTGAGGCGGGCGAAATTGGCGGCACGCCTACAAGCAGCGGTAGTCGCAGATCTCGCATTGCTGGTACACGGGGCCGACGGCGTGCCAACAAAGGTGGCGTCACATCTGTTGGCAGCAGCAGCGGTAGCAGCATGACAGCTGGCAACACTGGCATGCCCAGCAATACATGTGATCCGCCCAGTCCGGGCCTGGCAAATGAGCCGCCATCTTTTGAAAGCGCTGCTGCCGCAGTCGGCGCCAATGTTGCCGCCGTTGGCGTTGATGATGGCAACGCGCATCTGCGCAACTATCGCAAGTATCTGTAACGCAAGGATCAGCCCATATAGGTGGATCAGAATTTTTTATGGACTACGCTCACCCTGTACTACCAACCAAACCAACCAACCAACCACCTACCTATCAATCTAATCCAGTGGTGTCCAAAGCGCTGCCGGCGTCTCTGCCGACACGCTGCAAGCAGCACACGCATTTGTGAGAGAGTGAAATTGAGCGAGAGCAATAAATTCAGTCGCTTTGCAGCGTTCAACTGGAAGAGATGTAATAGCGCACGATTTTCTCCTTTAAGCTCGTCATCTTTTTTGCATATGCATGTGCGGGTGTGTTTGTGCGCGTATGCGTGTGGAGCATCACTGCATCTAATCTAACTGTGTAACTGTTTATTGCATTCGTTCATTATAACGGTGATTACTACTACTATTTTTTCAACATATGTAATTTAAAGTTAGTTTAAGGCTTAGTTCATTAGTTCCTTATGCGATTAGTTCCAGACTCCCGATCAGATCAGAAAATGAAACAAAACTAAAACCAAGACCCAGACCAAAAGCACATCCAAGCCAGTCGTAGCTTAATTATAATTCTACTGGTAAATCTCTATATCTCTTTCTCTCTCTTTCTCTGTCGCCTATCTAATTGTACGTTCCCATAGCCAATTGATTGTTAATTATCTAAACATACATATATATAGTCTATATATGCACATACCATACATATATATCTAATATATATATAACGCGACTTTACTTAAACGCGAAAGCGAACAATTTACTCGCATTCTTAACGGTTTTATTTAGTTACCGCCCCAAAATGATTTTTGAAAACTTATTATTTAATTATTATTATTATTTTTTTTTTCATTTTATTTAATTTATATTTAGTTGAAATTTGAAGATTTATTGGCGGATATCATGTATTCTTAGGCAGTGTGGTACGGGTTTTTATATAGGGTTTCCAGTCCATTTCAGTCCAGCGCAAAAAAATACAAAAACACGATTTCATAAACCAAAATTTTTTCTCTAGAATATTTATAATAAGAGAAAGAGAGCTGAAATGCAAAAAAAAAGAAAAAAAAACTGTGTACATTTTGAAAATCAAAGACAAAAATTCTAATAAATGAAAAGAAAACGATTAAAAACAAAAAAAACCGAGAAGAATACAACAAACTTTGGAAAGCTTTTATACAAATTTTTACAAAAATTACTTAGATCTGGACTATACATATTGTATGTACATATGTGTAATAGTGTGTGTACACTACCACCAAACATGGCTGAAGAATAAATGAAAATTTTATGATAAACTGCTATTTATGTACATAAATATAAAACTCGTAATTATAAAACATTTTTCTTAATCGATTTTCTAACTGTTTTTGTCTGTAATGAGGTAAAAACACCAAGGGTACAAAGAATACTGTTTTTTTATTTCACATTAATATGAATAATTATTGACAAACTTTATTAAATGCTCGTGATAACTTCTCAAAACGTAAAGAACAGAGATTTTAATCATGACTCGTGACATCATTTTTGTTTTTCAGTTAAGGCAAAAGTTTCACATCAAGCAGCTCCCATTTTGGGATTTACCGTTTAATGATCATATGGCGCTATCACTGAAAATTTATCGATGACAGTTATCATGGCGTCTTTGTTGGAGCATCGGCCACTTTGCTGCGTTTTGCTTTTGTGGTTGTGGGCGCTGTTGTTGTTGGCGATTCTAAAGCACGCTTTCGTTTCTCCTTGTTGTCGTTGTTGTTGCTTGACTGTTCATTGTATGCTTGTATTATTTGTTCGCACATGTCGTCAACATCGGGGAACTTTTGAGCGCGTGGTGTGCGCTTTAAGCCTGTCCAAATTAATCGCTGCTCGCTAGCAACTGTTGTGGGTTTAGAAGCAAATGACAGCTCAAATGCGCCGCGCCTGGGTGCTCCCTGAGCGTTGAGTTGCAGTTGGAGCTTAAATTGCTGGCCAGCATCCTGGAGACGAGTTTGCAGAGCTGCATGCAACTCCTCGGCGCGACGGCGAAAGACTCGTCAGGAGCGGCAATGCTCGATATAGAGAACTGGATCATTAGGATCTAAATTAGTCGGCTCGTCGGTTACAGGCGCTGGCTGCTGAATAATACATTATTGCCACTAATACATGCGAACTATATATTGGATTATACTTACACGTTTGGCTGCCGCAACTTTTTTAGCACGTTTCGGTGGCATCCTGTCCTTTAATGTGAAAAAATTAAAGCAAAAGCAAACTTTTTGAGGAAATTGGCGCGTAGTTGTTTCTTAGTAAATCGTTGAAATATATCGAGTTATCGATAGCCTTGATTTTTGCAACCCAACTAGTGTATAGTAACGCTAAAACTATCGTTTATATATTTTGTTAAATATAGTTTAAGTAGATTAACTAAACTTATTACAAGGTTATAAATATAAAAAAATTTAATATAAATATTCGTACTTCTAAAATGTGCAAAAATAATGTTTGTAGAGTTTTTAGGAGACTTAGAACTATCGATTAGCTATCAGCTGATCTGACACAAATCTGATCAACCTGGCAACACTGATATAAATAAACCAGTCTGTATAAATTAAACTTGTGCAAAATACAATAACTAAATGTCAAAATTCAATCCAATGTCAAAAAAGCGACCATTGTCATAAGACAAACTGTACCTAACACGTAAGTATACTGTCAATAAAATGAAAGTTGAAATCGCAGGTATACGAAACATACCTAAATTGTCCGATTTCAGACTGCCGTAGAATTTGGTTGCCGGCCAAATTCTAGTCGGGATTCGTTTACCTTGGCGCCAATGGCCGGTAAAACGACAAGGTTAAAAACAAAATCACCGGCTCCATCATCGCAGCCATGCAAAAGACGGGGCCGGCCACCCAAGGCCAAGGCGCAGGTTTCGGCCACGGCCACGGCCAAGGTAGAGGCACCGACGCAAAACGTGGCCAAGACGGAGTCCGACGAATCCACGGCGGACATACAGACAGAATATGAGACGACAGACGCGCCAGTAACACCTTTCGAATGTCGACGCAGTGCGCGTAGGAAAGTGACAAAATTTGAAGTGCTCAATTTACTTAAAAAGAATCGAAAAACAAATAAAAATCAAGCAGATTCTTGTCAGAATGTCAACGATTCCAACACATCGAAAATAGAGAGACAAGAGACGACAGCAGTTGACATAATGTCAACACAATCATCACCAAAACAAACAAAATGCCAAATTGTTGCCGGGGTAAGTGTTCTACCGCAGGATTCCCGCTTGCAAACGGAAAATTGCAGCAAGAAAGGTGTACTTAAGATGCCACGCGTGTTGCTGAAGGATGTGGCAAAGTACGGCGTCGATAAAGCAAATGCTTTTATCCCACATCGCATCAGAAAATCCAAAACAAAAAACATCAGACAGCTACGGGTTAGAATTAAGCGGATGCGCAGGCACATGCCCACCAGCAGTGATGACTCCGACAAGAATGGAGCTATGTTGTCGACGTCCAAGCTGGATGCAATGGACTTAGCCCCGGAGGCCGAATCTACATTGAAAACCGCTGAGGAAAAGCAAATGGAGGTGACTGAAGCACAAACCAAAAGACAGGCAGAGACTGAAGCTCAGGCTAATATAAAGACTGAACCGCTGGCCATATTACCAGCTAAAAATGTGGACACCAAACCGCACACAATTCAACAGGAGATTCAGTCAACACAGCCAGCAAATCCCTACGAGGCTAGCTCCAAACCAAATCGAATAGTTACCGACAATGTGAAGCAGCAGCCCAGCCTAGAGACGCCTAGTCTCTGCCCTAATTCTGTGATGATAGAAACTACAATTCAGGGCCCGCATAACGCCATAGAGAAGATGTCAGCCTCACCAGTTAGCTCTGAGCAGCGACGTCGCAAACGCTCCTGTCTGCGTGCGAAGGCCACTGGTTGCAACAGCGGCAAACTGACGCTGGAGGAGATCTTTGCAGAGATTGTGGCAAAGAGCACTAACAGTATTTTAAAGACAGATACATTCGAATCGAAGAACATAACGGGTAACCCACAAAAGATTGATCTCATTGACCATAATAATAGTAATAGAAACATGGACGTTGACTTGGATGCACATTTCGAGTTGGAATCCGTGAAGCAAGTGCCTTCCAATGATGTCCCATTGGACCTACCAAAAGTTGTTAAGTTAGAAACGCTGCTGGAGACAAAGCAGCAATCGGAGGAGGAGATACTACTACAGTCGGAGATGGAGACACTGCAAGAAGCAGAGACAGACATGGTGCAGCAGGAGACAGAGTCGCTGCAGGAGACGCTGGAAGAGGCGGAGACGGTACACGAGGTACTGCAGGAGATAAATATAAAGCTGGAGGCGCATCAGGAAACAGAGCAGCTGACAAAAAAGCTGCAGGCAGAAACAGAGCAGAAGCTGGAGTCGGAGCCACTGCCGGGAACGTTTACAGGTCCACAGTTTCTCCAGGAAATGGAGTCACAGCAGGCAGAGGCGGTTCCGGAGCTAGTCCAACATATGGAGATGCAGCAGGAGACTCAGCAGGCAACTGAGATGTTAGAAGTGCAGGATGAGTTAGTTCAGGGGATCGAGACGGATCAGGAGATGCAGCAAGAAACTGAGTTGTTAAACGAGCCGAAAGCGGAGTTTCTACCGCCGATGGAAGGGCAGCAGATGGAGACGGCGGAAGAGACACAGGAGGAGGCGGTGACACTCTTCGAGACAGTTTCAGAGTCAGTCCAGGGGATTGAGACGGAGCAAGAGATAGAGGAGGAGGCGAAGACACTGCTAGAGTCGATTCTAGATTTAGTTCACGACACGGAGACGGATCAGGAGATGCAGCAGGAAATTGATGTGTTAAACGAGCAGAAAGCGGAGTTTCTACCGCCGACGGAGACTGTCCCTGAGTCAGGGCAGGAGATGGAGATGGCGCACGAGACGCAGGAGGAGGCGGAGACACTCTTCGAGACAGTTTCAGAGTCAGTCCAGGGGATGGAGACGGAGCAAGAGATAGAGGAGGAGGCGAAGATACTGCTAGAGACGATTCTAGATTTAGTTCACGAGACGGAGACGGATCAGGAGATGCAGCAGGAAATTGATGTGTTAAACGAGCAGAAAGCGGAGTCTCTTCCGGCGACGGAGACGGGACCGGAGTTAGTCCAGTTTATGGAAACGCAGGATGATCCGAAGACTCTACTGGAGACAGTTCCAGAGTTAGTCCAGGGTATGGAAACTGAAATGTTGAATGAACGGAATGCGGAGTCTCTCCCGGCGACGGAGACGGGACCGGAGTTAGTCCAGTTTATGGAAACGCAGGAGGATCCGAAGACTCCACTGGAGACAGTTCCAGAGTTAGTCCGGGGTATGGAAATGGTATTGTATGATGAGGAAAAGTCAAAGGAAACTGAAATGTTGAATGAACGAAATGCGGAGTCTCTCCCGGCGATGGAGACAGTCCCAGAGTCAGTCCAAGGAATGGAAGTTGAGCAGGAGAAGCCCCAAGAGTCGCAGCAGGAGGCTGAGATGTTGCAGGAGCCGGTGGCGGTGATACTGCCAGAAGTGGAGACAGTACCGAAACTGGAACTGGTGATGGGATCTGAGCAGGAGACTGAGATGGTACAGGAGCTACCTGAGTTACTTCAGGAGATGAAGACGGAGCAGGAGACACTTCAAGAGACGGAGATGCTACAGAAACAGGAGACTGAGTCACTGTCGGATTTACTGCAGGAGACGCAACAGAAAACGGAGACATTACAAGAAATGGAAACGGAGGCAAAGGCAATGACTCTGCAGAAGACTGAGCAGACGTTGCACAAGATGGCAGAGTATGTGGAGATAAAACAGGAGCCCCAGCAGATTATAGGAAAGGAGACACAGGCGCAGGCTGAAATAGAAGAGGAAACCACCAGCTCATTCGATACGAAGCTCAATCTAGCTGAACCAAACGAACTGTCAAAGTCTGAAACACCAAAGCAGGAAATGAAGCTTGAGGAGATCTACGAGTTACCTGAACCACAAGTTCTGCAGCCCAGCGAAGACCAGCTGAATCCTGCAGATGCACCGTTAGTTGCCAGCATTGAGTCGATGCCGTTAGCTCAACCTGATGTGGAGGTTGCGCTAATGCTGGAGACGCTGCTCAGCCAAGTGGAGTCCACGGTGGAAACGAATCCCTCCACATCCCAGCCCAAGAAGAGAGCCATAAAGAAGCTAAAACTGAATGCCAAAAGGCAAAACGCCAAAACGACGGAGATTAGCTCTGCCGAGAAGCCAGCGGAGGACCACCCACTAGTTAAATCCCCCGAGAATTCTTCCACAACGCCATTAAACAGCCCACCTGCCGATGTGCTCGAAAAGACGGAGCCAGAATCGGAGTCGGAGCGCAAGCATAGTCAATCCAAGCGAAAGCGTCGAAAGCGCAAGTCCGAACCAGAGTCCCAGTCAAGCCAACAGAGCTCCGAGGATTCCAACAGCAGTGGCACGCAGGGCGCAAAGAAACGCAAGTCCTGCAACCAGCGGGATGAGCTGCAATTGTGCCTTATAGAAACGGAATCATCCGAGTCTACTAGTTCCGGCAACAAAATACCAAACTGTGGCCTGCCCACGCCCACAGCCGAGTTGGATGCACAATATCCACTCAAGAACATGAACAAATTCATTGAGAATGGCGTTAAGCTACTCAAGCAGCAGAAAGTGGAGGAGGAGAAGGAACAGCCCAAGAAACCGGAGGATGAGTTTGCCCAGCGTGTGGCAAACATGGAAACACCAGCAACGACGCCATCTACCTCGCCACAGCCACAACCTGAAACGGAATCACAACCAGAAGTGGTGCCAACCGAACAGGAGCAGACGCAAACCGGCGGCGTGAGACGCTCCCATCGCATCAGAAAGAAACCGCAGCTGCCCAAGACTTGCCCCAATGTGGGCATAAAGAAATCCTCGACAAGCATTGGCATGGCGGAGCAACTGGCCGAACTGGCCCAAATCGAAGCCATCAACGAACAGTTCCTGCGTAACGAGGGACTCAATACATTCCAATCCCTGCGAGACAATTACTATCGGTGTGCCCGCCAGGTGAGCCAGGAGAATGCAGAGATGCAATGCGATTGTCTGCTCAATGGCGATGACGAGTCATTGGGTCAACTCTACTGCGGCAGTGGCTGCATCAATCGCATGCTAATGATCGAATGTGGACCACTATGCTCCAACGGTACGCGCTGCACCAACAAACGATTCCAGCAGCATCAGTGCTGGCCATGTCGTGTCTTTCGCACCGACAAGAAAGGTTGTGGCATTACTGCCGAGTTGGAGATACCACCGGGTCAGTTTATCATGGAGTATGTGGGTGAGGTCATCGATAGCGAAACCTTCGAGCATCGCCAGCATTTGTACTCTCGTGACCGTAATCGTCACTATTATTTCATGGCTCTGCGCGGTGAGGCGATCATTGATGCCACCGCCAAGGGTAACATCTCCCGCTACATTAACCACAGCTGTAGTCCCAATGCAGAGACTCAGAAGTGGACGGTGAATGGAGAACTACGCATTGGTTTCTTTAGCCTCAAGCGAATCCAAGCAGGTGAAGAGATCACATTCGACTACCAGTATCAACGCTATGGACGCGATGCTCAGCGTTGCTACTGTGAGTCTAGCAATTGCCGTGGCTGGATTGGCGGTGAGCCGGACTCCGACGAGGGAGAGCAGCAGGAGGAGGAGCTGCAGGAACAGGAGCAACTTAGCGACAGTGAACCCGAGGAACTGCCTCGTCAGCGTAGCTACAAGAAAGCCAAACTGAGTAAGACCAAGTCCAGCCAACAGAAGCTATCGAAACTACCAAGCTCACGCAAGCAGCGCAAGGAACAGAGCAAGTACAAGGACCGTGAGTACAGAGCTGGACGCTGGTTGCGTCCCTCCAAGAATCATGCACGCCACAAGGCCGATACGCCCGAGGATGTGGATGTGCTGCGTCAGCTGACGTTGCTCAATCGCAGCGGCTTAAAGAATCAAGCGGATACGCTGGGTTTTTCGCGCTGCATGGTGCGTGCCAAGCTGCTGCCGACACGCCTCCAGCTGCTGGGCGTGCTTACACGTGGCGAGACACCCTGTCGTCGGCTGTTCCTCGATTATCATGGCCTGCGACTGCTGCACGGTTGGATTAGCGAAAGTGGCAGTGATAAGCAGCTGCGACTGGCTTTGCTGGAGGCGCTGGAGTCTCTGCCCATTCCCAATCGCTCCATGTTGAATGACAGTCGTGTGTATCAGGCCGTGCAGCTGTGGAGCTCAGCGAAGGGGGAGTCGAAGCAAGTGCATCAGCGCATGCTGGAGCTGCTCAAGAAATGGGATTCACTGCCTGAAATCTTTCGCATACCGAAGCGGGAACGCATCGAGCAGATGCAGGAGCACGAAAATGAGACAGATGGTCAGGATCGGATGCATTATGCGGTCACTGCACTAGAGGAGAGTAATAGTAACATCCAGCACAGCGATCGCTATCGCCAGGATCGCTTCCGAAGAGACACCTGCATTCGCTATGATAAATCCAAGCCCGTGTCCTGGGCCAGTGTCATCAGCAGCTTGCAGAGTGTACAGCACCAGGAGCGCAGGGCCTCCATGGATCGACCTACCACCGATGCACGTCGTAGCACCATATCCAAGGAGCTACGGCGTTCCCTCTTCGAGCAGAAGGTAAATTCTCCACAGCATTACTGTTATTCCTTTGCCTTTGGTTTGATAACTTCAATTGCTTTGCAGGTGGCCAAAAACCAGGCTGAGAAACGCCTCAATAGCGAGGAGCAGCGGGAGCACGAGGAACGCTGTAAATACTTTGGCGCTGATCCCAGCACGGATCCAAAGCAGCTGCCCTTCTATGAGAACCGCGACACCAAGGAGTGGTTCAATAAATCCGATCAACCCGTGCCAGCTCCTTTGCTGCGCGGCAATGAGAATGACAGCGAATCCCCGGAAGCGGATCACGATGCGGAGTATACACTGCCGCCAACGGTGGAGCCACTGCCTCCGTCCTGGCACTGGGCCACCGCCGATGATGGCAGCATCTACTACTTTAATGTACGTAATCGCATACCCCAATGGGAGCCACCGAATGCTCAACAGCGGCTGGAGAAACTAGCGGACACATCGTCGTCCGACGAGGAGCAGGGCGAGAAGGATCCCATGCAGTTGATTAGCATTAAATCCTCACAGATTCGTGGCTTGAGTCCCAAATCACTAAAACAGTTCACCGACGACAAGGTGCGTGAACGTCGTGACTTGAGACGCCAGCAGTTGGTCACAGTGCGTGAGATTAGCCCAAGGCGCGAAGCTGATCGTCTGGGCAGCCTCCAGGAATCCCGCCGCTACCAGGACAACAAGGAAAAGATCCGACGTCGCAAGCAGTTCTATCGCCAACAGCATAATCCTGATATGCCGTCTGTCAGTCACACCTTAGCCATTCCACGCTATCTCTACTCCTCGGATGAGAACGAGGAGGACATCAAGTCCATGGCTCAAACTGAGGCACTGCAACAAAACAAATCATTCCAATTACCCAAACACGAAGCAAACACCAACAAATCCACTACAGCGGCTTACAATAAACCCAAATCGCCTCCAGCGGAGCCGGCAACAGAAACACCACCGGAAACTGCCATCAATGCTGAAGCTTCTCGGAAACGCAAACTGTCCACGACGGAAAGACACAAGAGTTCCCACACGGACCGCGAGAAGCGACGTAAATTGTAAGTAATCCATGGAATTGTTTAATACTTCATTCCTTATGCCTAATCTCTCATCCGGCTTACAGGCCAGAGAGCAGCACGGCCAACGATCGAGATGCCTGCGATAAGTTCCTCTCCGATATAAGCGGTCATGTGGCCGAGTACCTGCGTCCCTTTCGCAAGGAGTCCTGCCAATTGGGGTACATTACCTGCGACGAGGACTACAAGTTCCTAATCAACCGAGTAAGTCAAGTATTTGTAATGTTTTCGTAGTATTTTTTTAAATTTTTTAGATAAGTAATATTAATATTATGTTGATCTGGTCACACTGCATTACGACCAAAATGCAACTCTACAAGCAACGTTATTTAAACATTCTTTATATTTATTTGCAGCTGAGCCAATATATAACCACCAAAGAGACGCGCTACTGCGACACAACCAGACATCTCTTGGCATGCACTGAGTCCGTTAGAAAGAAATCCTACGAGTACGTCAATCAATACATGCGTAAAAAGGGTGCCGTCTACAAGCGGCCCCAAGACCAGGAGATGGACAACTGAAGCGCAGTAGTGGCCAAAAAGTACATTTGTTTTTTTAATTAATTTCGAAACTGAAACACAAATTTCGTGTCCCATTTTTTGTTAGCAAAGGGAAATCAGAAATTTCCACTTATTTTAATTATTTTTAATAGTTTAAATTGTTTTAAGAACTCACTATGAATCCAGGAGTCTCCTTAGTTTAATCCAATGAAATCCAATCACATTCATTATTTTCATTATTTGTTTTAGTTTTTAAGTTCGCTTTTTACCCGCTGTGTTTTTGGGTATTTAGCAAAAGGAAAACTTATTTTTTTAGTGGACAAATTTAAAAAAACAAAAAACAAAGAAATGTAAAAAATACAAATAAATTTTAAGTTTTGTTGGAAGGGTTTTAATTCAAATCCAAATCAAATGCGTTGTTAATTTCTGTATTTAAATCAATCAATAATTTAAAGCGTCTGCTTGGGTCTACTGCTGTGCCTCGCCAGCATTGGCAGCTGGCGTGCGATTGGCCTCCTCGGGCTTCATGGCTGGGAAGAGCAGCACCTCCTGTAAGTGATGCAAAATATCAATTAATCAAGTTCCAGTTCCACTTGGCAGCTCTATGAGAACTTACCTTAATGTTGTTGGAGTCGGTAAGGAACATGGTCAGACGATCAATGCCCATGCCAAAGCCACCGGTGGGTGGAAGACCGTACTCCAATGCCGTGCAGAAACTCTCATCCACCATTTGTGCCTCATCATCGCCGGCAGCCTTATCGCTGGCCTGCTGCTCGAATCGCTCGCGTTGCACAACAGGATCATTCAACTCGGTGTACGCATTGCAAATCTCCTTCTTGGCCACAAAGAGCTCAAAACGCTCCGTGAGACCGGGCACAGTGCGATGGTATTTGGCCAGTGGTGACATAATTTGCGGATGCTCACAAATAAATGTCGGATTGATGCACTCCTCCTCAATGTAGTCGCCCACCAGTTTGTCTAACAGACGTGCCGTTGTCCTGGGCGCCGGGCATTCCACCTGATGCTTAATACACAGCTGGGACAAGAATTCATTCGTTTCCCGCGAATTGAACGTATCTGCTGATGGGAACTTGACATTAAGCTTTTGTTCGAGCGTTTCAATCATGGAGAAACGCTTGAATGGCGGCGTAAAGTCCAACTCATATTCAATGCCATCTGGGCCTTCAGGATGGTACTTGATTTTGTAGGTGCCATGAATGGCTTTGACCATGCCAGAGACTAGCTGTTCTGTGATCATAATCAAATCCGAATAGTCAGCGTATGCCATGTAGAATTCACATGTGGTAAACTCCGGATTGTGAGTGAGATCGATGCCCTCGTTACGGAACTGACGCCCAATCTCATAGACGCGATCCAAGCCACCAACCACAAGCATCTTGTGATACAACTCTGGAGCAATACGCATAAACAAATCCATTTTGAGCTCATTGTGATGGGTAACAAATGGTTTGGCCGTTGCACCGCCGGCAATCATGTTCATCATTGGTGTCTCAATCTCCAGGAAGCCCAAACCATCCAGAAACTGGCGCACAAACGAGATAATCTAGTGGACCACAGAAGGATTAATATTTATTGGTTTGGAGTACGATTTTAAGCTTTACCTTGGCGCGTATCTGGAAAGTTTCGCGCACTTTGTTGTTAAGTATCAGGTCCAGATAACGCTGACGATAGCGAGTCTCCTTATCCTTGAGCCCAAAGTGCAGATGGGGCAGCATGTGCAAACAGGGCGACAGCAGCTTTAATTCAGTAGGCATAATGGAGAGTTCACCCTTCTTGGTCTTGCCGGGATGACCGGTGACACCGATGATATCGCCACGTCTCAACTTGGCTGTATCCTGCTCAAAGGCTGCCTCGCTCTTGTAGGACTTGGCACTGGCCATCACCTGCAGCTTGACACCCTCGCCGCGCAGATCGTAGAAAATGAGCTTGGCTCCGGACTCGCGTATGGCATGGACACGTCCAGCAACACTAAGATTGACTTGCTCCAGTGTCTCACCATCCTTGAGTTCGCTATACTGGGCAATAAAGTTTTCCAGCGAGATGCTCACATGGAATTTGTGTGGATAGGGATGATTATCGGGTGACTGCTTCAATTCAGCGACGGCAGTTGACCTTAGCTTGAAATATTCATTGGGCGAGATTTCCTCCTCCAACTCAGCAGCCGATTTTTTCTTTTGTCCAGCTTCTGGAGCGGCAGCCACACGTGTCGCCTCCTTTTCGGCTTTCTCCTTAGCCTTCTGCTCAGCCTTAAGGCGGCGCTTCAGTTCACTGCAAATGTTAAGAGAGTCAGACAAATTGAATATCAAATTTATTGGGTAGCCTACAGTTTTGTGGCTTTGCTTGGTGCCAGCTGTGTGGCGCTCGTGTGATGGCTTCCCGCTGTTACCGTTGCTGGCAGAATTTGCCGCAATGCGCAGCGTGCAAACAATTTGCCGGTGATAAGCATTGTGCTATCTTTATTTTAATTTATTATTTTATAATATCTTTTAAATGGAAACCGATGACGAACGACGAAGCAGTTCAACTTAACCTCACAGTTGCGCACCTCTCGCTCACTCTCTTTCCGTGTGTTGGCATAGAAATTGCAACAATTGATGCATTTGTTGCGTGTACTTACTTTTTGGACAATTCACCAGTTGCAGCAGCCATGCCGTTTGGCGTCTAATTCAGTTGCGGCTTTGGGATAAAGTTTCGAAAACAATTTGAGATTTCGAATGCGCCACACGACACACGGAGCGAATTGAAACGCTGGAAGTTTACAAAAATATCGATAAGTTTATTTTTAACACTATAAAAACGGCTACGTTGCCACTGGACTTGACACATGTGTGGCGCCAGCTGTGTTTACAAGCTTTCCTGTCATACTCTGGCAGCACTGTCATTTATAGATTTGGGATCGTGAGTGCAAATGTCGTAGATAGAAAATTTTCGTGAACTTTCGTTTATTTTACAAAATTTCTCTTATGTATTTATACGCGGTACAAATGTAAACAATGATTTTGCAAATAATCAAAAATATTTATTAAGAAGTATGTATTAATTATTGTTTATTATACCTAAGTTAGGTTCATTTATTTATTTTGTTTACGTTTTTATTTATTTTTATTTTTAGCAACTATGAACTTTTGTAAAAAATTTTTGTATTAAAATATCAGTACAAAAATTGGATTTAATATTTATTTTACAATTAGTTTTCTATGCTTACTTACTGCCATTAACTGACCGTACATTGTAATTGTACAATCCAAATGATCGTGATAATAATCGTAATTTCACGATCTCTGCAAATTCTTGTCACGCGCACAACACTAATCAGCAGGTGAAATTGTGCCGGGTTGTTGTATAAAACAGAGTGTGAAAGTGGAACAGAAATTCCTGAAAATCTAAACAAGTTTAACGTTTATTTCAATACTTTTATTATACAAAATAAAAGACGAATTATTCAATTTGTCAAAAATAAAAAACAAAAAAAAAATAGCAAAAATTCTTGTTAACAGCTGAGACAAGAACAGGCGTAAGGACGGACGGCTTTTGTCTTATTAGCAATGGTAACGGTTGGATTGCTAACTCGCCTGCTTGGCAGCAGCAGCAGAAGCATCGGCGGCATCAGCAGCAGTATAGGCAACACAATATTCTGCATTCGTTTATTAACACGCCCAAGAGTAATCCATAATCTAAATCCACGATGCCTTAGCGTACTGGGCATCAATCTGAACAGGGGACACGGCAAATGTACAACAACAAGCATGCCAATAACAGCATTGGCAACGACTACAATATTATCGCCACTGATCATCACAAAATATCGAAGCTATGCACGGCTCAGTACCAAATCCACGACGCACTGTTCCAGCGCCAATAAAACGGACACAAAATCATCATCGACAACGGCACCCGTGTCCAGTTCCACGGAACTGTTTGGCGAGGCGGCGAACATGGGTCTCTTTGCGAAATTCAAGCACATGTATAAGCAATATTGGTATGTGCTTATACCGGTTCATGTCCTAACATCGATTGGCTGGTTCGGTGGTTTCTATTATCTATCAAAGAGGTAAACAAACGTCTAAAACATGTAACTGACCTAACTTAATCACTCTCTGTTACTCATTTTTTTTAGCGGCGTTGATGTACCTGCCTTGCTGCAATACCTGCACCTGAGTGAGACCATTATTGAAAAGGTTCAGGGCTCTGATATGGGCCACTATGCCATTGCATATCTGTGCTACAAAGTGGCAACGCCAATCCGCTACGCAGTAACGCTCGGTAAGTTCAATAACCACCGAAGAAGTCAAACTAAAATAAAATGGAAAAATTTGTATTTTATTTATCTTAGGCGGCACCACGGTGTCTATCAAATATCTGGTACAATGGGGTCATATCAAGCCCATGCCTACTAAAAGTCAATTGATTAAAATGTACGAGGACACGAAGGCAACACGTGCCAATGCCAAGACCCACAAGGATGAGAATCACAAATGATTGCCGGCCGCACTCAAAATCGCCATCCCTGATGTCACCACCTGTTGTCGTTGTCATTGCCGCCTCCCATCCTCCCCCACTCCCATGCGGCATTCAGTTGGCTAGTTGTATTTCTCTTTTTGTCGTTATGAAGCTATTTGTTGCACCAAGTGCAAGTCTCATCCATGGATGATTATTCATTTCAATTGGTCCGCTGCTGCTGTTTGTTCAAGAGAGACGACAATACCATAAATTTTTGCATATACTCATATATGTGTATATATATATGTAAATATGTATATATATATATATGTATATATTTTGTAATACCATAATTTGCTTAGTTTTTTGTTAGTTACGAAACCGTTGCCTTTGCCATTTTCCATTTGCAGCCCATCGTGCAACAGGAGCGCCGTTCTCACACATACATCCAAACACTTGCGCACATGAAGAATCGCACACCCACATACAAGCATACACATACACCCAGGGTAGCAGCCTCCGATACAGACGAGAAGTGTAGTATATATATTTTGTAAATGTCATTTGAAAAGTTATCTAAAATGAAATATCGACCTAACTGGTAAACAAAATTCAACCATTTATCTCGTTTTATTTGGTTGCGTTCAATTTATTCTAATTGGAAAGACATTTACAGCTGACCAACCAGAACCAAGCAAGGCGATCATCAGCTGGTTTCGATAAGCAAACACCGAAATTCGATTATAGATGGCACTCTCTCACGCACGCTCGCATACACGCACTAGTATACAATTTAAAAAACGATAAATAATGTAATCGATCGTACGTGACAACTGCCACAAAGCATACGACACAGTTATTAAGGTTCCCTTTTAAAATAATATTAAAAAAAGTTGCCAAACGAAGATTTAAAAAAAAAACAAAAGTTTAAGTAATGGAGCCAAAGAAGTAGGTAAGGTTTATTGTGCCATATAGAGCGTCCTCTGCTTAATGAACTAACAGCTGGGAGCGCGACAGGGCTGCCAGACCCATTGATGAATTCAGCACAGTATTTTGTGCTGAATAGCAGACGGTTATATGGTTTCAAGGATTTAAAATATGTGGTACTATAATCGCTAAGAAGCACTCTAACCTGTATTGGAAAAATAAAATATTTATTTTAAACCAAAATCTGATTTTTTTTTTAGAACAAACTCAATTTCTTTCGATTTTGTTTTTGCATTTTATATTTCGTTATCAGTTTTTTTTTTGTTTTTTTTAAGTTTTTTTTAGTTTTGTTTGTAACGTTAGTAAAATATCCAACAATTATAATTGTAACTAATAGTTAAGCCAGAAAAAATATATATAGTAGTAGTTGTTGTTGTTGTTTCTTTTACAAATAAATAAATAATGTGTCTTGTTTTTCTTCATTTAGTTTTTATGCTCTGTGTAGTAGGTGTGTGTATATGTGTGTATGTATTGTGTAGTTGTAGGTGTGTGTATTTAGTAATAGTAGTATGTAGGTAGGTAGGTGTATTGTTTGTTGCTCGCTCTTGGAAACAAGTTACAGTATGTACACATATTTTCTTTCGACTTTTTTTGTTTTTTGTTTTTGTATTGGTGTTCATTATTTGTATATATATATCTATATATAGGTATAAATATATATAACATCATTTACATAAATACAATACAATACAATAAATAAATAAATAAATAATATAAATTAAATAGGCAACAAATTAATTAATGTAGCTAGATTGATTGGTGGCAAATAGCAATTATATAAGTATGTTTAGCGGATAGGAATTAGAAGGAAGAAGGAGAAAGAAACAAAAAATATATATAATGCAACATTAATAAAAAAAAAAAAAAAAAACTAAAAAACAATTGAAAAAAAAGAGATATTTATATATAGTTAAAAATATAAAACAAGGTTCTCTCTATGCGGATATTAAGTATTTCGTACGCTGAATACGACGTGTAAATTTGAGACTAGTTTGGATTGGATTGGATTTGGATTTGGATTGCTTGATGTTAAACGAAAACGAATTCAAATTGTAACGTAAATTTCTCTTTGTTTTTTTTTTTTGTTTTGTTTTGTTTTTTGTTGTTTTCTTTCTTTGTTCTTTTTTGGTGTTCTCGTGCTTATCTTCATCCATTATTAATTGGTTTTTGTATTTGTTTATAATTAACTGCTAGCATTTATCATAAGTACGTTTCACAATGCAGCTTCAGTTTATCTCTTTTATGTTCTCTTCTCTTTCTGCTTTCGTTTTCAGCTTTTTTCTTACTACTCTTTCATTTTTTGTTTGTTGCACTTTTTACGCCAGAAGTTCGTTCTTTATTTTTTTTTTTTTGTTTTTTATGTTTTTCTCTTTATAAACTATTCATTTTGCTAAAAGCTTTTTTTATATTTGCTAGTCATTGTTTTGTTTTTTTAAATTTTATTTTGTTTCTTGTTTTTTTTTCACTTTTTATTTCGTTTAGAATGTGTGAGGGGTGTGTGTGTGTGAGTGTGTGTATTGTGTTTCTTTATTATTTATTTTTGTAGCGCCCCATTTTATATTTCCCCCTCTGTTTTGTCCTTTTTGATACCAAATATATACTGATATACTTTGCACAATTTATCGTGAGTTTCAAATTAATTAATTATTTTTTTCTTTGCTTTGTTTTTTTTTTTGTTTTTGTTTAGGCTTCTTGTTTGTTTTTGTTATACTTTATCGCTTTGTTGCTTCTTTAATTTAGTTTCATTTTACACAACCACTTTCGGACACGGCTTTCGGCAAAACCAAAAATAGTGGAAAACTATTGATTTTATCATTTTTTATATTTTTTTTTTTAGCATTAGCAATATTTTAAAATTCAGACATACATATTTACATACATATCATTATTAAACATTTTAAATCAATTTCATTTTTTTCTTCTTGTCTTGTTTAGTATAAGTATTTAGTGATTTTTGCTAAAGTTTGTTTCGAAATTGGGCTCAAGACGCTTTTATATAACAAATCGAAGTGCTAGAAACAATTTTGTTTAATTTCGTTATAAAGTGTTCAATTGTTGTTCTGTTTTTGCTGATGTTTAGCTACTTTTTGCTGTTGTTGCTGGCTTGCCGAAAGCTGTGCTTGCACAAATTTGTTATAATAATTTTTATTAATATATATATAGTATATATATACGTTTTATTCATCTTTCATGCTCCAGTTTTGTCGGTATCCGTTAATGGTTAGACATCGTTTTATTTTTATATATACACATCATTAGCTTCCACCGTCCTCATACATGACATCCATTTAGGTTTCATTTTTGCTCTTGTTGTTGTGGTTTGCATTTGGTTTCGAGTTTTGTTGAGTTAAAGTTTTTGTTAATTGTAGTTAAATATATAAATTTACGCACATTTGCACAATGGCAAACAAATTCTACGAAACATTCATTTACTAAATTGTTAGACTTTCATGTTGTTGCTGTTGTATTGTTGTTGTTCTTGTTGTTGCTGGTGTTCTCTTTTCACAGTTACTTGCAGTTGCTGTTGTTGCTGTGGTGATGCTGCTGCTGCTGCTGTGGCTATGATTCCTACTGTTGTTGCTGCTGTTATCGTTGTTTTTATTGCTGCTGTTGTTCATGGCATTATTTCAGCATTACGCTCGTTCGTAGAATAAAATATAGGCACTGGATGAAACGAGACAGTTTTCAGGTATAGCATCGCTGACGCTGAAAAAATCAATGAATTGTTATCAAAAAAAGTTCAGAAAGTAAGTCAAGTAAGCACATAAAAGTCTGCCTGCTATGCACTAGCAGTTTGCTGACAAGCTGCCTGCTATGCGACTTTTAGCACTCGTGCTGTCTCGCTTCTATACATGCTACCAAATAGCTGAATAGCTGCTTATAAACCGTTTTTAATTAAATTTATATTTATAAATTAAGCCTTAAAGCCCATTGAACTAACGAGTACAAAGATAAAGCTTTCAGACAGACAAACTGGACTATATTACAGTTTCTAATTATATATAAATACATTCTAAGCTTGTGTAGTCGTTTAAATAAACCAGTTATACCCTCGACACAGGTCATATAATCGAAAAAAACATACCTATTATCATTGAACTCGTGCCACTTGTGTGAAACTGGATGCTTGCAAATGGCCACATAATGTCCACCAGCCGTTGAGCCTAAAAATATATATATAAATAAATATTTATAGAAAATATATAGCGTGGTAAGGACTCACCCATATGATTAGAGATCGCGTATAGCGAATAATGCACATTCGAATTTGGATTTGCGCCATATGAGGCCATGTTGAGTTCACGATCCGATGTGGGAAACTCAACGATATTCGATAATTTGCTCCAGCGTGTCTCCGAGAAGCGTTTCAGATCTGAAAAAGATAAATAAATTATAGAAATTTGTTTTGATTTGAATGTGTTCTCGGTGCTTACGTATAACCAAATATTTGGGAAAACGCTGAATGGTGAAACTTTTGGTGCATTTTCGGCGTGTCTTGCATTTGGAGCATGTGGGCATCTCGTCACCATCGAGTACCTCTTCACGTATAAACAAATCCAGACATGCCTCCAATTTACAACGCGACGACGATGGCAGCGGCACACTCAAGTCCCAAAATGGATCAAACGTAACGCTCGTATTCCCACAATTTGTGCACTTCAGTGTGCTCTTTAGCTGACCAACAAATAGATCTCGTATCAGAGAGTTCTCATGCCGCGCATACCACTCCCAGGTCAGATCGGCCTTCTTATTATCACTGCAAAAGAAAATAAGAGAATTAATGATTTACACTTTGAAGAGTTGCGTCTTTTGGTTTAGAAAATGTTTTAATAACACGATCAGTGAAATGGAGGAAGGAACTACTTGGTTCAGAACCATATCTATATAAAAGTAATTGATCTATAAAAGTCAAAGAATCGTTGTTTCTTCAGTTGATCTATGGAAACTCTTTCTTTATACTATAAAAATCTTTCCTGACTGTATCGCAAGTTCACAAAGCTAATTCTACTTATTTTTATCGTTTATTGTTCAAAACTGATTAAAAACTCACCTGAGATTATCATCAATGTTTAGAGTTTCGCCCTTGACGCCCGAATTGAGCGCCGAGTGCAGTGAGTCTAGAAAGAAGCGTAGAAACTCCTGCGCATCCTGTTGATTGTAATCACTGTACATGCGGTGCTTTGTCGAGAAGGCTCGCTTTAATTCCATCGGCGTTACGCTGTGCACATTTGTTGTCCACATTTCCTGTATGAGCTTGGCAAATTCTGCAAAACAAAATAAAATGTTTATTTATGTATTAAGATAATTTTTAACCCATCAAAATGTTTCAGATGCAATTCTGAGACTTTTGCAGGTTACATGCATTAAAAGAAGGCCCAAGTTGGACTGAAATCTTTAAGCTTTATCCCTTATAGGATTAGCAAAGCTACAAAACATCCTAGGGTTTAAAAGTATTCTAACCTATAACCCTAATGTAGAAATGCTAACTAACTGTGCAGATCGGAGTTAGTTACGGGATCTCTAAACTTTTAAAAATAATAATCTTAGTAAATTGAAAGTTGCGGAGGATTTCCGACTCTAGCTCAAATTTTCTACAAAAACTATTTACAATTTGGTCACCCTTATTCTATAAGCTTGGCAATTTTACTTTATTTTTTCCATAGGTATATACCAGTTTTCTTTTCTTTAAGGTCATAATTTGGATCTTCATTTTTCTATCAAGATAGTTTGTGTGGAACACTTGTATTTAAGGAATATAGAGCTCCTTAAGTCTACATATAACTCGAGACTAAAATATATAAAGTTGATCTACTTACCGTGTAATATCTGTTGATCCTTGGAGGTCGTCGAGCGTGTGGTGACATGATGTGTGCGGAGAAAGCGCGTCAGCTCAGTCGTATGACTCAGGCATTGGATGACCGAGTTCATGAAACAAGTGTTACCGATATTTCTTAGACCGCATAGACCTGTGGGTGAATTGTTAAAATAAAAAAAGGAATATGTTAAATATTGATTATATATTGATGGTCAATCAAGTTTTATTATAGCTAACTGGGCGTTGCCCAAAAGGCACTCCCCAATTCGGATGGCGTATCATGGATTAGACTTCTTCGTTTTCGATTGTGCATTGTGAATGACCCGTCGCCGCCTCAAAGAAGTTTTTGCGCAAGTTTCTATACTGTAGTATGTATAATAGATAAATATATATATGTTTTGTATATGGCTCAGTATATAAACTGGCATACTGAAATATTGGCTGATACACTGACATACACAGCATAAACACCGCCTACTGATCTACAAAATGACATTACAATTAATTAGCATAAGCAAATTTTCATTTTCTGTTGTCCTAAAGCACATTTTATTTGGCAAGATTTGAAATCTAACCACTGTAACAGTTTTCCTTAACTAGTTATCGATAATTATCGTTTAGTCTTACCTTCGAACTTCTCGTCCCGAGAGCTCTTGTAGCCCTCATCGACGCTGCTATGCTTGTTGCTCAGCGACGATGAGCCAATGGAAGAGGAAGTTGTGGCATTGCTATTACTTCGAATGCTGTCCCGATCCCAATAGCGGCTGGATGTTGGCGAGACAGGTGGCAACACTGAGCGAGTGCTGCTGGTGGCGTTGCGGGACGCCTGAACGAAATCCCAAAAGAAAACAAAAGCACGATAAGTATCGATAGACAGACGAACGACATATACAGCTAGTATGTGTGTGTAAAAAGGCAATAATATTGGCCAAACAAAAAAACAAAATATAAATAATACAAAGCCAATTGATTAACAGTTATTTAGTATTCAAAAGCAGCAAGCAATCGAACGCTAGAAAAGGATGCAAAAATGTTTGTATGTACATATGTGAGTGTTTGAGTGGTGTATGTGAGTCTGAGAAAAACATGCATGCATTTAAGCTGACGCAAAAACAACAACTGTAAGCGAACGAAGCAACAAAACGAAACAGAACGAGACAAAAAATAAAGCAAAACAAACTAGAACGAACAAACGAAATAAAGCAAAGTGAGCGAGCGAGAGAGAAAGAGAGAGAGGGGAGACTGGATCAGTCGGAAGGGGCTGGGAAGTGAAAATAACAATAACACAGTTGAAAACGCAACAGATTATCAGTATCGATATCGATAACAGTGGGCATAACGAAACCAAATACCGATAAGAGAAAAAAATATCGAAACACTTGTCCCTGACATTTAAAAATACCATCCTTGAAGAAAATATAAATACACACTTACATAATTAAAACTAAATGCTAGAACTAAAAACTAATACAAATTATACAGTTACAGTGCAAATGGTGCTTATAATAAATATAATACGTATGACAATGATTTATTAATGTATGGACATGAGAGCAGTTTGACTAATTGGAGCTACTTAAAAACTTAAAGAGCTGCTTACAAGAACAAATTAATAACGTAAATAGACAATGAGTAAGAGTGAGAGAGACAGAAAGAGAGAGAGAGAGAGTAAAAGAGAGTAGAGAGACATTTAGAGAGAGCGCAAAGAGCGCACCAATAGAGTTTGGGCGCCACTTACGCTGTCGCTAGCTGTTGCATTGTTAACCGTGGCAGAGGCGGAAGAAGAAGAGTAGAAGGAGGTGGAAGAGGAGGTGGTGGAGACGCCCGTGGCGTTGTTGGCACCGTTATCACTGTGCTGATGCAGTTGATGATTTACCTTATGGTTGCTGCTGCTGGACAACGAAGCCGACGCCGATGCTGATGTCGTCCCGCTCCCACTTGCACAATCTGTTATTGTCCCTGCACTTGTAGTGCCCGTTGCAGTTGCTGTTACTGTTGCTATACCGCTTCCACTTCCATTATTTATCGTTGCCTTTGCCAAAAGACCATGCGCAATGCGATTTGCCGATTTGCTAATGGGCGCCAGGGTTGTCAACGTTGTCGAATTGTTGGTGGCCACAGCAGTTCCCGTTGCATGATTACTACCAGATGTACGATAACCAGCACGTGTCAGTGAGCTACTATAACCGGCAGCAATTCGTGCATTTTCCAGCTCACCGCTGCAATAACGTTGCTGCAGATTGCCGCTGCTACCGCCAGCAGCAGAGGCAACAGTTGCTTTTGTTGCTGCCGTTGAGTTGGTTACTGTTGCTGCGTTTGCGGCGCCAGCTGCTGTTGCTGCTCCACCACTCGCAGATGATGAGTTGACTCCTATTGCTGCTGCTGTGGCTGAGGCGCTGCTGTTGGTGCGCATGGGCGTCGGTTGTCGCTTCTGTTCGCTAAGATTGTTAAACTTTTCTATCGATGCCTTTATGCTCATCGAATCAATGCCATAACGACGTGCATTTCCACTTTCCCGCTCTCGTTCCCGATCTGCTCCTCTGTCACGTTCCCGTTCACGTTCTCGTTCCTTAGAACGCGACTGTTGCTGTTGCTGCGATGGTTGCTGCTGTTCACCATTTGTGTGTTTGTAGCTATTGAATTTCTCGTAACTGGCAGCAAAGTTGGAATTCGTGGAGGAGATAATTGTGGATTTTGGACGCACTGAACGTTGTCCAGTGGATTTGTCATTGTTGCCGCTGCTGCTGTTGTTGCTGCTGCTGTTATTGCTCAATTGCTGATTGCGCAGTTGCAATGGCGGCGTTATGGGCTTGAAATAGCAAATGTTTGTCACCTTTTGGCTGGAGGCAGCTGTTGATGCTGCTGTTGCTGCTGTTGTAGCCGCAACTGTTGTTGTTGCACTTGCTGTTGCCGGCGGCGTATCGTCGCTATCAATGTAGCTAATGTCATCATGTTGCTGTAGTTGCTGCTGCTGGCGTTGCATGCTGTTGCTGTTGTTGTTGCCGCTGCTGCTGGTAATTAGGTTGCCGCTGCTGTTATTGTTATTGTTGTTACTGTAGCTACTGTGACTGTTCATAGCGTGATGATTGTTGTTGCACTGCAGCAACAGCGGCTTCAGCTTGCCACCGCCAGCAACAACAACTCCACGTCCACTCGTTGCTGCTGCTGTTGTTGTTGCCGTTGTTATCGCTGCTGCTGCTGCTGCAGTTGTGGTCGCTGCTGCAGCTGCTGTTGGTTTTGTCTTGCTATTAATATAACTATGACTATATTTGATATCAATCCTGTGGACGGTTGTATTGTTTGCTATTGTTGCTGCTGCTGCTGCTGCCGCTGCTGTTCTGCTGCTGCTACTGTTGTTAATGTTGCTACTGCTAACGCTGCTGCTGTTGCTGTTACCGGCCACTTGATTGCCATTGAGCGTCGTCGGTCGACGCATGTCATTCAATCCAATGCCGTTAATGCCAACAGTTGATCCCAAGATCGCGGCTTGCTTATTACTGCTGTTGTTGTTGTTGTTTCTGTGATCCTCGCCGGTTTTATGATTGCGCTTGTGCGTCTTGTGTCCAGCTTGCTGCAATCTGCTGGTCACCTGGGCATGAGCCAACTCACATTCGGCCTTTAGAAAACTGGGATCCTTGTAGCTGGATACCAGAAAGTAACGTTGATTTGCCGCACGCACTGGATTGCTGCCACTACCGGCGGCTGTTGCTGCTGCTGCAGCAGACGTGCGTACGTTGTTGCTGCTGCAACCGGCTGCTGCAAGACGATTTGTGGCAGTTGCTTGCTTTGAAACTATAGCGCCAATTGATCCCGATCCGTTGGTATACGATTTGTTTAATTTGGCGTGTCGTGTGTTTGCCTGTGATTGTTGTTGTTGTTGTTGAGAGTTGTTGCTGCCGACTTGTCGCAGTTGCTGGCTATTGTCGCTGGCTGTTGCTGCTGACTCACGCTGCAATTTGGATGCTGGAATCTTATGGAATCCTCTGGTCTTCTTAATGTCTAACATTATTCAACAGCTCCTGGAACGATGCTGTTGTTTGTTGCTGCTCTCAGCACGACACACTCACCGCTTGCTGTTGTTGTTGTTGCTGCTGTTACTTTGGTCTGTTTGTCCTCTTAGCTTGTTGTATTACTAGTATTATTTGTATGATTGTTATATTGTGGTTGATTTAATTCGTTTCTTTTGTTTTTTTATTCAAATGTATTTTAGCTTTCTGTTTTGTTTCGGTCTTGTTTATGTTTACTTTTTTTGGGTTTTGGGTTTTGTTTTATCGAATTTGAAAAGGCGTGTTGTGTTTACCAAAAATACATACTCTCAAAACTACTAACTTACACACACATTTGGACTTTATTTGCAATTACGAACTACTAAGTTGAACTAAAACTCTCCCGAAATACACATATATATATATATACACACATATATACATATATTATACAGTTATATACACATATATATGCACATATATATATAGATACTTTGAACTTTGTTTGGAGCGCCTGCCTAAATCACTAAAGATTTCAGTTACACTTAAATTTACAGTTGCGTTCTCTTCCTCTTCTTAGTTATCGATTAATTTCGATTTGGTTTCGATTCTTTTTCTTATTTTTGGTATCGGTTGCGGTTTCGATTGCTCTAGGGAATTTATATATATATATATATAGCTTAACGATTTGCCTTCGTTATGGTTTCGAGTTACAAGTTAATCAAGTGAGTTAGTTAGTTGGTTAGTTTAGTTTAAAAGGGATGCGATCTGCAAGAGTTTAGCTAAAAATATATAGAAATACATATAGTCATGTAAATCGATTAATGGTTATTGCGTAACGGTTTAGCCACAAAACAAATCAATAAATCAATAAATATAGAAATAAAGGGAACAAAAGTAATTCAAACTGAAGCCAGATCGATAAACAGAAAGAGAGTGGGGAGAGAGAGAGAGAGAGAGAGAGCGAAAGAAGTGTGAAATGTCAAATGTGATTAAATTGATACTATATTTATACAGTCATATATGAAATGGTTTATCGATTTGTTTGACTGACTGATCGTTGCCCTATATAGCAGAGGGGCGACAAAGGGGGCGGAGTGGAGCAGAGAATGGAATTAAGCACACACACAGGCACACACTCACACCTATAACAACAATTCAAATTCAAACACACAGAGAATCAAAAACGCAGTTAACTTTGCTTTACAAATCGATTTAGCGCACTTTGTTATCGATTGGCGGGCGGTTTTTGGGCTGACTAGGCAACCCTGTTCATGCGATTAGTATGCTGTACTTTTCAAAACATGTCAGCTCAGCTCAGCTCTGTTGTGTTTACCTTGCTGCGCGCTGTGGCGCCCGTATCAGCCAGCTTTAATGTTGCCGTTGCACTAATATCGCCATTCGCATCGTTATCGTTATCGGTATCGGTAGTACCATTGCCATTTCCATTAATATTGCCATTGCCATTCGTTGTAAGATTTATGGTGTGTATGGCTGTTGCGTCGTCGGTTGTGTCCAGGTTTGTGCCCGCTGTTATCGATAAACTGGAGTTATCGTAGATGGCATTACGCTTCGCCGATGACGATAACAGCGATAGTCCATTAAGCTTGCTATCGAGTCCATTGCTCTCAACACTGTCGTGCCCATTACTTGTTGTTGCTGTTGTGCTTGTGGGCGTGGCCGTATCCTGTGAGGATGCCGTAGGATTGCCACGTCTTGTGCGATTGCTGCGCAGTGTAAATGTTGCGGTGGGCACATCACCGCTGCTATTGCTGCTACTCAATGTAAATCTGCCTGAACCACTGCGTTGTTGTCGCACATTCGATGTGGTTGTTGTTGCCTCATCGTTGTTGTCGCTGCTATATCGACTATAGCGACTACTTCTGGGTCGATCCAGTGTAACGGTACAGCTGGTGGTTGTGTTATCGATGCTGTTGTTGTTGTTGTTGCTGTTGCTGTTATCGGTGTCGGCATCATTGACCGCCGATCTGGAACGTGATAGTTCACGATTTGGTTTATAGTTGGCCGGACTATACTTTTCGTATATATCGAGGCCCGATGTGGCCACTAAACGTGCTAGGGATGATGATGAACATGAGCTGGGCAAACGTTTAGTGCTGTTCGTTGAGGAGGAGCTGCTACCATTTGTGGCATCAGTGTTGGCGCCACTTGGTGGCAGCTTCTTTGTTCCAGCCGCATCTCGGCGCGATAATAATAATGATGATGACGATGATAATGATGATGATGATGCTGATTTCGCATAATCGTCTTTCTTGGCTGCTGTTGATTTTGTTGTTGTTGTTGATGTTACATCGCCATTTGTTGTTGTTGTTGTTGTGCTCTTTGGCCGACGCGGCAACTGAGAATGTTTCGTGTTGTTGTTTTTGTTGTTGTGACGTAGTTTTTTTTTTTTTTTTTATTATATCGATAATTTGTTTGTGATCGAGCGACAACGATTAACGTTAAACGATAACGATTGTTTTTGGTTTTTAAACACATGGATTTCATGATGGGCAGCAACACAAACCACAAAAAGAAAAATTCAAATACAACCAAAAACAAAACAAAAATAAATGATATATAAAAATATATATACATATACGAATATGATTTATAATAAACATCAAAATGGTACACAAAAACAATAATAAATAAATTGCCACACAAACAGTAGTTCGATTAGAAATGCACGCACACGCACACACAAGGGACAGTGTTGTCGTTCTTAGCTTATTTATAGCTAGTTTTGGCAATTCTGAGCTAGTTAAAAATCTGCTACTACAAAAATATTTATTTACTGCCCTATTTAGTTAATATATTCTGCTCAGCTTTAATCAAAAGTTGTTAAATATATTATTTATTCCTCCAACTCGCTACTTTAGCTGTAAAGTTGCTGGCAGCACTGACACGGAGCAGAGACATAAACTTATTAGCAGAGCCCGCCGTAAAGTATGCAATGTTTTGAAGGACGCGTTTTGCAGGCGACTTTAAACGCACGCGTTTTCCCACTTCCAAGTGAGCTTCTAATTAAAGAGTTTAAAGCAACTCACATACAATTTAAATATGAATTCTGACTTTAGTTCGATAAATTTGCATTTGATTTTTGATTCATAAATATTTAAAGCCGAATTTGGAGCAAACTTTGCAAATTGAACGCACAAACACGCGTTGGGCTCTCACGTACATACGTAAGTTATATATATAAATGTAAATAGTGATTTATATTTAATTGATCTTCGAACCGCATAAATGCTGTGAATGACTTGCACAAAATTATTGCGACGCTAAAATATCAACGGAATATTGAGAACGTGAGAGATAGCAAAATGTGTTATCGATAACGATAAATCATGCGTTGATGTTGATGGAACACCCTTTAGCATTTTGTTTGCTTTGCGTTGCGTATTTATGACAAATGCAGTATGTACACATGATAAATATAAAATTTATATATATACATACATAAAATGTATGCCGAAACAGACACACACACACACACACTCAGACACACATGTGTGTGTGTATGTATGTATATTAACAATGCATCATCACATTTAACTTATTGCGAATTTTAATTTTGATGCCGCCGATGCCAACAATAAATTTTCTACACACAAACACAATTACATACACATGTGTGTGTACATATGTTTGTAGATAGCACAAGGGCGGTGAGCCACCTTGTTGTTGCTGCTGCTGCACTTGTTGTTGTTGCTGTTGCTGTTGTTATTGTTTTTGCTGCAATTGTTGTTGGAGCAGTGCCAACAAGTGGTTCAGTTTGGCTTGGCCAAAACATTCCATTGCCTTGCCGCGGCGGGTGGATCTATGTTTGTGGTTATGACGCATCCGCTGTCTTATCGCAGATTTCTGCAATGCATGTATGCATGTGTTTGTGTGTGTGTGTGTCTCTCTCTCTCTCTTTCGCTCTCTCTACGTCTGTCTGTGTGTGTGCAAACTGCGTAAAAGAACAACACAACGACAACAACAACAACAAGCAGAAAACACGACAAGTTAGCAATGTGAGAATGCAACTTCAAAATGGCGCCAAACTGTCAAAAACGTGTGTCAAGAACAAAACTAAACACACACACACACATGTACATGTATGTGCATGTGTGTGCATACATACAAAGGGCTAGGGCTGGGCTCTGCTAGGAATGTGTCGCAGCTAATTGGTGGACTGTGGTGGTGGAGGGGGTCAGCAAAAGGGGGGGGGGGGGTGGCTGGCATGCTAATAAACATAGAGCCAACTGAGGCGTGCCTAGGTGAGTAACAAGAAGGCGACCAGAAACACATGTAAATGCACGCATACATATGCACATGTCACATGTGTATATGTGTACATACAAGCGCTCTTGGTGAAGAGGGGGCAGGTGGGCAGGTGGATTACGACCAGGTAAGTGTATATCATGTGGCGACTTGTGACTTTTGGACAATGCACAACATGAAAACGCGCAGCCAAAGCTGATTAAAAATAGTTTTTATATAAATGTATATATTAATAAAAACACAAGCACACAAACACACATACGCACACGCACACAAATTGGCACACGCACAGGCGATGACACACACACATACATATATACACTGTACACGTACATACAAAGACAGGGCTGTTCCAAAAACATTTTCGGACTCAAATACTTCGTTAAGTTTTTCCACTCCGAACAGCTCCGAAATTTGTATGCACTAATACTACAGCCAGTCAATTAAATTACTTTGATAATGATGAATTCCACAATTTATTAAAAAAAAAAAAAGAAAATTTAATCACAGTGTGAATTTTGTGGTTCTTTTTTCGAGGCAATTATATGACTAACTGTAGTATTGCCAGCTATTTAAGCGATTTGCTCATATTTTTGTGATTACTATATAGATATGTATGTTTGTATGTTTGTAGCTTGATCTAGTTCATTTGAAGCCAAACGACGTTTATATGTATGTGTATGTGTGTGTGCGTTTGTGTGTTTTCCATGTGTTTTGATACTTTTTTTTTTGTTTGTTTTAAGCCCAAAAATGTTCCGAGTTCAAGGTGAGGACACAGTTCTACTACATCTAGATGTACATATGACCAGCATAGAATGATGCATATGTGTATGTACGTATAGTCACATAAATATTCTCCGGTGCCATCAATGAGAAACGTCGTTTATGTCTGTACAGCAGCGGGCAAGAAAATAGTAGCGCTTGATTTTAATTTATACAGCGTAGGGAAACTAAAGTTATTGTAACTTGATTTCGATTGTTTTTATGTTATAATTCCTTTCTATTAACCTTAGAAAATAGGAACGTTTTGTTTCCGAAAATAGTCTTTTTTGCAGGAAAATAATAGTAGTGAATATCTAAATATTATATAAATTAAATATTTTATTATGATGTTTTACTTAAGGGAAGCTCTTCAAAATTTAACAACTACTTATTGTTGACCTATGTATATAGTTAGCGAGCCAAGTACGCAGACTAAGACATTTCCTGCTCTATGTGTAAACAGCTTAGTAGAGTATGCGGATGTGCATTCCCTGTTTTAATAACAATCGAGATAACTTTTAAAACTAACAACACAACCCAAGTCATATAAGATCATAGAATTCTATATATTGTGGGTACCAAGACCAATTTAAGTGCCACTTTCAGCCCAGAATTGGAAAGGACTTAAAGACCCAAAGTGTCTTAGGCACAACAAAATGTATTTTCCCTGCGACTTATCTAAATTAAATAAAATTCTTAATTAGCGCTACTATTTTGATGCCCACAACTGTATGTATGCATGTACAGTAAAACTAAATAATGATAAGGAGTAAAGAGGTAAGGGTCGTGGTGGTAGTAGTGGTGGTGGTGGTGGTGTTGGACAGGTTGGTGTGGCTAAAACGGTTATCATTTTAAAACATAAACACTCACTCCGAATCGGCCGAACGAACTTGAATCATAATTGGAACTGGTCAAATACGTTGAACTGGTTCGATATCCAGAGTTGCCAAGTGAACCAGAACCGCCGCTCAGATACGATGTGGAACCGATGCTATTACGCTGTGTGGACGTCACACGCGGCGTATACGATGATGTATATGTTGAATAGGAGCTTGGATAATGGCTGTTGGTATTAAGGATGCTACCGCTACCGCTGCTGGTGCTGCTGCTGTATGGATTATACGCGGATGCGGATGTGCCAGATAGTGAGCTCGTCCCAGGCGATGGGGGCAGCAATTTTGATAGGCTGCTGCCGCGATCGTAGTACGATGTTCTGCTGCTAATGCCGGTGCTGCTGCTGCTAGTGCCGGTGCTGGTCGAGCTGCCAGCGCCGCTGGCCGACGTTGTGCCGTAGAGACTGCCACTGCCCGCTGCTGACGTTGACGATCTACGCGGCGAAATCACACGCATATTAGTAGTGGCAGCAGCGTTCTACCGCTTCGTTCGGACCAGTTTGCCGTTGTGAATTGACTCGGTATTGCTGTTGTTGTTGTATTGTTTGGTTTCTTTCTTTCTTCTTGTTTACTCGTAATTTTGTTTTTGGTATTTTTTGTATATTGCAGTTGTTGCTATTGCTGATTGACAGTGTCCAGTTCGCTGCTCTTGCCACACTTGTTGTTGATTTTGTTGTTGCTCTGGTATTATTGCTGTAATAGTGAGAGTGAAAGTGAATGAATAAGTAAGAGAGTCAATTGTAAAATGGCGAAATGCACACACAGTACGAAGAAGAAGAAGAGGAGAAACGAAAACACTCACCTTGGCTTGCAGTTGCTCTCTTTGCTAATTACTGCTTATTTACATAGTTAATAATTTTGTTGTTTCTTTTTGTATTTGTTGATTTTTTGTATGTTACTTTTTACTTATACTACTTGTTAGACCCGTTATTGTTGCAGTAGAGAATAGGCAAACTGAAAAGAGAGTATTCATCATGAGCGACCTTCGATATCCAATGTGCATATACACAAATACACAACCACACACACATACATACAGTTGTATGCATGTATGTACATATGTTTGGAGTATGCGACGTATTTACTTATATCAACAAACAGTTGCAGTTTATTACTAATTCGATAAATTTATCACGGACTTAACAACAACGTCTCGGAAGCGTCATTTTCACTTGTTTACAAAATAACAAAACAAACAACAAAAATATGTCGCGAACACACACACACATACGCATGTATGTTTGCATGTACATATATCACAATAATCGTAAAGTTTCACGACGTTAGGCTCACGTTGCAGCTTGCTCTAACAACAAGTACACATGCATTTGCTGCCGGTGTATGTGTCTGCCTGTGTGCATGAGTGGTGGGGAGAGAGGGATAGCGATGCGTTAATAGTGAAGTTGTGTTTGTACGCATGTGTTAGTGTGCGTATTAGACGCCGCCAGGCTGTCTACGGCCCTATACGGCGCGCAATGTCATTGTAACCGAGGAAACCGTTGCTCGTGTTTCGTAGTATGCGTAAGATTTTTATATATGTATGTGAGTGCATGTGTATGTATGGGGTAGGGCGCCACAAACTCTCACACAACTACACACATACACGTAAACAAACAGACAGACACATGGTCACTATCATATCGATCTCTCGTTCATAAATACGAACACAACTACAAATAAAAACCATTAACATCACTACAAACTCATTCAGATTCACACATTCCAATGCGCCTATGCGAAGCAACGATGCCGAAAATCGCGTCAAAAATCGAAATAATTATAATAAAAGCAAAAAAAAAAAAAAGAAAAAGGCGAATCTATTTATAAAAGCGCTTAAAAGCACACACACAGCTGGCTGGCGCTGGCGGTCGCCACGTTCCTGTTCGTTGGGTGGTGCGGCGGTGGCGGCTGTAGTAAAACTGCGCTACTCTTTGCCTGGCCTATAAACGGCATGCGCGCAAATGAGATAGCAATATTGATATTGGCGACAGCGACACACTAACACACACAAGCCACAGACGATGAACACAAACACACATGCTTACACATATGTGTGTACATATACGCGGACAAGCAAGCAGCGTACGAATTACGCAAAGTGAAATATCTTTCTTAAAAATGGAAAGTGGAAAAGTGACGAATATAATTGTGAATTTTGTTTTAGAACACAAACATTTTTATGTATAAATTTAAAAGGATTTCAGTGCCATTGAATCAATTGCAGCCAAGTATCAGCAATTTATTTATAAAATTCGTCAGGCACAACCCACTCACGACGCTAGAAAAAAATTCCGTAACGTTTAATTGTATCACCGAATCGCACGCACGAACTAAACTATTAATGAATTACACTAAATTAGCTGCTTTACATGGTAATAACTTATATTATTGGCTTTTATATGCAATTTTTCAGCCCACAGCACGCAGAACTCACTTAAGAGTAGAGCTGGAACTTAAATCGATTCCAGAATCGATGCATCGATGTATTATCATCATCGTGATACAACATCGATACATCGATATTGTACTTTATGTCTCGATATATCGATTAAAATGTTTATAAATAATTTAAATCGAAATCGTACATTTTCTAGCATTAAACGAATCCTAGATTTTGGCTTTAGGACTACAAATTTTTAAGAAAAAGGCGTCAGGACATTTCGCAAAAATAATCGATTTTAAAGCATTTTCCATATGTGCACACATTTTCCTTGGCTGCTTGTGTGGCGAACGTTTAAGAAAATGTTCCTGGATAATCCTATTTCGTAGGTTTTTATCCCCTCAATCATATCAGTAGTGCCTATAAAATGAAGTGTGGCCGTGATAATATTGGCAAGAGTCGTGTCCCAAACTAACTTACAGACTAGGGCTGCATCGACCTTAATATCGATAAATAAAAATGAACATAGGAATTTGTATCGCATCGCAGTCGGTTATAAAATCTGAAACTATCGAAATTACTCGCTATCGCCAACATCAGAAAAAGTGGCAACACCGCCGTGTATATACATTTTGAGAGAAAATTCTGTTCAGGTGTGAAAATTTATACAACAAAAACTCAAGAATAAATAAAATATATTTAAGTGCAAATTTCTTTAAATTTATATGAATAATTCTTTTGTTCATTGTGATATTCTGTGTAGTGCGTTAAGCCGTATTAACTTACTTATAAACAAAACCTAGCAGCCGCAAATTGTCGCGTCGCATTACATTTAGTGTTGCCAACTTTTGTATTTGCAAAAATTACAATCTCGGCTAAATCAGTTACAACTTACAATTATTTACGTCAAAAAATACAATGCTGGCCATTGCAAACAAAACTAGATGATACATATAAATAAAAAAAAAAAAATGAATAAAAACGGCAGTTTAACCAAATGCAATCAAACAATTTCAGAAGGGCTACGAATTAGCGACGTACAAACTACAGCTAAACATCTGAAGGACTCTGGACATTAAATAGCTAAATCTAACCGGAAAAGGCTGAGTGGGCAACACTATAGCCTGCGCCGCCGCCGCCAACGTTGTCATACAAAATGAAGTGAGCACAAAGAAAATTAATATATACAATAAAATAAATAACGAACATTTGGAAGTAACATAAATGTATTATGTGTTTATTGCAGTCAACCAAAGAGTACAGCGATTTTTTGTTAATTTTCCGATTTTAAGTCGTCTCGTCGTCATTATCATCAGCATTTCATCATCATCGTCATTGACATTTCGAGTGCAATCATCATTTTTTTAGTAGTTTTATCTTAAACCATCGCTCCTCCACCCTCCACTCCAGCTTTTGGAAGGTAAATACGAAAATCTAGTATAGAATTTCTCGGTTTCTGGATAATTTAAGTCTGCTGCAACTAGAAGCTTTGCCTTCGCCTCTTTTTCATTCCCCCCGGACGAACACACACACACAGATATATTCAGGTGAGTAGCTTGAATTTGATATCTTAATATGTTTATTAAATTTTGTAAATCTTTCTGTGCTTGTTGGGGTCGTGCTGCAGTTATGTCATCAACCGCCGGGAAACGCAAGGAAATCTACAAATACCTGGCACCATGGCCGCTCTACTCCATGAACTGGAGTGTACGGCCGGACAAACGATTCCGGCTGGCACTAGGCAGCTTCATCGAGGAATACAACAACAAAGTGCAAATAATTAGCCTGGACGAGGATACCAGCGAATTTAGTGCTAAAAGGTGAGCTTTAAAATAGGTTACAAGTGAAATTTGTTGGTAGCATAAATCAGCTGTGAAAAATCGACTGAAATCCTAGCGGGTTTTCATCAGTGATGCCACATGTGTGCAAAAGAATACAGCTAAAATGATTTAAGAAACATAAAAGTGAAATTTATTACTTAAATATGAAATTAAATGTTTAAAAATTTAACTTTTTTATGAATTTATGTAAAGTTGAACGCTATAAATAGTGAAATATTCGGTATAATATTCTTTTGTTAAATGTAGCTTTAAATTAGCTGAACTAGCAGCACTGACACCCATCAGTGCTGTCAATTTGGCTGATCTACAGCAACTGTGGCTTTTCTATGCAACACAAAACTAGCTATATCTTAAATTTATACCGCTACTCTAAGCATGTTACCGACAACATTTATTTGGTTTCGCAAATCATTACAAAATTTCAATAATTTGTTTATAATTTTCACATAATCGGTAATAGATTGATAATTTCGCAACGTAAAGGATTTGCATTCAATTAATTCTGTAAAGATTTTATAATTCAATGAATTGGGTTTAGTTTTAGAAATTTCTTAATATTTTGCTGTTAACTTTCTGTGTTATTTAGTGTATTTGTTAATATATTAACAATACCAAAGTAACTGGGAATTAACAATATTAAAATATCATAATGCCACAAAATAATCTTATCTCTGTAAGCATTTATGAAATTTAAATACTTTAACTTATATTCAGAAATCGTTGAACGGTATAAAAAGGATTCCCAAACTTATGCTATATTTATTTTCGTCTGTATTATTATAAACTGTTGAAAGGATACTTGATTATTTCTGAATCTCTTTATAACTGAAAGTATACTGAAAAGACTTCCATATTTCAGTAAACGAAAGGATTCTTCAGACCTTTCTTATATTAAAAACTGTTGATATATTTTCGAATCCCTATATAACTTAAAGTGTGTTGTAGTGCTGAAAAGACTTCCATATTTCAGTAAACGAAAGGATTCTTCAGGCCTTTCTTATATTATAAACTGTTGAAAGGATATTTCTATATTTCCGAATCCCTATATAACTGAAAGTGTATTGTAGTGCTGAAAAGATTTCCATATTTCACTAAACGAAAGGATTCTTCAGACCTTTCCTATATTATAAACTGTTGAAAGGATATTTCTATATTTCCGAATCCCTATATAACTGAAAGTGTATTGTAGTGCTGAAAAGATTTCCATATTTCACTAAACGAAAGGATTCTTCAAGGCCTTTCTTATACTTTCTAGAATGCTTGATAAATTCGACATAATATTAAACAGTCTTATGTAAAATTCAAATAAATTTACTTATGCTTCTCGTTCTTTTCTGCAGCACCTTTGACCATCCATATCCCACAACAAAAATCATGTGGATCCCCGACTCGAAAGGCATATATCCCGATCTACTGGCGACCAGCGGTGACTATTTGCGCGTATGGCGTGCTGGTGAACCGGATACGCGGCTGGAGTGTGTATTGAATAATAATAAGAATAGTGACTTTTGTGCGCCACTGACATCGTTCGATTGGAATGAGGTTGATCCCAATTTGGTGGGCACATCATCGATAGACACGACATGCACAATATGGGGCCTGGAGACGGGACAGCCCCATGCCCGGGTCTATGTCGCTGGTCATGTGAAGACCCAACTGATAGCACACGATAAGGAGGTCTATGATATTGCATTTTCACGTGCCGGCGGCGGACGGGATATGTTTGCCTCGGTTGGAGCTGATGGATCGGTGCGTATGTTCGATTTACGCCATCTGGAGCACTCGACCATCATCTATGAGGTAAGAGTTTGAATAAATCAAACACTAAATGATTTACATACAAATATTTCTATGTTTATTTTAGGATCCTGCGCATACGGCGCTGTTGCGTTTGGCCTGGAACAAACAGGATCCGAATTATTTAGCCACTGTTGCCATGGATTCATGTGAAGTTATTATTTTAGATGTTCGTGTTCCTTGTACACCTGTTGCAAGACTGAGCAATCACAGAGCGTGCGTCAACGGTATTGCGTGGGCGCCGCATAGGTAACTAAACAAATTTGTTTTTTGTTTCCTTTTAAATTAATTGGGTTTTACATTCTTTCAGTTCCTGTCACATTTGCACTGCCGGTGATGATCACCAAGCACTGATCTGGGATATACAACAAATGCCACGGGCAATCGAGGATCCAATTTTAGCCTATACAGCTGCCGAAGGCGAAGTCAATCAAATACAATGGGGAGCAACGCAGCCCGATTGGATAGCCATTTGCTATAATAAAGCGTGTGAGATCCTAAGGGTCTAAGAGTCAATTTTTGTCTTGATTCCCTACCGAATCCCCACTACCCTCTGACACACACACACACAAACATAGGGACACCATTTCATTATGCAAACTGTCTGAAAGTTGAGCTGACAAACAGTTGAAGCTACAGCAGACACATACACACACACACACATTCTACACAACGCAATGTAGTTGTAGTTTTTCTTTGTAGACGCAGCGGATGAAACGCGTTTTAATTATAAACAAATATACACAGACAGACATGTATGTATAACTTTTAATTCGGTATTCTTTTGGCCAACAGACGCAACAATCATTAAGCGTGGCAATCGAACGAATGTTGGCGTTTTTAATATACTTATATAAATATTTAAATTTTTTTTTAAAACATTTAATTTAAGCTGGCTCATTGTGGCAGCGCCTTAGTTTAGTTTAAACCACTTTAAATTAACAAAAATAAGTCTCTCAAGGTCTAACCGCTTAAAATGTATTGCTATTTGTAATTGTATTTGTAATCAACACACACACACACTTACACACACACAGACAGACAGACACAAAGTTTATTTAGTCGTTTGTTTATTACTACTTTAATTTGTTAATTTTTTTCAATGACAAAACTTAACAATGTGAAGAGAAAAAACAACAAACAAAAAAAAACAATGTCCTACCTCGTTTTCCAACATGTTTAATGTTGTTAACAATTTTTGTGTCTAGCCGCAGCAACAAACAACAACAACTACAAGCAAACAACAACAACAAGAACAACAAACCAAAAACAGTAATACAAAAACTATAAACAACAACAAATGATTGCAATAACGCTTTTTTTCGAACATATTTTTTATGCTTTGTTCAAAACTTTTATTACACGTTTTCTATGAGAACCAAAACCAACAACAACAACAACAAAAGGACTTGAAAAACGAACGAATAAACGCAAAGCAAACATAAATAAGCAAAAACAAAACAAAATAATATACTTGTATTAAGAAAAAAGTAAAGAAACAAAACACAACTGCACAACCACAGCTAACAAAAACAAAACAAAAAAACAAAACAAAAGCATTAAAATACAATACAATACTATTTAAAATACAACTAAAAAAAAAAAAAAACCGAAATATTATATGAGCGAGAGAGAATACAAGATTGTTGCTATCCATTTAAAAAAAAAAAAAAAGAAAGCCCATAAAAAATAAATGAAAAAACAAAAATAGTAATGACTGCATACAATTACCATAATAATTATAATTATAATTATAATAAATAACAATTTATTTCAAGCCCGACAAAGAAAAAAATCGTTCGATCCTCACTCGTCAGCACTGAGAACAGATTATATAGAAACTATATCCATGACAACAACCACAACAACAACAAAATACAGCAATTTTTTACGGTCAAAACTAAAGATAAAAAATAAAAAAAATAATAAAACAAAAGCTGCTCTGAGACTGAGACAAAAGTGAGAAAAACGAGAGAGAACATTTTCAATTTCAATGCATAAAATCCACCCAAAAAAAAAAATAAATAAATAAAAATTTCCACTGTGTTTTGCTCAGAGTATGATTTATTTTTGACAAGCTGCTCATTCAAATATTTATATATAAACTATATATAGACTCTATTGTACACTTCAACCGATTTGTTTACTGTTTTTGTTGCTTTGGTTTTAGTTTGATGAAAAATTGTAAAAAAAATAACTACAAAAATTATAAAGAAAACTCTGTAAACTTGACAAGACTTATTGCATTGTAAAAGCCAATAAACAAAAAGATAATGTGCATCGATCCCAAAAACCAAAACAAAAATCACATAAATTCATTGAGCAGGTTTCCAAAAAAAAAACAAAAGTTTATTCAGTTATATATAGTAAACTGCAATTATAATTAGCCAAAAAACAAAATATACTTTATGCTTATACACACACACACACACGCATATATTATATATATATATTTCTATATACACAACTGTATTTGTATAATTAAGTGCATCGTTTGATTTGTGTTTACTTTTTGTTTATTGCCAAATTGTTTTTTATTTTAATCGGTTTACATAATTATACACAAATGTAACAGATCAGACTATATATATATATATCTGTATATATAGTAGGTCGACTGGAGTTAGCCTGGAGTGACAGCAGCAGCAGCATTAGGATTGCAGGAGCAGCACAGAGAGACGACACAAAATTTAAAAAACCAAAAAAAAAAAACAAAATAAAATAAAATTATTTAAATATAAATCATTTTTAAAACAAACCAGATTATATCAAATCGGGCAGATCGGGCGGAGCACATATATGATGTATATCCACAGTCGCAGCGCTAGAAACAGCAGAAATCTTGAAACAACTGGAATTAAGCTACTCCATTGCTTACCTCTTGAGAGGATGGGCTGCACGCTTTGCTGGGGATTTGCTTTTGATGCGTAGCGTTTCATTCGCCTTTAGCTTGCGTAGAGTGATCTGCAAGTGTCCAGTTATCTGGGAACGCTGCACCACAGAGTCATCCGGTTTAACCTCCTCGCTGTAGGCGATCTGGAAAATCTTACCCTTTACCGTAACGCGCACGTAGTTGGTCTGTATGTCCACGTCAATGAGCGAGGTGTCCAGATGTCTGGCGGGGATTAGGGTATGAGATAGGGTCTTTAGCAGTAGGGTATTTACCTACTTGTAGACCTCCAGCAGCAGACTATAGTGATCGGATTCATCCTGGAAATTGAACGGCAACTTGGGTTGATTCAGATTATAGGGTCTGCCGCAGGGCGCGAATAGATTCGGCACTCTCTTCACCTTCTGTGTTAAGGGATCGGGCTTGGATTCCGCTTTTTGCCGACCCAGCTTGTGCTGTCGAGCAATCTCCGTGCGTATTTCGGGGCAGTGCTCGCTCTTGGCATTCCAAAAGGCACGTGTCTTTTCGTCCTCATCCTCGAGATTGGCGCACTGGGCAGCCAGCGCAGCCTGCTGCTCGGCAACACGAATGCGCTGCTCGTCCCGCTGCATGGCCTGGAGCGTCTGGCATTGGACAATCACCGCACGATGCGTGGCGAGCAGACGTTGGGCCTGCAAACGCTCGGAGGGCACAATTTCCTTGCAATCGAGCGTATGGAGTTGTGGCAACGTGGCCACCACAAAGTCACGATAGTGGGGATAATCCACGCAGGGATTACCGATGAGCAGAAGATCACGTAGATTGTAGTTGTCTCGCAGCGATTCCACGCTCGTCAGCTCGCCCACAAAGTTGAGCGTTAAATCAAGTTTGTTTAGGGACTCGAGTCCCTCAAGATTCTCAATTCTTTCAATATTATTGACGGCCACATTGAGATACTCGAGACGCTTGAGCTTGTGAAGATTCTCCAGACGTGCAATGAGATTGGATTGGAGCAGAAGTATTTTCAGATCACGACACCAGTTCTGCAAATGTTCAATGCACTCAATGTCCTCCTGATGCAGCGATATCTCCTCCAGTGTGCTGATCAAGCGCTCATTATGCTCCGACTTCTTGCGCACCAATTCCTCGGTGACTATTGAAAATATTTAAATCTACTTCATTTTAATTTTATAACATACTTACTGCGCACCATGTTGTTTTTCGAATGTATTTAAGTTTCTACAGTCGAGGTTAAAACAATAATAAACAAGCCAACTGCGTTGCTAGGAAGATACTTTGTTACTGTTGTTGTCACGGTGTGGAAATTCAAAGCTAGTGCTATCGCCGCTCAAACGATAGTTTATGCTTGCCGTACTGGCCGTGTTATCGGCAGTAGTGCTGCCAGATCGGCGTTTTTATCGAACAGTTTGGTGCGTTGTATAACAAGTGAGCGGGAACTTCAAATACTCGGGTACACGAAGAATTTGTACCAATAATGTTTAATTGCTTTTAAAACTAATTAAATGACATATTACATAAAATTTAAGAGTAGCTAATTTTTTGGTATTGGCTGACTAAATGTGGAGTTGATACTGGATAAATTCGAATTTGTAGCTCTTACCATCTCTGAAATCTGTTCGATATGCTGATCAAGAATATATATACTTTATGTGGTCTGCCACGCCTTCTTCTGTCTGAGCTGTAATTAATTTGTGCTGCACATTTTTCCTTTTCTTTTTTTTTGTTTCAATTGCTGCACTGCGTGATCAACTGACTCACCCTGTACGCTTTGCTTATTGGACATCGGATCGCACGGAAATCTAATCAGACTATATACATACGTAAGCTATTGAAGTGAATTCCAGGAGCGGACTCAATTCATGTGATTAAATAAATAAGAATATTATAAAAACTTAGTTTTCGATAATAAAATGAACGCATAATTTAAAACACTATTAATGTGCAAATATTTTGGGTTAATTTAAAAATTCTGTAGCTTAGAAAATCGATTTTGAAATTATTTATGAGGTAGAGAAATTTGCATATTGAATTCGCTCCAGTTCGTCGCACTTTGCGATAAGGTCGACTAGTTAAGGCACCAGAATTCCAAAATTAGACAGACAGATATATTCACTCAGACACAGTAAGTGCAATCAGTGGGTTTTAAATTGGAATCGCTTAGCAAATCGATTGTGATTAAAAAGTTTCAACTTTTTTTTTAATTTTGTAGTGAAAACGCGTTTTATTTGTTTCTTTCTTATCAAAAATAAATTGTAAATATTATTGTTTATTGGCTTGATGGTGTTAAGTTTTAAATACTTGTGTATTTTATATATTTATGTTTTTTTTTGTTTTTGTTAAGTTATGCTTAACATTTTTTAAAGTTTTTTTTTCAAAATTTCCACTGACAAATTTGTCTGAAAAAGTTGCTCATAAAATCAAAGTGGATTTTGTGCATTATTAGACAACTTTATGTCCAGCCGAACCTACTCTTGGGGACAGTGCATAGGCCAGTAGTGGCCCCTAGTAGTCTCCTTGCGGAGCTTCTCTGGCGTTCATTTGGAGGCCTACTCCATTGAGAATAGTTGAGGTCTACCTAGGGCAGGCACAGCGGCATATTAGATGCTCCAGCTTGAGTCGCTGCATTTCCTGCAACTGCTGCTGTTGGTGGCCGATGAGAGTCCCCACCAAGAGTCTGCAGTCTTTTGGAGCGTGTTGCAGAAGGCATCGCTGAGTTGGGCATTGAACTCATTGCATACAATTTTTGATATTTTTTGAATGGGGTAAAGTTACACTAACTTCGATTGAAACGCTACTTGATACTCCCATCCAGCTTGCAGTATCAAGGAAGATAGATATATCCAGTGATCTTAGGATCTTAGGCAAATGTATTAAAAATAGTTAAAATAATAATAATAACTAATAAAAATACTAATGCTTTAACCTACATACATAAAAAAAATACTAATGATAATTCTAATAATAATAATAATGATAATAATAATAAAAATAATAATAAAAATAATAATAACAATAACAATAACAATAACAATAATAATAATAATAATAATAATAATAATAATAATAATAATAATAATAATAATAATAATAATAATAATAATAATAATAATAACAATAGTAATAGTAATGATACTTCTAATGAAAAACAAGAAAAAATAATTAAATAAAACTTGTAATTTTTCGTAATGACAAAAATGACTAATATTAATACTAATAAAGTTCCAATACTAATAATAATACTAATGACAATTCTAATATTCTTTATATACACTAATAATATTAATTAATGCAAGCTCTGATAACAATACTAATAATACTAATTCCAATGACATTTCTAATAAATTCCTTTCCAGCTTCCTTTTCGGAGAAACCTTTTGTTAAGTTCATTTCCCAGGCGATTCCCAATCCATCGACATGGCCGATAAGTTAACCAATGACATTCTGCGTCCACTCAACGACGCCGAAGTCGATGAGCTGATGAAGTTGTACTTCGATAAATACGGTCCACATAACTTCCACTACCTGTTGTTCTACCAGCAGAGGAAGTGGGATCAACAGTTGGCGACTGCGGGAATTCCCGGCGATGACAATGCATATAAATCGCTGCGCAAACGTTTCTTTACCCATCGCAAGGGAAATTTCCGTAACTTTGGCACCTACGTGAGCCTACACGAGGACATTGTCCAGAGTGTCTCCTTCTTTAGCTGGCAAGCGGATGAACCAAAGGAATTGTTTGACTGCCTGGAGCAAACTCAGCGCATTCAATGGTCTGCCGGAGCACTGCTCACCAATGTGGATCTGGATCACTGCGACAAGGTTAAAGAGCTGGCCATGAGAAAGGGTGCCACTGGTATACAGGCACGCCAATGCTATGGCTTGATCCTACCCCATGATGTGGCCCGATCTGTCGAAGTACCCGATCTGTTGTCCGACTTCGAGCTGCGTCCCTTGGACGACAGCGATGCCCAAATGGTGCACACCATCTGGCCCAACAAGGGCGAGGGATCACTCGAATATATACGTGCCCTCATCCGTTTCAATAAAACTATAGGCGCCTGTCGCAGCGACACCGGTGAGCTGATCGCTTGGGTATTCCAGAATGATTTCTCGGGACTTGGGTAAGTACCAGCTGAGCTTTGGCAGAGTTTTCAGCTGTCACTGGGTAACTAAACACCTCTTACTTCCTTACAGCATGCTCCAGGTGCTGCCCAAGGCGGAGCGTCGTGGCCTCGGTGGTCTGCTGGCAGCCGCCATGTCGCGCAAGATAGCGCGAGGCGAACAGGTGACACTGACCGCTTGGATAGTGTCCAACAATTGGCGCTCGGAGATGCTGCTCAAGCGAATTGGCTACACCAAGGGAGTGGTCAACGAGTGGATTAAACTGTTGCCCGCTTAAAGTGCGTTGAATTTGCAAAGGGTTAGCGGGTAAACGGGTAGCGGGTAAACGGTTGAGAGTGGTTGGTGTCCAAGTAAAAGTCCAGATATGCATACACTCACACACACACACATACAGACACAATTATATGCCTATGTATACAACGGGGTCAACAAAAAAAATTGTTGCATTTTTTTATTACGCTTTACAATTTGCGTTATACGGTATTGTAAATACACATTTTATGCTTACAACAAAACGAATTCGAACTCGAACTCGAATTCGAGTTCTCAAATCGAAATCAAACACGGAAATATTCAAATCTACGCGGCAAAATGAGGCTAATTCCCCCGTCTAAAGTTTTTCTTTTCTTTCTTACTTTCTTCGCTTTTTCTTACACTCTTTTCTTTTTTGATTGCAATTTTACACTTATTTACACACTTACGACTCCATCAATCCATCAATATATCATACAATAATTTACATTAGTTTAGTTTTAGAACGGGGCCAAATGAAAAAACAGAAATAATAAAATTTTTTAAGCAAAATTAGTCCAAAAACAAAAAAAGGGAACGGAAAAAATAATAAATTTAAGTTGACAAAGCACTAGAGGGGGGGGACACAGTGTGTGGACATGATGATGGGAGAGAGCTTGATAGGAACAGTTGGTAACATGTTGTGATGCAGAATACTAGTCATTTGCTACTGATTAAAGATAACTCCGATAACAAGATGTTTTGTTATCTCTGAGCAGACAGTTGTGGTGAGCGGTAGGTGCGGTTGGGATTGGGACGGGACAGTGGGACTTGAGGTAATACAATTTGTCTAAAAACAAAACTATACAAATAGCAAACGCGTGGCATTTCCACTTGGCATGCCACTGCCATTTGCCAGCAGACTATTCGATGACATTGGCATATTCACAGTAGCTGTTCCCGTTCCCATTCCGGTCTTATGGAATCCATTTGTTAGACTACCATTCATGGGACTCCTATAGTAGCTATCATTGTGCTGCAGCGGCGTGTATTTCACATGATTCGTTTGTGCCAACGTGGGCAACTCTTGACCTTTGGTCAGCTGCTTGGCACGATTATAGCAGAGCACACCAACGATGGCCAGCGTCATGCCCAAACAATTGATCCATGTGACGGGATTACCCAGAATAAGCAGCGATACGGCAATAACAAAGATGCGTTTTGATGCACTCGCCACGGCGTAGGTGAGTGGCGTCACTAGCGATAACACGCTGAAGGCAATTATGTTTTGCATCCAGTTGAGCACGCCGTCGGTGAAGAGCAGCGCAATCACGCGATAGTCAAGATTTTTCTAAGAAAATAAACAGATTTAGTCAGAGTTGGAGAAGTTAAAACTGTGGCTTACAATGGCCGTATGCCGGAAGACAGCTAAGCTGTCCATGTACAGCCAGAGTGGCAGGAAGATGAGCAGCGATAGCTTGCCCAGCAGATGCAGCAGACGCAAATGATGAATGCCCGTGTCCTTGAGCACCTGTAAGCAGACAGAGACATGAGCAAATTGAAACAAATCTCGCTTAGCCTTCTCATGCCTTCTTGGAGAAGATGTTCTGCATGGAGAAGCCCATGGTGGAGATGAGTGCGCTAATCAGACCCAACATATCGAAAGAGATTTCCGTCACCGTTGCTATCGCCACGCCGGTGATGATGGGCAGCAGACTAAGGTACACCAGTGTCGGTTGCTTCTCGCCAAAGAAGAGGCGCGTCAGCACAACGGTAAACAGCGGCATTGTGGCTTTAACTGTGGGAATTCACCGTTAAATAAACAAAAACAACATTTTGATGACGTGTGAATTGTTTACGTACCAGTGTGCGCATACGAAACGGGCACCTTCCACAGCGATATATGGGAAGTGACTGAGGCAAGCAGCTTGCCAATGGCCAGTGGCACTATCAGTCGCATATAGTAGGCACGTGGTATATCCTGATATTTGCGTATGCGCCATAAATTGAAGAATGGCCCACTGTACAGTGTGATGCTGCATAGCTGCACCAATGTGACTGTCATTGGGAATGGGAATTCATTGAGCACCATTTTGCCAATCACATTGTTGCTGGACGATATGATGTACCAAAAGAGACACATCATTATAACCACTGCAACATGACGGGTTCCTGTTCGCTTTCCACCCAACATTTTAATTCTGTTATGTTATGTTTTGCTCTCAATCCCTATATCAGCCGCCGTTTCTGTTGTGCTTCTGTGTAAGTGTGGGTGTAGGTGTGTGTGTCGGCGAACCAGTGCCTGCCAGTCAGCTGGTCGTTCGTGTCCGTTTTCCAATTGGTTTATTGCATCTTGTCGAGTTTAAATATTAAATAGGTTGTTGTCTATGCACGTCAACACTGTCGCCCGTTTGTTTTCTACGTGGACGCGACAGTGTGACCAGATGCAAGCACAGGAGCTTCTAGTGTTGTTAAGTGACAGCGCATTGAGTAATCGATTGCCATCAGCTGTTAACCGGCCAATCTCTAGTCAGCAAAAATACGCTACAATTTAAAATGCACAACCGATCGGTAAAAAATTAATCATTTTATACATTTTGTTATAATTGCAAGTTATAACTATAAAATAAAGACTTTTTTCTTTTAAAATGTTTTTGTTTTATTTAACACATTTAAAATTAAACAATTTTACTGAAAGAAATAAACATTTTGAAAAACGTATTTTGATTGTTAATCATTTTATACATTTTGTTATAATTGCAAGTTATAACTATAAAATAAAGACTTTTTCTTTTAAAATGTTTTTGTTTTATTTAACACATTTAAAATTAAACAATTTTACTGAAAGAAATAAACATTTTGAAAAACGTATTTTGATTCATGTTTTTATAATGCTTTTATAATGTTTTAAGATTAAGCTTTTTTACGATTGAGAGCTTCTTTTCGGCCATTAAGCACATAATATTTTTAATAATTCAACATAAGTACTGAGTAAACAAACTGTCTTTTGGCATTTCAATTCTTTGGCCAGAGTTTTAAGAGGTTTTCTTGAAGGTTAACTGCTCGACTTCCTCGCGCTTGATGCGCAGAGCATCGCGAAGAGCTTGATACATAGCATTAAGCACATAATATTTTTAATAATTAACATAAGTACTGAGTAAACAAACTGTCTTTTGGCATTTCAATTCTTTGGCCAGAGTTTTAAGAGAATGTTTTCTTGAAGGCCAACTGCTTGACTTCCTCGCGCTTGATGCGCAGAGCATCGCGAAGAGCTTGATATATAGCATCGGCCCAGAATGTAGAACTTGGAGCCGTGGCGCACAGTTCCTTCAGAGCCAACATGACGTTGGCGTGCTGCTGCGTCAAGTCGGATTCACAGAAACGGGAATCTAGCCAAAAGATTTCATGACGCGTTTCCATCTCCGTTTGGACGCCAGCATCCCGTGTACAATTAGCAAACCGATTGTCAGTTTGCGTAGACAGACTCCTATATAGTCCCGATGAGATGACCTCGTCCTCCATTTTTACGCTGGGATTCGCTGCCGCTTCCTGGCGTCGCAGCTTGTGCAGCGTCAGTTTGGTATTCTTTTGGAGCTCCATTAGGCGCGTAACATCGATGCCGGTGAGACGCAGCAATTTGGCTGTCTCCTCAGGCACGGTTTCCAATCCCCATTTGGATATATCGATTTTAGATTTGGTTGTTGAATTAAACTTATAATTAACATTGAAATTGTTGCAAAGTGGCGATGGATTTTCAAAGATGGCACTGCCCATTAATGTTCCAGAGTGGGGCAGCTTCCTCACGGTATCCACAACAAGGAACTCTGTCTCCGGTGCCTTCGAGGCCTGAAGCTGTAGCGAATGGAGCACAGCTTTCGCTCGTTGCACCGACAATTTGCGCTTTTCTGCAATAGTCAATACTGGTGCTGGAACTGGAGGAGCTGCAGCTGGAGGAGCTGCAGCTGGAGGAGCTGCAGCTGGAGCAGCTGCAGCTGAAGAAGCTGCAGCTGGAGGAACTGCAGCAGATGCTTCACCTTGCATTAACTTGTCCAACTTAATAATCTTCAGAGTCCTTTCGGAATCTTGTATTGGCACATAGTCGAGCTCAACGGGTTCTGGTTTTACAATGGTACTGGGTACGTGATCCATTCGGTTTTCATTATCATGACGTCGCTCCCGCTTGCGACTAGGTTCTGAGCTGCGACTGCTTTCAGGACTTTCACTGTGACCTCGATTTCTCTTGTGCTTCTTTACCTTCTTGTTCTTCTTTTTGGAATTTTTTTTGGTTTTCAACTTTTCCAATATCTCATTATGCACTTGGGTTAGTGCTTTCAGTTCTTCATCATCGTTTGGCTCACTTTTTGGAGCAACTGGCTCCGTTTTTATCACTGGCTCCATTGGGGGCTCATCGGAATTCAAGGCACCGGCCAGGTCTACATCGGAAAGGTCATCGAGAAAATCCAATTGTAAATCGGCACGTTCCTCTATTTTAAATTTCAAATCCATATTTTTATCCTCCTGGTTAGGTTCCTCCGGAGTTGGAATTTCGTCCGACTCAGGATTCGTCTCGATATCAGCATGATTAGAGACTTGTTGAGGTGTACACTGTTCACCTATCTGTGGAATAGTATCTTGTAAGGGTGCTTCTGTCGCTTCATTGTCATCGTCGCTATTCCATCCCGTTTGAGCAACACTCGCTTCATTCGTTGGATCCGGTGAATCGTTCCTTTCGTCCCGCAGTGGGGTGTTAAAATTGTCATCACTTAAAGGCGCCCGTTCGCTTTTTACTCTGGATTGCTTCTCCCGAATGCTTTTATTAGGAGTTTCCATAATATTTAAAAATAAAATCAGATTCAAAAAGATTAGACAAAGTGCGGACGAGATATAACACAGAGCCTAAAAAATAACTAAAACGCCAGTGCGCAGTATAAAAGAAAAGTACTTTCGATGGTGGGGATATTTTATAGTATTGTGGTTAACACTGATTCTTCAGCTGATCTCACATATGTTATTTCCTTGTTTTCTCACACTGCTCTGTTCTTAACAAGCGGTTAAACCAACATAAATAATATTTCATTACATGACACTTAGAAATAATAATGTATTTAATTTAAAATATATCATCTAAAAAGTACCCACACAAAAGAACCAGCCACTTGCTAAATAAATGGAAGCAATTCGTTTGAACATGTTTTATTAATCACCTTAGTGGCAACTCTGTTAGCTTACTCGAAATCAAAACAATATTATCGAGTTGGCGTAGAAATTATCGAATCAAAGCCGATACATAAAATTTCACTATTTCCAAATCAATTGAAATTGTCGTAGTACAAAAGACTACAGATTTTAGTGAGAGAAAAAAAATACAAAAAGCAAATAATAAAAAATGCCTCGCCGAAGATACGTTGGCAATAAACAATTTGTCGCTGGAGGCGTCTATGTAAGTTTTAATGTTTTAAGCATTATCCAAGAGCACCACACTCATTGTTCTATCAATGTCCATTCAATATTTGCAAACCGTTGATTCATAAATACAATTGCTTACGTAGATATGTACATATATGTATGAGTTCAAATAAGAATGCGTGCGTTGAAGTGATTGATGCGAAATGTTTGATGATAAAAAGATTAAAAATTCGTGTTTGTATGCATACATATATGTACGTGTGTGCGAAATCAATTTGTTTGCAAGTATGTATGTCACATTAAGCTTTTCTTGCATAATATTACATACTTTTCTGCATATAAATGTATGCATTTGATGTGTAGGTTTAATCAATACCGGTATACATATGTACATAAAAACCGACATACAAGCGAAATGCATACATACATATGTACGTACGCAATGGATAAGCTTAGCACATACAAATGCATAAATATACATACATACATATGTGTGTATGTATGTACATACTGTATTGATTTATAATTTCACATTTTTATCTGACAACTATTTTGCAATAACAGTAATTCTATTTTTATTTATATAATTTACAGAGCACAAATTGAAAATGTGTGTCTCAAGCCAATTGTGAACTTATTTGCAATAGCCACTAAAAGTGCTTTAATCGCAAGTGCCTAGCGTTGTCCACTCTTTACTCCTTTTCTCCGTCTTTCCTACAAACACACACACACATGCATTCCTTCATACGCATCTAGTCAAGTATTTGTTTTGACAAAATGAACGCAACGCGAATTAGAATATCATATGTTATTTCTCTCTCTCTCTCATTTCCATGCTATTTATACTTGTTGAAAAGGTACAAGCATAGAAATTTAAAAATTTTGTGTGATTGTCAAAACGATAACCGGATATGCTGCATACATATACACAAATGCGCACACATACTTATATACTCTATTATATGGACGGCGTTTAGAAGCTGAAGCTTTGGTCAATTTTTAGCCAGCAAATGATTTTTGAAAATGCAGGACTTGCGATTTTGGTTATTTTTTGGGGGCTACTGGAAATCGATTCATTCGAAAATTGTAACTAAAATTATTAGTTTTGCGTTAGATAGCGATGCTCATTTACTTCACTTGAGTACCCAAACGAGACACCAAAAACGCCAATTCGAAATGATCAAACGTTTTGGACGATCCCACATAACCACACCTGAATTTTTGAAGGTGGTCTTATGATTGCTCTTGTGGGTGATAGCCAGGCAATTGATTAATATATGTGAATATTAGCGTAAACCATAGATTGGTTGGCTCATGGTTTCGTTGGAGCAGTGCGTCTCTGCATGATTCGTTTGGGCACTTTGGGTCGTAGGAGTGGTCATGGCTATTCCTGAACTATGGTTTTTAGTAGAACGAAACCGCCGCCACGCCCACGCCTCGGTAGTAGAACCCTTTGACATCTTGGCATGTAAGACATTTCGAGATTGGTACTATATACACTCACACAGACACACACACAACTACGCAGACAAACACACACACATGTCTGTGCCATTCTAATATAAGAAACTAAAAGCTAAATTTTTAATTTTTATTAATTTAGTCAGCAAAATTTAGCCAAATATTTAAATTAATATAATTTAAAGCCAAAACCTTTTAAAATTTAAAAATAATTAGAAAATTAATTTTTTATTCAGTAATTAGCTATACAAATTGTAAATTAAAGTAAAGTTATAAATAATTGGTATATTAGCAGTTAGTTAATTTTCTTGAGGCTAAATAATTTTGTAGCAATTTGTTTAGGTTTTGTAATGTTAATAATGCTTGAATTCCTTGTATATAGAATCCCAATGAAACTCCGGTTCAGCAGGCACCACCAGCTCCAACTTTATCTCCAGCTCCAGCACCACAACCCTCACGTCCAGTGGTTGCACCTGCTCCACCCACATTTAGCAAGAATGAATTGGTGCCAATGCCAATTTTAGTCAAGGACGAAGCAACAGTTCAAGCCATTGATGCTGACAATGATGGTTCCAATGATGGTACTGGTACCAGCGTCGAGAGGAATTTCAATAATGACGACGAAATTGAGAATGGCGGCAAAATTCCATTCAAGAAAATATTCCAAAAACGCAAGAAGTCATCGGGTGCGTAATTTCGAACCCATAACTCTTAGCCTAAAATTGTTTTCTAACTTAGTAGCAATTCAAAACTTGGGTAGATCGTTGTAGATCTTTATGCTCTGTCTGTGCAATGATCAGTGAGACGTATGTTTTAATATATTCCATTTATTGCTTTTCAGAGAGAACACGTGACAAGAAGCTGCGTCAGAATCGTCAGTTACGCAAGTCCATGCTGCCCAAGAATGCTTTGATGGCATTAAATGAGGTGAAGGGCATCAATATCAGTGACTTTACTATCAACAGCAATCCGGATGGCGGCTTTACGGCTATTGTTACTGTCAATTCCACACAGTACGAGGGCAAGGGACACTCGAAGATGGCAGCTAAGAATCTCGCTTGTGAGAAGGCTTTGCGTGATTACATTATTGCCAAGATGACGCCAAAACCAAAGAAGATGCACAGGGCAGGACACGATGGTGCTGGTGATGATTCGGAGGCAATGGACACAAATGACAGTGAAGCCGGCGACACACCAGAGGATGATGTGCCCATGTTGAATCTGGCATCTTTTGCCATTTACAAGCTATTCGCACAGTGGGAGCGTGAGGGTTATATTATCCCAGAAATGCATCCATCGGCTGGCGGTTCGATGGCACAGACCGGTGATCCCAATATACCAGCGGCCGTTGCTCCCGTCGTTCCAAAGGAGCCCAAAAAGCCGCCAGTCCGCAATGAGCTGCCGGCAAACTGGGAGACAATGCATCCAGCCACATTGTTGTGTGTTGTAAGTTAAACAAATCAGAGAGTTCTATAAAATCAATAGATTTTAATGCTAAATTGCTTTCACAGATGCGTCCGGGACTTTCCTATGTAGATCACGGAACTGTCGGGGAGAAGCCAAACATGCAGCGTCTTGGAGTCATCGTGGACAATCAGGAGTTTACCGCCAATGGACGTTCCAAAAAGATAGCACGACGCAATGTGGCCGTTAATGTTTGCAACTGTTTGTTCAACACCAACTTTGCCTACGAAGAGTATTAAATGTTGGCGGGGTCGGTCGACAAAACTAGATAATCGCTTCACGAGAAATATTTTGTCATAATTCTATGTGTTGAGACTTCCCTAGACAATTTAATACACTCATTATTTCGGTAGAACTAACAAATACAAACGAGCATGTGACAGTGTCGGTCCACTAACCACTTATCTTTTTAACTCAATAAATATCAATCAGTAATTATAAACATAATTTTTTATTCTTTGTCGTTGGTCCATTTAAAAACGTATTAACGTTTGTGCACTATCGTAAGAACTATCGTTTGTCGATATATCGTTCTCTGACAGTCTGGCATCACTATGGAACAGCTGATTTATTGTTAGTAAGCACGTCAGATGTTTGTGTATATTCATCGATTATAACAACATATTACATAGACGATGTCGAAATTAATGCAAATTGTTGCAAAAAATACTTTGCGTAACACACGCCTAAATCCAAATCAAATGTAAGTATACAATTATAAAGTTGATTACGAAAAAACTTCAAATATTCCTTCTATTATTGCGTTATCAGTTCGCAGTATGCGTTCAGAGATTTCATGCACATGGCCGCAGCGGCACCACAAATCTCGTCATTATCGTCGTCACTTGTAACAGATCATGGCAAGCAATGTTTGCTTCGACAGCCCTTGGCCGCTGTCCAGGGATTGGGACAGGTCACAAAGCGCAGCATGTTCATCCAGACACAGGACACACCGAATCCCGACAGCTTAAAGTTTTTGCCCGGCGTCGAGGTCCTCGGCAAGGGGAATACTTATGATTTTCCTAGTGTCACAACGGCCAGTTCTAGTCCATTGGGTGAGCACTTTTCAATCTTTTAGTTAAATTCCATACATTAAATTTTCCGTTTGCAGCCAAGTTACTGTTCCGCGTGGAAGGTGTTCGAGCTGTGTTCTTTGGCGCTGATTTTATAACTATTTCCAAGGAAGAAAGCGGCGAATGGGGCATTATAAAACCAGAAGTGTTTGCAATCATTATGGATTTCTTTGCCAGTGGTTTGCCCATTTTACACGAGGCACGACCAAATGCAGATACGGAAATTTTAGAAGACGACGATGAAACTGTCATGATGATTAAGGAACTTTTGGACACGCGTATTCGTCCTACTGTTCAGGAGGATGGTGGCGATATCGTTTTCATGGGTTTCGAAGACGGCATTGTTAAATTAAAAATGCAAGGCTCGTGCTCATCATGTCCCAGCTCAATTGTTACGCTCAAAAATGGTGTGCAAAATATGCTACAGTTCTACATACCAGAAGTCGTATCTGTGGAACAGGTTCTTGACGAGGCGGACAAAATAGCCAACAAGGAATTCGAGCGTTTCGAAAAGAGCTTGAAACAAAAAGAACAGCCCCAAGCTCCGGTTAGCATTGGTGGCACCCCAAATTAGACATGTTATAGATTTGTTTTTATGTTTAAACAGTGATACTTATAAGTTTGCTTGAATAATACACGGTCTTTAATAATTGTTTGACCGTTACAGAAAAAGAGTTGTGTTTTTTATTAGGTGGCAACATTGTAAGGCAGTGTTAGTAAATACTATTCAAACAGATGATTTGTCCCACATCTATCGATGTATCCAAAATGTTGTATCGAACTATCGCGTATTCAGTTGTGCCATATCGATGAACTGGTTGTCGCATACACTCACACACACAGAAGAAATTAAACAACTCACATCAAAGTCTTACTTTTTTTTTTTGTCATATTTGACATCAGTATCAATAAAAACAACACAATCCCACCTAGCCAAATCGAAGCAAAAATAGTTAAAAACAATTTAAAAAACACTGTTATTTAAAAACAGCAAGTGAAACGTACTCCCGGACGCCTAGAATTTCGCAACCAGCAACTACATAGTTCACAACACGCACATAAATATGGTCAGAATATTTAGTTTGAGCATCTTCTACAAGGGCGAGAGCGAGGCACGTCTACTAAAGACAACTTCGGATGTGCAGTCCTTTCCCTTTTTTCAACGTGGCACTGTCAATGAGTTCATGACGTGAGTACCACACGGCGACGGCGCAATTTCTTTGACCCACTGTCCGTCCCAACCTTTAAGCTTCCTCACCTCCCCCACGAAGACATTGCAATTTGTCACATATGTGCGTTGGAATTTCTTTTGACTCTTCACAGATTCGCCTCGAGAACTATTGTGGAACGCACCCAGCCAGCGCTGAGACAGTCGGTCAAACAGGATGCTTACATGTGTCACGTTTATGTGCGTGCTGATAACTTGGCTGGCGTTTTGATTTCTGATCACGAGTATCCAAATCGTGTGGCCCATACGTTAATTACCAAAATACTGGATGACTTTACGGCCAAAGTGTCGTCTGCCTTGTGGCCACATGGATCGGATTCAGAAATACGATTCGATGCATTGCCAACATTATTAGCGAGTTACCAGGATCCCAAGGAGGCGGATCCACTGTTGAAAATGCAAACCGATTTGGATGAAACGAAAATTGTTTTGAAGAACACAATTGAAGCGGTGCTCAAACGTGGCGAGAACTTGGAGGACATGGTCAACAAATCGGAGCAACTATCATTGCAGAGCAAGGCATTCTACAAGACAGCGAAAAAAACTAATTCATGCTGCAGCTTCACTTAAGATGGCAGACAAACACAGGGACGGAGACGGACACAAAAGACAGGGACGGAGACGGAGACAGTGACGGACAAAGTTGGAAAACACCCGAAACACCACAGATTGAAACTACAAAACAAAAACACCAAACAACAAGAGGAAGAGGAGGAAAATATGAAATCGCGGCAATGGCTTAGAATTTGTATGCTTTTTATAAAACTATAATTAACTAATTTTATATTTAAAATATATATATTATACATATTAATGTGTTATATGTATAAGCCAAACATGCGGTCATGTACGTGTGTACATAATGTGCGTAATGTACACATTGCCAGCTAATTCATTGCGTGCTGCTGATAATGTTGTACATTCAGTGGTGACCCTTGTGCGAAAAAAAAATAATTGGAACGTGCGCTGTAGCACCCAACCTCGTTAAACGCAGCACAGCGACTGATCTCAGATTTATCTGCCTAACGATTCGTTAAGTTTTTGTTGGCAAATAGAGAGAGAGAGTATCCTGCAGCACTTGGTGCACCACTGATACACACGCACATGCAAACATATGTTAATGACTGCACCAATACAATTATAATATATACTATGCTATACATACATCTATTTACTTTATATACGTATACGTATTCGTGTAAATGTGCGTGTGTAAGTGTCTTATCTCCTTATTCGTTGTTCGTGCTCTCATCTCCTTTAGCTTTTGCTTTTGTCTTTGTATCTGCTCCCAGGCCGATAACGGTATTATATATGTACATGTGTATTTGTTAAAAACCTCTGTATGTGTGTATGTATCTAAATACAATAGTTTCGCAACTGTGTGTGTCTGTGCAGAGATGAATCCCAAAACTGCCGAATACTCAAGAGGCGACCCTCGTGAACTTTTCTAGAGGGCTAAATAAAAAACAAGTATTACATTAAATGTGTTTTAAAAAACTTTTTGTTTTAATTTTAACGAATTTAAGTGAGTTTTGCAAAAAAACAATTCAATTTTCAAAAAACTTTTTCAACATTGCAATTTTTAAATATATTTCAAATATATTCGTGTTTTTTTTTTTGTTTGTTAAAATGTGTTAAGTTTATAGTAAATACTCAAAAGTATGTAAACTGCTCAATTAAAGAAATTAAAAAAATTATAATTATATATACAGTTTATTCCAAATCCAAATCGCTTTTGAGTGCAAACTAATTTTTTTTTCTCTATTTTTTTTTGGCAAGAAATGAGTATTTGTGTCTAAAAAAATTAAGTCTTTTTTTATTTACAAGTCGAGAAGAAAATTGTTTTGGAATAGAATTGAAAAACGTTTGGAAAATCGCTTGAGGATCAGATTATTGACGTTGCTTGAGATTTCCAGAAATCTGCTTGATGCGAATACGTTTGCGATCCCGCGATATAATCTCCATGCGCTCCTTGATACTCGTCTGGAAGAAGATCAGATGCAGCGTGCGACTGGCTGAGCAGAGCTGGCGAGGATTCAAGATTAGTTAAGTTGGAATTCATGAGTTTTCACCTGTTGGCAAACTCACCTGTTGTAGCAGACGCGCCTTGAGGCGCACATTGGAGGGCTCCTCGTTGTCCAGGCTCGTGCCATATGTCTCCAGATGCAGATTGAGCACAAAGATGAGCGTATCGCGTATGGTTTGGACAATGCGCTGCACTTGCTCCGTTCGGAACAGACGACGCACGAGGAAGCCGCGTGTATAGGCATTCAGTAGTGTTGCGGCTTCATGTCGGCGACGTCGTTGTAGCAGAGTCTCGTCCTCCAGCTGCTGCTCTTGTGGCGGCTGTTGCGGCTTCTTTAACTCCTCCCGCTGACGATGATGATCAGATGCATTAGTTTTTAGTACGAAATATAATGTTAACTCTATTCTAGTCTAGTTTAGTTTCTAGTTTGTTTCCCAGGGATTCATGAAGGCTTCTTTAAGGCACTTAATTTGGCTACAACTATTTCTTCTTGGCCACGAAACGCTTTAGCCAATAAAGAATCCAAAATTAACCCAAGTTAGTAGACACAAGATTGAAAGAGATGGTTAAAGTTTTGGTTAGTTAGGAGAGATAGAAATCTGAAGGAATCACCCAAAACTTACTGTCTGACGACCTGGCGAACCACCTCGTCGTGTCTTTGCCTGGCTTTGTGGCTGTGTTTGCTGCTGCTGTTGTTGGCGGGTATTACTCTTGCCCACTGAGGCATTAGCTACTCTTCGTGCTCCTGCTTGTGTCGTGTTTGCCTTGGGACTGCTCAATACTTTTCTGCCCGTCACTGGTGTCTTGAGCGGACTACGCTGCTGTTGCTGCTGCACTGGCTTTTTAATCTTTGCCTTGGCCTCCGATTTGGGTGAACTGATGGCACTGTCTAAGACCTGCAGTTCAGTGTTAGCGTCGGATTCGCTGTCCACATCGAAGAGGCGCTTGCGTGCGGTCATCACAACCGAATCCCGCGGTGACAACGTAATGGTATCATTTTGCTGGGCATGCGATGGCGTGGGCAGATCATCGGTGCTGGTGTACTCGGAGACGGCACTGGGACTCTGTTCGCCGGAGAGCGGTGCATAGCTAGACACATTGATGTCCGCACAGATCTGTTCGATGAGAAACTTTTGCTGTCTATCGAATTCTGCCTGCATGCGACGCTGCTCCTCGTGCTGATACTGCACCAGTTGCTGGAAACGATCACGATGCGCCGACTTAATGTCCTTGAACATCTTACGCTTTGCTATCGTCAATTGTTTACGCTCCTGACCATCCTGCTCGATCAGCACATCGTTGGCTTCATGTAGTGCCCGTTGGAGCAGCTGCTTCAGATGCTGCTGCTGTTGTGGACTCCGAAGTTGGGTGTGACCACCACAACGTCTACCCAGATCCACACAGCTACTGCTCACGCTGCGCTGCACCTGCTTTGCCTTGGACTCGATAGTGTCACGTCGCAGATGCGCCAGACTCTGGGCGGAGGAGCAGCACGTCGGCGGCAACGCAAAGCGGCAACGTGGTGAACTGGGTGCTACAGCAGAGCTGCCAGCGTTGCCCACCGGCACAGGTGGTGCTATGCACGCCTTGTTGCCCTCCCGCCGCATATGCTCCACCAGCGCCGGCGATGGCTCATCCAACGTAAAGGAGCGAGAACGCTGGATCTGCTGGACATTTAGCTGAGCGGCATGTAACGCCGGACTTGTACTGGAACGCAGCATACGCTTGTCCACTGTGCCAACTGGTGACTGTTTCTGCCATAGCACACTGACGGGCACTGGCTCCAGCGGCGCTGGTCCATTCTTGCCGCTCAGCTCGAAGCGCATAATCCGACTGGTAATGTTGTTCAACTTACGCTGGGGAGTGCCCAGCCGGCGACTGTGCTGATGATCCTGGATGCGGACTGCTACTGGTGCTGGCGGTGGCTTGGGCGGCTGGCAGTCTACGCGTTGCGGCGTTGGTGGCTTCACACAGATGGTGGGTATAACATGCTTTGGCTCAATGTCCAGGGTAAGTGGACGATTGCGTGAGGAGCTATTGATGTTGTCATAGATGAAGGTTCGTGTCTGCTGCAGCTGTGGGAAGCTTTGTACCGTATTCATGGTGCTGTTGGTGTCCTCGTCCTCGTTTATGCTGCTCACGCCGCTGCCACTGGCGGTGCTGCTACTGTTACCACTGCTGCTGCTGCTGTCCGTGTCTAACGCAGCGGCCTCGTCAATGGTTGTGGCTGATCTAACTGCCTGGGACTGTTTGTATTTGGCCTCCAGCTCCAGTGCTCGCTGTCTCAGCTGCTGCATCTGGCGACGCTTCTCTACTGTCATCTATTTAATTGTTTTTTTTTACATTATTTGCTTGTTTCGTTTACGCTTGGGTGCAGTCACTCCCAGTTATGTCCATAAAAGAGGCTACTCACCAGCGGCGGCAGTATCGGTTGTCCATCGATGCGGAACTGGGAGACGTAGGGCGTTGGAGCTGGGAATGAAATGGAAATGGAACTGGGATCGGCATTCGCTGTTAATGCTGATGGCGTTGTAAACATTCCGACACCCTTCGCCATCGCCTCCTCCTCGGCCTCTGTGGCGGCACGCAGCTGATCCATTGCCCACCTGGCAAAATCAAATAAATTTCAAATATATTTGAATTTCTTGGTATTAAATTGAATTACCTCGCATTATCCATATCCATTGACAGGCCGTCCGTGTGTCTGTGTCTGTCTGTCCACTTTGAATTTTGGAATTTTTAGCTGGCAAATGCCAAAAACAATCTGCCGTTTGGTTTACTATTTTTACGCGACTTAACGCGAACCAAAAGTTATAAAATTCAAAGCTTAAGTTTTACATTTGTTGTGTTTGCCGTTGCTATGACAATTTCAAGGGCAACTGCGCACCTGAGCCGACACTGACACAACACAAAATTATTCTGTAAGTGTTACAAATATATACTAAAATCAATGAAATAAAACTAAAAGCACACAAACAAAAAAGCAAAATAAGTCAAAATAATCAAATGATTTTTGGCGTTCTCTTTTGAGTGCCACTTTTTTTGTGATTGCAAGACTGCCAACTTGTTAAAATTTTTAAATTCAATTTGCACTGTCGCAAGTTGACAGCTCTGGCGAGCTGCGCGCGCTCACTTCGTTCAAGTGAACTAAAAGCAACTCTGTTTACTTAAACTCTATAATATCACGGCCACTCTTAGTTTAGTTGGGGACATTGGTACTTAGGGATTCTGGGAAAATACAGGGCACAAAAACTCATCGATATACGAACAATCTAAGTGATGAAGAAGTGATACTCCACAGTGGCATTTGATAGGTACTATTTTTAAGCGAATAAAGATGTAGATATCGTTGCTAGATCGATTCTTTAATTTCAAATCGATGTATCGTCATTATGATAAAAATATCGTTGAATCGATTTTGGAATCGACTTAAGTTCCAGCACTACATTTGATATCGTGTTGCGCGTTTCATAGACAGCTGCCCTCGGTTGTTATTATCGTACATTTTTTTTGTTTTTGTTTATCGTGTGCAGTTTAAACGAAACAAGTAGGCGCACAGTTATCAAGTGAAGCGCAAACAGCGGTTATAAATCAAAAGTATATTTTACTTTTCATGAGTGTCAATAACAGTGAAGGACATACGAGCCCTTTAGAATCATTTCGCTCTCTTTTGTTCTCTCTCTCTTATTCTTTCCGACCGCAACGCGTCTAATAACATTCGTTGTTTTTGTTTGTGCTGTTGCGCCGTTCCATGCGAATTTCATGTGTGTGTGCGAATTACAAAACAAAATAATTTAAGAATTAAATTTATACATTGAAATGTAACAAAACACATGGATACATGCATGCATGTAAACATACGATTGCAATCAAAAATCAAATTTTGTTAAAAACAAAACTCACATGTGTGCAGAAAATGTGTGTAGCCTTGCATATGTATTATGTTGTGTATCTGTGTGAATGCTTGGTTTTGCGTGCATGAGTGTGTATGTGTGTGTGTGTGTGTTTGTGGGTGTTGTTATCCAGAGCAACTGCCCTTTGTGTGCGTCTGGGAGTATTAAGCTTGTAACTGCTAACTGCGTTTTAGTTTGTTCTAAATGGAGAGCTAGTCTCACTATATCATTTCCGATGTACATATGTATGTACATATAACAGTATTTGCAATTGTTTGTATTGCCAAAAGGGGGGCTTAACAAGCGAGAAAGGGCAAATTATCGAGTGTTAAGTCGCTTTAAGGCACTTGAATGTTAGCAAACTCTCGATTGGCCATTTGTATTTGTTATTTGCGTCACTGTGTATTTAATTACTTTATAAATAATAGAACAAAATAGAGTACGAAAAGAATAACAACGCCATATATATGAAGTACATATTTACATATGTATGTACATACATGCACGCACATGCTTTCCATATACATAAGTATATGTACATACATACATACGAACATACGTACATATGTATGTATGTACATATATATATTCTGCGACGCAATTGAAAAGACATCGAAGGCCAAACAACTTTGCTGTTTTCGTGTTTTTGCCTTCTTTTTGTTTTGTTGATTCGTTTCGTTTGTTAGTTGCTTTTGTTTTTGTTATTATCACAAACTTCACTCACACCACTCAAACTATTTTTGATGGGCAGTCTTGCTACTCACGCGCGCATTCTTTCTCACTCGCTCTAACACCTTTTTTTTCGCACGCTGCCGGCGTCGCTGTCAGCAAGAACGCCAGCGTCAACGCCAACGCAGCTCCAAATTCAAAGTCAGCTTGAAGCAAATGTAATTCAGCATTAACTGTAACCAACAAACTATATGTATGGGTGTGAATTGTGCATGTGGGAAGCCGTTTGTATGTGCGCCTGTTTGTACATATGTATGTTAGTGTGTACGTAAATCCTTGAAGAAAGTCGCAAAAAGCCATATTAATATGTGCTTACATATCATTAAACTTTGGCTAGCAATTGCAACGCAGTTTCAGTTTCTTTGTTCGTGTGTTCTTTTAATTTAAATTATTGTTATTTTAAGTCCATGGCTGACGCGATGACGAAAGCCAGCAGAATTTGCAAGTGCCCTAAAATATAGACTTTTCATCTTTTTATTTTTCTGCCCCAATAATAAATAATAAAAATAATAATAATAACAGAAAGAACAACAGCAACAACAACAACAACAATAATATTGTTTTTCATATTTGGACTTTTCTTTTGCGTTATTTTTGGTAAAATGCCATTTTGTTTTTATTTTGTTGTTGTTCTTGTTGTTTTCTCGTGCCATGCAGAGCAATTTTTCATTTCTACGCAGCAGCATCAGCCGGAAAAACAAGTTGGCTTGGCTGTTGGCAGTTGGCTCTGTGCCTCATTGCGATTTTGTGACTGACATTCTCGTTTCGAACATTTAGTGAGAAAGTGCAAGTGCGCGCGCGAGTTGTAACGGTGAAAGATGCACGAACAGCTGATCGATACTGATCAATCAATTGAACCTAACCTAACATTAATATTTATGCTGCCTCTCTTCACACAGATAGAAAATTCAAATAAATAAACAAGAGTGGAAATAAAAGAACAGAAAGACTATCGAATAATTATTAACCAAAGCGCAAAAGCAGCTGGCTGCGATAATAAATAATAAATAAAATAAAACAACAAATCAAACAAAAAATGTTTGCAATTCCACGTCCCTCGCGGTTAACACTGCAAGGCGCCGCCATTGCACTTGTTATGGTGCTGTTAATGTCCTGGTAAGTAAAAGCACTGCGTATAAAAATAATTATATATGCACCAAGTATGCCATTAAAATAGATATTGCACTCATACATATATGTACATATACCTACATATACACATCAATAATTAAAGTCTTAAGTGTGCTCACGCCATTTAATTTGGGTCACAATGCAAGCGTACTTTCCATACGTTTCATTTCCCCATTCCCTTTGCCCAGTCCGATGCCTCAGCATTCCAAAAGGAAACAAAACAAAAATAAATTCTGTAGCCGGCGACAAACGGCCAAAGAGAGAGCAGTGCATGCGAGCACTTGCTTGGCAGGAAGAGCGTCGTCAAAAGAGTAAGAGATACAAGCGGCAATACTAACCGCACCAAAGCGTCTGATGAAACGTCGCGTGGCCAATTTTTAAAAGTTGCAATGTTTTATTTTAGGAATAAGTATGTACACACACATACGTATAAATATATGTATGTACGTGCTTACACCTTCGTTTTGGCTGGCTGCTCAGCGTTTCCATTTGCCCGACCCTCCTCCTGCTCTCCCTTGAACATACATTTTTATATCTCTGTGGTTGGTAGTCCGCTCGTGTTGATTTTGTTGTTATCTTTTTACGTTCTCGCATACAAATACAAAAATGTCATTTCCATTGCATACCCCCCAGAACTCAGCTGCTTCTCGCTTCGGATATGTGCATACAAATACATTTGCATTAGAGTATGTACGTGTGCCTATATATATATGCACCTTTCACATTGTGTGGCTGCTGCATGTGTATTTTTGTAATCACAATTCTCTGTGTGGCGTAATTAACCAAAGGAAAATGCAGCAAAAATGATTCGCACGCAGCCTCTGGCACAGCTATAGCTGTATGTAGCTATATGCATTTGTATGTGTGCATGTGTAATTGCATCCAAAGAATAGAATGAGCACATGAATGAATGCACTTGTTACTCACAATTGTTCTGCAGGAAACAAAAGAAAACAAAAAACAAACAGGCAATTATTTTGATTAACTTGTTAGAAGATTTCTATCAGTTACAGAACACGATAACATTGCCTACTATCGATATCGATTTGTAATGATTTAAAGTTAGTGTTGTAAATCATTCCACTTCCAGGGTGCAACAAATTCAATGAAAGTTTCAAACTAAAATGCATTTTAACAAGTCAATACGAAAAGTACCGAAAGACTTCTAACTATCCTGGTTGTAATTCAAAAGGGGGCAGCGACCTTGGGATATATTTCGTAAGAGCACACCGTCAATTAGCTTTTTGGCAATTAATTCGATTGATTGACGCTAGTTCACACACATGCACACACACGCATACATGCATAAATATCTGCATAACACTGTTGTCTCATTACTTTGTATGTAAACAGTAGAAGAGGAAAGATGAAAAACGTTGTGCGAATTAGCTGTGAAAAGCAAACAGAGCGATAATGATAATTAGATTGTTTTTAACACAAAAACAATTCGTCAGCACAAAGTAAAAAGCCAAACAAACTGAACAGTTGATATTTGATTGTGATATATGTATGTACTGTGTGTATATAGTATGTATGGGCCACGAAATACCCTGTATTAAAGGTGAAATGATTAATTTTAAACGATTAGTCAACACTTTCGTATTGCTTTCCATTGTTTATATGTACATATGTATATTTTTCTTTCTTTTTTGCGTGTTATTGTTGTTTTCCGATAAAGTAAGACGTATATTCAGGAAATAACAAATTTCGACATTTGTCCCACTTTCGACTATCTAATCTTAGTACATATACTTAACTATATACATGCACAAATGTATCAATTGGTTGAGTTTGTAAACAAGTTGACTAATAAATACGTAAAAAGCTTGCAAAACAAATATCGGCTTTATGGCACTTTTCACAGATTTTGTTTTTCTGTGATTTATAGCTCATTACTTTTATTTATTGATTTTTGTTTATATTTTTTAAAAAACGGTACGTTTAAACTAGAGTTATGGCCAATGATCGCAGATTTTAAATCATTTCCGTTTAAAAAAATATAAATTAAATGAACAATTGTTTTTAAATGATTTAAGATACCCCACTTAACGTTCGCATAATACAGGGTGTGTGGAAATTATGCATTAATTAATCAAACATTTTGAATGTCATGTGCTTAAATAACAATATTTGTTTAAAGCTGGAGAGAGAGAGGGAAACAGATTTTATAGGGTATGTTAATTCAAGCTAAAGCTATAAAGTTGCCCGTTTAGCTAGTTAATAGCTGACTGCGTTTAATGCTGGAAATTTGTATAGATTTTAACTTAAAGGAATGGACATCTGTCGTTTGAGATATAAATAAATAAAAACAATTTCAGCATCAACAGATACATGAAATTTCACTCATTTGGACATGAAACGGTAGGAAAACATTTCCATCTGCTAATGCAGAAAAATCTATTTTATTTTAAATATACATACATATATTTAAGATATTATAGAAACAAATGATGCCTTATCAACGCTTACCACCATTGAAGTATAGAACTCCTAAAAAATTCAATCTTTCTGACATTTTTAGCCTACTCAGTCAGACTATTAAAACCAAATTTAATTCTGAGCTTTCATTTTTAAAGATCATAAATCTTTTAAAAAATTTTATTTACTGAAATTTTATGTACAGTTTACTATTCTTCCAATTGTTCTAAAAAAAAGATTATAGACAGGAATAAAACTCAAATATTCACAAAGTAGCAGGGAATGTTAATCTGGAATGGATTAACCTTAAAGTTTTTAAGATTCAGGCCTTAAAATTAAGTACTTTATAGTTTAGTTAATTTCAGTGTACCAACGTATGTGCCACAGGATACCTAAAATCTCAGTCTTATTTTTAGCTCTTTACCGTCTATAATTTTTGTTATCAATCTAGCTGTTTTAGCCCATTAAATTCTGACAACAGAGCTTAGTCAAAGTTCGCATAATGAACATAACAAAATAGTTGAAATAAAATAATAATAAACAATAAACGATAAGCGAAAAGCGAAAAGCGAGAACGAAATCCAAACCAGATTTGACCCGCTGTGGAATCTTATGAATCTTTTTTTGAGCAAGCTGACAGGCCAGGGGAGAATGTCAATGCTTCCTGGTAGAACATGTTTTTGCCCATCTGGTTATATAGTCTGCTAACATAAGTTGTATATTATTTTAAGTTAGACAGTTTAAGTTGGTAATTAGTGAAGCAAACGTTATTTAAAAAGTCGCATTTGTGCTTCTTCCGTCGTCGTCTTCGGTTCACTCAATAATCCATAATCCCAAAAAATTTAATAATTTTCTTTGTGTGTATGCGTTAAAACGGTTTCCTTTTTTTTTCCTGTGTCTATCATTTTTTTTTTGCAGTGTACGTCCCTTGGGTGTCTTGTTCCTGGGACTATTCAGTTATTGGCTCTATTGGACACGCTGTAGCTTTCGCATTGTCCTCACACCCGAGCTGAGATCTAAGATTGATTCCTGGTTCCAAAGCGCTGAAACTTGGCGTCGTAACTCTCCCGGAATGTTCTGTCTGGTTAGCAGCGGTTGTCTCGCCACCCTGGCTGTTCTGGGACACCTGATATCAGGATCCACACTGGTGCTCACACTACTCGTACTCTCTGCCCTCGTTTCAACCAAATACAACTTTAAGGTCCTACAAATTGAACGCAAAGGTAAGCAAATTTTGGCATAAACTTATGTAGACCCTGTACTTGAAATGAAAGTGAGCTTTATTTATAGACCCCAGTAGCTTAAATTTATATGTGGACCCTGTATTTTGACTAGAAGTGTCATAAATTGCATTTTAGACCCTGTACTTAGAGGAAAAACTACATTTATTTTTACGTAGGACCAGTAGTTATACAAAAAGAGTCGTATTCTTAAATGTATGCCCTGTGTTTCGAGAAAAACGATTATACTTGACCCTAGTAGACCCTGTAACTAGAAAAAAAGTGGCATTTACTTTCATGTAGGCCCTGTATTTAGACGAAAAAGCTTCATATTCTGGCATAAATGCTCTGTATTTAAAAATAAAGTGATACATAATTAAATGTTGACCCTGTACATAAACAAAAAAAAAGTCATTTAAAAGTAGGTTCTGCACTTAGATTAAAAGTAGTTCCTGTAATTGGAAAATAAGTGCGATGCATTTAAATGTAGAGCCTGTAGAAAAAGGTGTCATGTGGGTCCTGTACGTAACAGAAAAAAGTGGTGAAATAGCATTGGTAGTTTAACAGTCGGTTAAAAAAATGAATCAAATATAGTAATCCATGTTTGATATAGGAAGTAACCCAGAAATCACAATTTTTTCTTAACGTGTAGCACATTGCACTAATTTCAATTTTTAAACCTTTTTATAAATTTCAGACTTTCAATGGTCGGAGAAGATAAACTATAACACCGCCGAAGCTGAACTCGACGATGAGTTTCTGCCCGACGTAAACGAATCGAATCTTTTTGTGCTGGAACGTGCCAGCGATGTGAACACGATCAGTTCACCCACCGACGGGGATGTCGAGGGTATCGAGGGCGATGCGGATGATCGCAGTGATGACATACCCTCGGAGCTCCTGATACCGGATGCAATTCCGGAAATCGATGAACACTCCACCGATGAGGATGATGAACTTGTGCCACTTTCACAGTTCAAATCAAGTCAGGCAGCTCCAGCAGCAGATGCAACTGCACAGGAGTATGCAAAGAACCGGTCCGAGGATGAGATCAAACAGTCATCGACAGTGGCCAAAACGATGGACTTTCGTAAGGGTCACTTCAAGAGGGATTCGTCTCTCTCCACCACCTCATCATCATCGGAGGAGAGTCTATCAAAGGGTCTGCAGTTTCCCGATCACAATACCGTCGATGGCGGTGGCTCGGCACTGCGACAGCTAACAGCCCCGCCCACAGATGATGCCGCCTCGAGCAGCAGTTCACAGCAATTGTTGGCGTTGGCGGTGAAAGCACAAGCCCAAGCCCTGCTGCCCAGCCTTATGTCCAATCTGGTGCGGTGGAGCGCTAATAATGAGGTGATAACCACAGATATGTCAGAACCAGCGAATCTACAGAGACGACAGGTCACCGCACTGGATTCATCCGATGAAAGCGACTTTGAGATACTTGAAACGGATGATTTCAAGTAAACAATAAGTTGTTCAAAGCGTATTACCAACTAATATCTTAAAGCTATATTATGTACACGTAAATAAATACAATGCATCAAGAAGAGATAAATCCAAAAAAAAAAAAAAAAAAAAAAAGAAACTAGAAAACAACACACAGATACACACACACACAGAGACACTTACACACAAAGACAGGCATTAGTTATTGCATGCCATCATATGAGATAAAAACGATTCTAATTTGCAATGGAAACAAAAGAAAAAAAATAACAAAAAATAATTAATAATATTTTATGATATACATATGTGTATGTATGCGTGTATTGTAAGTCTATTTTATGATCTGATTAATCGATATAAATAGATTTATAATATTAGTTTAGTTATATTCATTTGTTTCAATTTTTGTTTTGTGCTATTTTATACATTATTATTACGTTTACTATAACTATTATTTTAATAACTATATATTTTTTTTTTGGAGCAGCGGTTTAGTTACTAATCGCTAATCGCAATTGATTTACATTTCGATTACGACTTCTATTTGGCATACTGCAAACAAAATAATTATAATAATAATAATAGTGTAAATACGTTTTTTTTTTCTTCTTTTCTGTATCAATATTCATACACAAACACACACATACTATATACAATAAATATACACACATATTTACGGATAACCAAATGCAAAAAAAAAATTAAGTCAAATGTGGAGCTACTTAATAATACTATGTACTGTATTCAAGAACGTTTAAAAACAAAATCTAACAGCCCTACAAACCATACTTACAATTATTCTATCAACCTGATGCGGTGCTATAAGCCATAAAAATATATATATACACATCGATCGCTTAAGAACAACTCGCTACAATAATGCAAAGCGATTCAATTCGAATTACACAATTTAAAAATTGATCAACTAATAAAAACGAATTATTTTGATAATTTGTCTAATTTTAATTTTTTTTTTTGTTTGCTTTCGTATTCACCACTTTACAACATAGGGAATTTAATTGTTTTTTAAATTAAACGAAAAATACATTGAATAAAATAAAAATCTACATTAGTGGGTTAATTTACTGATTTTGACACTTCAAATTCAGCAGAGCTGGTCGCCAAACTAAAGCTATCGATAAGTTGGTAAGCGACACTGGAAGGGCGTTGCCAGACACAGCGGAGCTTAAAATTGTGTTGCAATTCCTTTATTGAACATTTCACAGAAATATAATTTCCTTTCTGTTTAATAATTAAAACATAAACTTTATTTTTAAAGTAGAAATTATGTACAAATGTGTGCAGCTTAAAATGACAATAGAAATAAAGTACCGCATTCTTTTTCAGTTGCGCTTTATCCTTTAGCTTCGTACGCTGATGGCGCGCAGCTGTGTGCCATCGTCTTGTAATACTGTCAGAGCGTTGCCAGATAGAATGAAATTTTTAAATGTGCTGCAAATTCGTTTATTGAACATTTGACAAACAGAATTCGATTTCAAATACATAAAGAAACTTAACAAATAACAGTAAAAAGGTTTTAAACAGAAAAACTGTAGACTGTAGAAAACATACAAAAATAAACTTAAAAAAATTAATTTAAAAAATCGCTGGCGACTCAAACTGTATTCGAACGCAACATTAAAATTGCGTAGGAACAGTTCACGAAAAGCCAATCTTTTTGCCCAGAACCTCTTATTTATCCGCTTTAAACAAATGTTTTAGATTGACACCAAAACGTAGGGTAAAGTGGTAAATGACTTCGACCAAGCTGAGTATGGAGAAGCCCATGAAGAGCCCAAAGATGCCGCCACAATTCGCCAAAAAGTCGGTGACGCCGTACAGCTCCGAACGTTTGGAAGTTATAAACTGGTTTTGCTTAAAGTAAATCGACAGGCGGGACATCTGAGAACCCGGATACTCGCGCATAAATTCCAAGTCACCCTCGGCGGCCAGCATTTCATCCAAATCGAAGTTGGCTTGGGATATCTCCGTGTTATATACCAACGATGTGCAGGCGGGCATACAATTGCAGGCAGTTTCTGAACCCTTGGGCGGCTCTCCGGCCACATTTAGACTTCGAAGACGTTGGAACTCACGGACAAGTAATTGACGCTCTGCCCGCTCATAACAATAGATTTTCTCCTCACCACAGACCCGCATATCCAGGCTGCGTGGCATGGAGAACTTGACGCAGCCACACTTGGTAAGTGTAAAATTGGCCAGACACTCCAACTGGCAATTGGACTCGGAGTACACCTTAAAGAAACGCAACGAACGCTCGTTAGCCAGAAAACACTGACGTCGCTGCGGATGATATTCAGCAATGCCAGCGGATGTGGTTATCATGTTTGGTTTAACGGCAATCAAGACCTCACGACCCATGGGAATTCTGACAAATTGATTGGACACCTGCGGCACATCGTCTGGAGCATGTAACAATACTTTAAAGCCCTGTACTGGACCTCGGCAGGCATAGTCCACCTCCTGTTTGAAGCTCTGCAGTGCCATAAAGATGCCGGACCGTGCACCGGCACTGAGCACACGAGCTGGATAGGTCTCCACATCGCTGGCAGCATCATAGCCCGTCTCCAGGTTCCATGTAGAGTGTGTGTCGTTCTTTCGTGTATCTCGTTGATGATGATACTGATATGTATTCTCCCGATAGATTTCTGTGGCACGCAACCCGTTGAACGTATAGCAGATGCCCTCCTCTGTCAGAGTTTTCCGGAAATATTTATCGCATTCATTGAAGCGACCCAGCCAGCGACAATAGAAAAAGTATCGTTCAAATGGCGGCAACATACGATCCAGTACATTGAAATAGTTGACTTCTTCGCCGGGTATGAGGGGCATGTCCTGCTCCATGATTTGCGTGTTGCACACGTGCAGTAACGTACGAAATTCTTCCATTTCACGTACTGAAATATTTTCCGGCTTGAAAATCCGAGTCTCTTGCATATTAGACGTAAATTGTTTATATAACTTTGCATATGAATTATTACCGGAATTCTTGAGCACACGCTTCGTTTCCGAGCAGATTGTGACAGCCGGAAAGGGTATATTCCATACCGGTGTTGATTTCTCAGCGAAACTTACAATCACGGGCGTCTCATTCCATTTGGTGTACGCACTGTAAATTAATTTCGTACAACAGTAGATCGACAGCACAAAAACGGAGAGCCAAAAGATTCGTTCCTTAATCGGACGATTGCGCTCTCCCAAATATTGCACCCCGTGTATGGACGTGTGCTGGCAGTAGTCACGGTACGTGCACACAAATCCTGTGAGCACAGTCGGAGTCACCGGTGGCATTTGACGCGTTTTCTTTGACGTCAAATCGATGCCGTTACTGTTGCTCTCCATGTCGGAATCAATATCACACATTGTTGTATCTACCTCGAAGCTCTTGCCACGCACAAACATTTCTCTTATATTTAATTGCTAAAACATAAACTTAATTTTCAAAACTAAGTACAAATTTTGCACAAACGTTTGCAGCTTAAAATGCTAATGGAAATAAAGTACCGCAATTTTTTGCAGTTACTCTTTAAGCTCAGCTTCGTACCCTGATCGTGCAATATGCTGTATATATTTTTATCATTACTTTTAAGCTACGAAAAATAGTTTTTTATTAATTTAAATTTATTCAGACACTCGCTGTAAAATTTTTAAATTATTTTAATATATATTTATCTAGTTTTGTAGCTTTGAAAACTCGTTTTCCGCCACAACTTCGAAATACCAACAGTAATTTTTAGTGCATTATGTTGCCCACCAAAATACTAGACTGTTCACGTTCATATTGATCAGCGCTAAGTTGGTCACACTTTTGTTTACATTTTGTTTCGCTTTTTTCTACAGTGATGTAGAAATTCAGAGCAATGTTGTTGTACAATTTGCACAGTGCTGGTTAAGATATTGGACCATTAAACAGCTGTTTTTGGCGTTTAAAAACTTATCGATAGCACAAACAGAACAGAACGACGCAGCAGTAGCAGCAGCCGCGCAGCCCATAGGATAGTAGCAACCAATATTATGCGAAACAAAAAAAAAAAATCCATAATTAAGTAGAGCAGCAGCTGAAGCTGGAGCAGGAGCAGCATCAGCATGGAATCTCCAGCAAGTGTTCCCCCAACAAACGTCATAACTGGCTGCCTTGGTGAGAATCCAACGGATGCTGAGCATGACAAAACAGTCACAACAAAAACATCAACAACAACAAGAAGAACAAGAACAGCGCTTGCCAACGATGAGGAATCTCAAAACGACGACGATGAAGATGACGATGATGCCAAGGATGAATTTTATGAGGCACGCACTGGCAATGAAAGTGATGAGCTTGAATTGACATTCCAAAGTTCATTGACTTTGGCCAGTGACGTCACAGTGCACATTTGTGATGCTGAAGTTGCCGAGAATCAAAATGCGCGCGCAGAGCAGCCAGCAGCGCAGTCGACGTCCAACGAAAGTAAGTCGCAATTAAATAACAAAATTTATCTCATTTATCATAAATGATTTGCAGACTCTACAAATAACGAAATGGAGCAGCAACAGAATCAGTCTCTGCTCACTACTGCTGCCATTGCCACTGCCACTGCCACAACCCCGGCCTCCACACTCTCGCCGACCAGTTCCTGCAACGGCAGCATAGGCAGCGACGCTGGCGTTGGTGGCGCACGTCGCAAGTCCTGGTCACTGTCGCCGCAAAACGCCGACGCCAAGAAGAAAACAAAGGCAGTGGACACTAGCTCTGGCACCGCCAGAATGTCCAATGGTGAGAGCTTCAATCTGTGGGTGGCTCGGGAATGCTTTGAAACAGTGCCCGCTGAAATGGTGGACACACTAAGTGAGCTGGAGCTGCAGCAGCAGCAACAGCAGCGCCAGCAGGATGCTGTGCATCATGAGGATGTCGATGAAGATGCCGCTGCCGTGGAGAGCCTGTTAGATGCAGCTGCCGCGCTGCAGTTAAGTGCCAGAGAGAACACGCCAAGTCGTCAGAAGCAGCCACATCCCAATCCACACCCACATCATTTGCGACAGCCGGCGCAGCATCGTCCGCTGGAGCGTTCGTGGCCACCGCGTGCCATTGGCAGGGAGGGAAAGCTGCAGGGTGATGTCTTTAAATTCGATATACTCGATATGGACGATCATCTGGGCAGTGATGTGGATATGGGCAGCTATAGCGGCGCCAGTAGCAGCAATAATTCACCGCACAGTCTGCCTGGACAAGCCGAGTCAAGTCCACCTCCCATGCGCTTCAAGCCGTTGATACAGAAGAAGATCGGTCCCGATAGCTACATCAATACGATCAGCACACAGCAGGTGCCCGCTCATCTGTCCTATGAGTTTCCAACGTTTCCGCTGCAGGAGCAGCATAGCAGCAACAGTGGCACCAGTGGGAACAGCTCCAACACCAGTCACTCCAATGGTCTTCATCATTTTCCATATTTGCGACAGCATCGTCCACTGACCCGTGCGCTTTCCAATGGCAAGACCAGCGCTGTGGATGAGCATTATCAGCAGCTGACGGGGATTAGCAGCTCACCACGTTTGCGACAACGTAGTCCACCCTCTGGTTGTTCCACACGCAGTGCCTCGCCACTGGATCTCAGACTGAGTCCGGAACAGTATTCGCCAACGCGTGGACGCGGCGTTGGTGGTCAGGAGATGCAGTTGGCCATGACACCGCCGGCAGCACATGGCCAGCGGCCGCAGCAGCGTTTGTTGAAGCGTGTAGGAGGAGGTGGTGGAGGCGGAGGAGCAGGCGCAGCTGGCGGAGCAGCTGCTGGTTCACCACCTGTCTGTCCACCCACGCCCACACACCATGCACGTCGTCATGCGCGTCGTCATGCGCGTCTTCAAGCCGTCACTGCCAACTCTGCCTCGCTGGAGTCCAGCTCTAGTCAATCGCAGACACCGCCAAGCAATGCTGAAGATGTGAATGACGAGGCGCTGCCCGCCAGCAGCACATGCCTGCCACTAGCTGCAGCGGGAGTGGGCGTGGGAACGGTAGCTGAAACCACTGGTGGTGTCGTGCCTGGTGAACCACTGCCGCCCGCGTGGGAGGCGCGCATGGACAGTCACGGGCGCATCTTCTACATTGATCATGCTAACCGCACCACATCCTGGCAACGCCCCGGGCCCAGTACAGGGCCAGGCGGACGGGAGCAGCATCATCGCCAGCAGCTAGACAGACGCTATCAGTCCATCAGACGCACCATAACCAATGAGAGTCCACTCTGCTTGCTCGCCATGGAGCCGACTGAAGTGTATGATCCAGAGCGTGGAACAGAGGGAGCTCCAGCTGCAGAAGGTGCTCCAGAGGGTAAAGGAGTAGGAGCAGAAGTAGGCGGTGGAACTCCAGGAGGAGCAGGAGAAGGAGGAGCAACCCCAGTTGCACCAGGTTCACCGGGATCAGTGCTAACCCCCGAAGCAGCGGAAGCCGAAGCTGCTGTACTGAATCTGGTCATACATCCTGCGGTGCTGATGCTGTGCCGTCCGGATTTCTATTCGATGCTGCACAACAATGATGACGCACTGCTCATCTACAATCACAATGCGGCACTGAAGCACATGGTGATGCGCATACGACGGGATCCCCAGTGCTTTCAGCGGTATCAGTACAACAAGGATATGGTCGCACTGGTGAACACCTTTGCCCAGCTGGACAGGGAACTTCCGCCGTGCTGGGAGACCAAATTGGATCAGTCGGGGAAACAGTTCTTCATTGATCATCAGCATAGGAATACCTCGTTCATGGATCCACGACTGCCTATTGAGTGTCCACATCTGATGCGGCATCGCCAACTCTTTTTGCCAACACACACACAGCCACGCGCACGCCATCAACACACACATGCAAAGCCACATCCGGATCTGGTAGATGGTAATTGTCTGTCCGCCACCAGTGGTCACATCAATTCCAGTTCAAGCGGTTCCTCCAGCTCCAGTGCTTCGGTCTCTGGTGTGCCACCGCAGCCCCCGCCACGACCCTATCGCACCAATGCCCACACCACGGCCGGCAATCACAATTGCACCTCAACGTCGGCCGTTGCCCGTGCCTTGAGCTTCAGCGGAGCCAGTGGAACTAGTGGAGCTAGTGGAGCCACTGCCTCCGCCTACGAGGATTCTCCCATTGCCTACAATGAAAAGGTGAGCGCTTCAAATTGTAGCTTAAGGTAATTGCCCTAGTTTCTTGACGGGATTAGCCAGTTCATATGCAGGAACTAGTTCTTAAGACGACACTTGATTAGTTCGCTTTGAAGTCTTTAAACCGGTACTTCATTAATCAGCATACTATTATTTCAAAGGGACACACTCGAGCTGCTCGACTGTAAAAGACCCTGTAGTTGTTCTGGCGCAAATGTATCCCATAAATTATCAATAGTTGCATAATTTTCAAAATAACAAACAAGATGTTTATAGAAAGGTTTTGGACCGATTGTTCCTATTAGAAGTATATATAGGTCAATATATCTAGCCATGGATATGTTTACCAAAAAAACTAGTCTATGAAACTGTTGATATATTTTGATAAAACTTGATAAGTTCGCGCTTTCAATCATATTTTGTATGCTTACCAACTTAAGTTACAATCAGACGACTTTATCCTATAGTGGATATATAAAGCGTTGGCTAAGATTGCTTGAAAGAATTGAATTTGAAGACGCTGTTCTTAAAAAGAGTACAGGGGTCTTTGAGGTTTGTTACAAGTAGAAGAAGAAGGCCTTCAGACCACATAAAGTACATATATTCTTGATCAGCATCAACAGCCGAGTCGATATTGAATTCTACGTCTGTCTGTCGGTATGAACAACTGGATGTTGGAGACTACAAGAGCTATAACCACCAAATAAAAAGCTGTCATACCCCTTATCAGCCCTATAATTGTAAAGAACTATTTTTCTAGAGTTATCGTGACCAAATTCACACATTATTTATATATTATTATTGTATTAATTTTTATACCCTTGCAGAGGGTATATATTTTTGTCACGAAGTTTGTAACGCATTGAAGGAGGCGTTTCCGACACCATATTGCATATAATCTTGATCAGCAGCCGGTTCGATATAGTCATTTCCGTCTGTTTCTAAGCGAACTAGTCTCTCAGTTTTAAAGCTATCTTGATGAAATTTGGTACAGATCTGTATTCTCTCTGCACGCAGACCATTTGTTAAACAGATCAGACCACTATATCATATAGCTTCCATAGGAAATGCTTAGAATGAACATTTTCGGTGTCTATTGACCGATTTCAACGAAATTCACGCAGAATGCATTTCTAATCGTGTCACATCGGCTTCCATCAATTTCATTCAAATCGGATTGCTAAATCATATAGCTAGTAGCCATTAGCTACCATAGAAATAATTGGTGACTGCAAGGGTATTTAGTCATCGGCCAGCCGAAGATAACCGTTTTTTTCTTGTTACCATTACTATTTTATGCTAAACTTTATCTTGTATTTTATTTGATACCTTAAGGTTATTGCATTTTTGCGACAACCAAACATTCTGGAGATTCTGCGGGAACGACATGGTCAACACACGGTTTCCCGCTCACTCCGCGAGAAGATCAACATTCTGAGGGTGGAGGGCGTGCCCGCCTTGGAGCGAGTAGGCCATGACCTTCAATTGACCATTTTGTTGAGGTAAGTAGATGAAAGCTGTTAAATAAAAGTTTAAATCTGAGTCGAAGGGATTGAAATAAGTTTAAGTTCAAGTCGAGTTACGTGACTTACATTCATGGTAAACTTCGAAGTCGTGTCGTGCCGTACACTGTAAAAAATAAGACACGCACCGAGCTCTAGACTTGTCTTGGCCTTTGCATGCACTTGGCCCAAATGACAAAACTAAAATGGATTGATGAGGTGCTTGAGGTGGTTGACTTGCTGGTGTTTATGTGGTGGTGGGATGTACGGGTTCTTGGATGGATGGTAAAGGTGTTTGTCCTGCTTCAGTGCCTCCAGTGTGTGTGTGTGTGTTGCAGTTTGTGTTAATTGCATTTGAAAATCGCTTTGAAGGCTGATTACTCATTTTCCAAGCACACACAGACATCACAAGGTTAAGCAACAACAAATTGGTTGGAAAAATAACAAAAATTAATAAACCTCCTTCTCTTCACGTGGTCGGTACTAAAGTTTAGTTCTAGTACTTACATATATATTTATTATTCTTTAATTGCCAATCATAATAATTCTTCAAAATGTTGATTCAACCACAAATATTGAGGAAATATTCACATGGATTTCAGTTTGACCTTAATTTTGTACAACAACAACAACTTGTCGAAAGATTAGGCCAAAAAGATTAAGCCGTACCTCAAGTCGGCTTTAACCCACTCACAGACTGAGTTCGAGCGATTTAATTGCAATCAATTAGATAAATTATCCCGCTCCATTGCACCCCAAAAAGCATTCTACCAAATGCAAGTTGGCAGCACCGTGGGAGTGGACAGTCCAATTGAACAAAACCCATTAAATAGTGGAAGTAAATGCTTTTCCAGCTAATTGACGCTTTCAAGCATATCTTGGCCATATGATCTAATTTCTGCTGCCAAATTTGTCAACTCCCGCAACTTGAGCCCATAAACCGCATTTCACCTGATAAATCCCATTTCAATTAAAACCAAATCAAACAAGATATACCCCAATCAAATCGGTTGAGTTTTCCAACAAGTGAGAAGTCATTTTTAGACCCTGTACTCGAAAGGGCACAGGTGTCTGTTGGGTTTGTCAGCAGCGAAATGTGCGTAACAGCCTTTTCTGACCCCATAAAGTATATATATTCTTGATCAGCATCAACAGTCGTGTTGATATAGCAATGTCTGTCGCGCGGCTGTATCTCAGTGACTATAAGAGCTAGAGGCTTGAAAGTATGACACCTTTATAACTATTCTCCTCTAGTTTATTGCGTACAATAGGCGAACTTGAATAAGTACGCGGTCTTTTACATGCTATAGCAATTCTTACTTGTCTTATTTCACAGTTTCTTGCAAAACTATTTGCATAAATAACAAATTTGCAGTGAATTCTTTGCATTACTTGTAGTTGTTTAACTGTTTGATACTGAGCACAGTTAATAGTTAAATAACTATTAACCACAGGCTGTTTAAGTTTAATATAATTGTGAAATAAGAATAAGAAAATAGTTAAATATAGTTATTAAAACAGACAGAATTGAATCAATCGGGAAAATAAGAAAACTAAAAGAGAAAACTTTTCTTAGGGACTTTTAGTAAACAATTAATTTGTTAGGATTTGATTTTGTTTTTAGAATGTGATCTAATCAGTTTAGTTTCATAAATACAGTAAAAGCTCTCTTAGGTGAACAGTCACGGTTTCAGCATTTTCAGATGTATGAAAATCAGTCCAAAAAACTCTAAAATTCATCCGACTAAGGGAGTTGTCCGCCTGAGGGAGCTGTCCGCGAGTAGAGCTTTCACTATATATATGTATATATATATAACGGAACTTCTTTCGCTAATTGCCTATGCTTTTGAAGCACAGTGTAGTCACTCCTTAGTACGTTAAGGCTTTTACAGGGTATCTAATAGTCAACCACAAAACCCTATACCTCTATAACTGATTTTTGTTCAATTTAAAGTGCCCCAATTGACTAATCCGACTAGAGGATACCCTTGTCGCAGCTGTTAATCAACAATTAGCGGTATTCCATAAATTAATGAATGTGTTATTCGCATTAGTCTCCGGCCACGCCCACACCAAGTATGTGTGTGTGTGTGTGTTTGTTGTATCCACAAAAATTCTGTAGCTAATCCCGATTGGAGATGCCGCGATGCCGACGCTGATGGGACGCAATTTAACCCAAATTTCAATTTTCGAATCTTGAAACTTTTGCCAATAAACCATAATTTATTGGCTAGACAGGGTTTTTAGACCCTGTATTAAACAAAAATTGCATGGGTCGCTTTGTTTTGTAAGAAAGGAGGTGTGGTAGCCATGAGCATAAATATAATTGAGCGGCATTAAAGGTCGAGTAGTTATAAAGCTCTATGAACTCAGAGACTATAAGAGCTAGGGTTATCAAATCTATAAGAACAGTTTGTCTGCTGTACCGTCTATGGGAAACTTTCAGAAAAAACTTGTTTATGAACCTTATGGCACTCAATGGTCCATAAGTACAGGGTCTTTTACAGTCGCTTTGCTTGTCTACTGCCGTTTCTGCTACTTCTGTATGTTTTCAGGCTCTAAGCTTCGTATTTAGGGGGTGTGGCAGCGACGTCATCTTCATAATTAGCCAACACACTTGATAATAATGATGTTGATGTCGATGATGATGATCATGCTGCTTATTTGCTAGCATTTTTGACACAACTGAAGCGTTGACAAGCAGCGAGTTTTTATGCTACTGCGCTTGTTGTTGTTACTGCTACTGTTGTTGTTGTTGTTGTTGTTGGGGCTATTTGTGTTTGTTATTTGACCCATTGAAGGCGAATCTTGGCCCGTTAGTTGCTTGTACCCGTCTCGCTTGGTTTACAGTTCATTGAGTTTTGGGCTGCGCATGCGTGCTCCGACCAACAGTGGACGCTACTGTCGTTTTTGTTGTAACATTTGGGCGTGCTAAATGCATGGCGCGCCCAACGCAGCCCTGCCCTGTCTCGCCCCCATCCACCCATACTACAGCAACCCACCCCTGACGAACACTCAAACGGCCCATCAGCCGTCTGTCGCCTGATGAGCCACAGCTTTAACCATGACCAAAGTCGGTATCGTCACTTTGCGCTGCCGCAGTCAACATCGCAGTTGCTGTTGCAGTCAACAGCGCCGTCGACGTTGGCGTTGCAGCCCTTTCACGCGTAAGCATAGACGTAACCAATGTGCAGTAGAATTCAATGAGTCAGTTTCAGCAACTGTGATCCACTCCTCCACCTTCCCACTCCCATTACCCCTTCCCCTTCCCCTGCAACCACAGCTCCAGCTCACTCACTTCCACTCTTCCTCCCTCTCTCTCTCTCTCTCTTCTTCGTCTTCCACAACACGCTGCACAGCTGACGGCGACGTCTGCGCTAGCGCCAGCAGTTCTAGCGGCACTCGCACATTGGTTACATAAGCGACAAACTTGTTGCGAAAACTATAAGAATAAATCTTACATGACATGTATTGTTGTTGTTCATTTATTTTGCTTAATTTTTGTTTACTTTTTGTACCTTGTAGTTTGAAATGTAATTTAAATTATTTAAATATAAGAATTCGAAAAACATGCTTGTCTTAATTGTTGTTTATCAAATATAGTTTATTATTTGATCATAGAAAACAGCTTGGTCGAACCAATGTGCGTGTGCCGCAGAATTTGAAGTTCGGCAAAAGTTCGTGCTGCGCTTCGGCTGCACTTCGGCAGCAGCAGCAGAACAGCAGCAGCAGCAAAAAAAAAAACACCAACAAGAACGAAATGAAACAAAATTACAATTGAATAATTTTCTTTGGCTGGTGTTTGTGTTTGTTTTTTTTTTTGTTTTGTTATTTTATAAGTATTTTGTTGTGTGTTTTTGTGTTTGGTGTCTTGTTTTTGTGTTTTATTTTCGTTTTCATTTCCATTTCCAATTCGAATTTCATATTTATCGGTTGGACACTAGACAAACGCGTCCATTCTGTTAGCTGCCACTCGATCGGTCAGTGGTTGGCTTTAAAGACAAAGTATTAACTAAGTATTTATTATCTATGACTCTCCGGCTCCGAGGCCGTTCGTCCCGTCGCCGACGCCGTCGTTGCCGCTGCTGCTGCTGTTCTCGAATTCGATTTCGCGCGCGCCTCTTTAAACTGAAATAAGTAGGAACAAAAAATCAAAAATAAAAAACAGAAGCATTTCAACACTCAGCGCGCGTACAACTCGCACAGTGTCGGAAAAGTCGAGGAAATCAACATAAATGAATTGACACACAAAATCAAAACAGAAACAAAAAAAAGAGAGACTACAAATTAATATTTAATTAAATGCCAAAGAATTTTTGTTTGCTTTTTATGTGTGATTATCGGTGCAGTGAGTTTGATAAAGAATTTGAAAATCTCAACGGCATGGTTAACCATTCATCGCTCAAGGCTTTGAGCAACTCACAGCAACAACAACAACAAGAACAACAACAGAAAAGACTTAAGGAACAAATTTAGCCACAACAACAACAACATGGGCTTCCTTTCGAAAGCAGCCTACATTGTTTGGGCCGTGTAAGTTGGCAATAAAACAAACCGTTAACACGGCAAACAAATAAATAAATGAAAAGAGATGACAGAACAAAAAACTCCCTGCTCTTCAAGTTATGTGTCAACAGTTATGACTAAATGCTGTTTAAATTACTTGCGTTTGTGAAATACTGCACAGCTCCGATAGATATAGACATTATTAGTGGCTATTAAAAAAATCTATGAGTTAATTATTTTAGCCATAAAATGTTTAAAGTGTTCTGTCAAATCTTGAGTGTTCACTTTCCTCTATATGTGCATGTATTTGTGCTTTAAAGTGTCTCACTATCTTTCATAAAAACTAATTAGCATTTTTAACTGCCATAATTTGCATGCATTTGATCTAGGGAGTTCACCCTTATTATTTTTTTGTATTCTGTGTGCATTTATCACAGCTTTTAAGCTTTCTTTGTTTACTCTTTAGTCAGTAATTTAGTTTGTTGATAGTGTTTGCTTAAGCTTCTTAAAGATTTCTTGAGGATTTTTGATTGATTGTTTTATTTAGTTCAAGTTTCGAATATAAACTTTGGGCAAAAGATGTAAAAAGCTTTCAGGATCATTCATTTTTCACCTATTTTAAAAAATTTGTAAATTTAGTTTAGTATTAAAGCTTTGTGAAGCTTTCGGTTAAAGGTTCCAGCTCGATTTCAAACATAAACTTTGTGTAAAGAGCTTTTAGAATCATTAATTTTTTGTTTTATTTTTAAATTGTTTAAAATCAATGTTAAATATTGATTAAATTTATATATATTTCCTTTGAGTGCTTTTGTCAAGCTTTTTGGTTAAAGGCTCCAGTTCGATTTCAAACATAAACTTTGTGCAAAGAGCTTTTAGAATCATTCATTTTTTGTTCTATTTTTAAATTGTTTAAAATAAATGTTTATTTCTTATAATATTGATTGAATTTATATATATTTCCTTTGTTGTGAAAGCTTTTTAATTTGGAGTGCTTTATCAAGCTTTTGGTTAAAGGCTCCACTTGGATAAGTTTTTTTTGCGGACGCTTTTAAATATTTGCAAAAGATATTGAAGTTATATACAAAGCATATACAGTGTATGAGCTTTTGGTAGTACTTCGAAAAAAAGCTCTTTTTTGATTATTAAATAAACAAGCTTTGCAAATGTGTGAACTAAAGACACAGATTTGCTCAATCTTAAGCTTTAATGTCGCTCTAATGTGCTTTACTATTTAATATGAAAAGCTTTCGATTATGTTAAGTTTTTAACAACTTTGATTTGTCACTTTGTGCTTTATTAAAGCTTTTAGCGGAAAGCTTGTAATCCTGTTTACAAAAGTAAAAGTATGTGAAAGCTTTTAGAGCTCCCTCTTCTATCGAAAGCTTACAAAGCTCTTAAGGAAGCGCTTATCATATTAATTCGTAACCCATTGTTATGAATTTTAAGCCGCCAAAACTTGCAGTTTGTTTTTATTAGTTTTTTTCAAGTGCTGATCGGATGTGACTTTGAAGCACTCAGCTCATTTTTAAAAAGTATCTTCTATCTGACCGAGTTCTGAGCTGTAGCTTCCAAACTGTTACACTTTATACGTCAACATCCTGAGCTATCAGATTTCACGCTTGTTTACTATATTCACGTACTGGGACAACTTGAACGTATGATTCACTTTTCTATTGACTGGATGCGCATTTGTGCTTATTTAGCACATAAATTGAATCGATGCAGAGACACTGCGACGTTTGCTAGACCCAAAAAAAAAAAAATGTTTTGAATTTTCTTACCCTTTGCTGCAGTTCTCACGATTCAGCTGCAACTTGGCTTGCATGGAATGTGTAGGTTGAGAGCTAAAGACAGAAAGATACTTTGATATCACAGGGTTTCTGGTTTAAGGAATGCTGTGCCAACAAATCACTCAAAGAAATAGTAATAAAGAAATTAAGGAATTTCTTGTAGTAATTTGATGATTTGGTCTACAATTCTACAAGGATTCACAATGTAAGAAAAACAAAACTCAAGTGGTTTGACTCAAGTTACGACGACAATGTTTTAATCGTTGAGTCGGAATGATTTTTAATGAACTTGCCACATACGAAATCGATAATAATCGATCAACTGCCGCACAGCACATGCTGCCCACTTAAATTCCCCCAAACCCTAGAACACAACCCTACCACTACCCCTAACCCCACCCCCTCTACCAGCGTTCAGCCTATATAGCCGACGTATTTCTTTGTCGCATGGAACTTGCGACATCGGTTTGTTATTAAATTCGTAATACCTAACAATGGTTGGTTTTATCGTCGTCGCTTATCAACGCTATCGGGCTTCGCTCCTCTGCGCTCAGTGTGCACCCCCTGCCCACGCCCCCGCCCCCGCCCCACCCCCTTTTGGTGGAGCTACTGCAACAACACCTACGCTTCTGATGAGCCTCGTACAGCCAGTAGAAGACCCAGAAATCAAATCAGTCGCTTTTTAGCTGCGTTCGTTATAAAGTTTTATTTCAACTCTTTCCGGTTCAAAAACAGTTGAATTTTTTTTTTCTTCCGTAAATTGAGTTTATAGCGTGTTAATTGGGAATCCATTAGTAGGGCTGCCAGAGTTGCCAGCTCCACAAAAATAAGGAAATCATCAAATGGGACTCTTCTCAAAGTTCAGTTACACCTACAACACCATGTGGGCAAAGTGAGTCCAAGTGTGTGAAAAAACTTTAGATCGCATCGTAAACATTCCCCATTCCTTATTCCTCATTCCCCATTCCATTCCCTCATTCCCCCTTTCCTACTATTTGTGGAATTTTGTTTTGCTATTTGAAATGCCAACGTATCCCAATATCATGTCATAGCCCAGCACTACCATCCTCAGCGTATTGTTATTACACCAGCTTGGGAATATGCTGCTCGACGACCGTTTCTTGGGCTGAGTACCGCCAACGTCTCTGAAACTTGAACTTGAAAATCGAAAATGAAATTGGAAACTTGAATACTTTGTTTGTGATTTGTACGAGTTTTTAATTCTTTGCTTTATAAAAAGAATTTGGTTAAGTTTGAACTAAAGATAGGCTTTAAAGGGCTTTAGTTTACACACTGTACGTTAGAGGGCGCATGCCAACGGGCTTCTTTGAGCTACAAGTATCTTTTAGATACAGATGACTTTTTAAACGATTTCTATATAAAGAAATGTAAATAAATAATGAAAACAAACATTTCGCAGTTTGTGCAAATCACGTTTTATTTTCATTCGTTATTTCATGCCATAAACGAAGTCGCAAAACTCACGATAAGCCATTAACTAGATCAAGCCAACAGTTGAATCTTAAATCTGGTAAAAACAAATTTCTTATCTGTTTTTCAATTATTTACATAAATGATAAATTTTTGGTGAGTTACTTATTTCGAACACTTTTCACGATATGAGCAAAGCTTCTTGTATTTGAATACATGTTCATATATTTTAATGCATCCGGTGTTTAGTTCTAGTTGCTGATAAGCGAAAGTTACAAAAGTTAGTGGTTCAATAGCCCTTTTTGATAAGATACACACACAGTCATGCGAAGGTTCCCAAACACAGTATTGTGATTAAGCCTAAAATCAACGTTTACACGTTGATAAATTCGTTTATCTTTGTTAGGCAAAGTTACAAAGTAATTTTAGCTTGAATCGCACAATATTATTATTTTACTTGGAACAGTCAGTTGTAACTTAATGAACAATAAAAACACGCAGCCCATAAAAATATAAATTTTACAACGTTTACACGATGAAATTAAGTTTTTTTGTTAAGTTTTGAAATCGAACTAGAAATAATTTTGTTGCATTTTAAGTACTGTTATAAATGCAACCAGAGTACCAAAGTTTAGTCTTAGTGTTGTCACAAAGTTTACACCATGAAGTTTACACGATTTATATTCGTTTACAAATAAAATAAACAGTTCAAAATATTATTGTAAATACTGTTTGATTTATTTAAATATTATTTGATACTTTTAACATGTTTACACCATAAAATTGACTTGTGTCTAGACTTAATCAAACAAGTTAAGTTTGAGTTGAAACAAATCGAACTAAATTTAAGTTAATTTGATTTTAATTACTAATCGATATAGGCAATTATTTGCTTAAACTAAGTCTTAGTTGATCAGAGCATGAAATTAAGTTTTGTGCAAAGTTTCATGCTCGAAATTTCCATAAAAATTTAACTGTAACTTTATGATCAATTCTAAAATGAATTTTAATTTTGTTGATGAGTAAAGCTGCAAATAAGTTGAATTGTAACTGTAATTATTGTATATAAACATCTATAGTTATAACTCTGCTCATCTGCCAACGTTATTCATGTGCTTTTAACTGGAATTTCAAGCGCTTAGCGATTGGAACAAAATTCGTTCATCTGTTTGTATCTTGTATCTTGTATCTTTGTATCTTTTTTTGTTAATTGAAATTAAGCGCACCCAAAATAACGTGACCTATTGCACTTTAAACTGGCATAGAGGAAGAGAATGCGTCGAGCGGTGATGACAACACCACCACCACCAGTAAAACAACACGCACCGCTTTGCACCACTTTCTAAGCATTTTTTGTTGGGCGCGTTTAAAATCGCGCCCGCGTTTTTCGCCGCTCTTAATTTCAGTTAATTGCAATTTCCTGTATGGTTTTCGCTAATAATCATTTTTATTATCGTTTGTGTTTTGTTGTGTTTTCTAATTCGTTTCAATTTGAAAGTAGTAATTTGACACGACTCACAATTTATTGCCATAGCCGATCAGTTTCCATTTCCATCAAAAAAAAAAAAATTATGTTCTCTGTGGCCAAAACAAAATTGGCAATTTTATTTCGGGGCTCAGTAAAAAACTGTACAAATTTCTGTAAATTAGTCACTTCCGTGCGGAGCGCAAGAGGCGTTAATTGCAGTCCAAACTGTTGTCACTAGTGCATGGACACGCCCCACTTCCCACTCCCCACTCCCTACTCCCTGTCCCTACCAGACCCGCCCCTTCTTGACCACACTCAGCCATAATTTGCGTTATTAATTGACCAATTTTCAAATTCAAGTTGAAGGTCAAAAAGTAAGCGCGAAATACAACAACAAAATGTTAAAAAACCGATACAAAAATAAAAAAATCGAGAGCTTAAAACAAATTATGAATCGGCAATTAAAATATATTCGTATCGTTTCGAGGGGCCCAACAATCAACGACACGGAGAACCATGGGGAAAAGTCTCGACAAGTTCTCAAAGTTTGCCAAGGTTTGCGGTGACTTCCAATTCTTCCGCCTGCATTTTTTATACTTTTGATTTTTCCAATGGAAAATCAAGGCCAAATGCAGTTTATTAAGCGTACTACACAAACTGCAGGGTATTACAAGTCAGACGACTCGTTTGGATTTAGTTTGTTAGAAATCTTCTTTAAAAATACTGAAGTAAAATGTTAATACTTTAGTTAAGCAGTGGAAGATTTTAATCAATTTTTTTATCCTTCATATATCCAAATGTCATTTGAATACTTCGTAGTGTTAATCTCATAGGGTATTATTAGTCAAACGACTCTTTTGGACATGAAAGAAATCCGATTAATGAGGAAATTTAGTTTTTTAGAAATCTTTAAAAATTCTGGAGTAAAATGTTAATACTTTTATTTTGCAGTAGAAGATTTTAAACAATTTTATTTACTGTTTATTTAAAAGTGTATAATTTTTAAATCATCTACTTAAATAAACTACATTTTATTCTATCCTTCATATATCCAAATGTGATTTTAATACTTCGTAGTGTTAATCTCGTAGGGTATTATTAGGGTAGGGATAAGTCAAACGACTCGTTTGGACATAAAATAAATCGGATTGACGAGGAAATTTAGTTTTTTAGAAATCTTTAAAAATTCTGGAGTAAAATGTTAATACTTTAGTAAAGCAGTGGAAGATTTTTTAATCAATTTTATTTATCGGTTCTTTAAAAATGTATAATTTGTAATCTACCTAAATAAACTACATTTTATTTCGTACAGATTTCCAAATTTGATTTGAATACTTCCGAGTGTTGAGCTCGGTTTGCGCTAATTCTGATCAAATCCAAGTAATTTGCTCTACTTCCTTAATCTTTTGCTTAAAAAATAGATAAGCTTTAGTGGACAGTTTTATTTGTTTATTGTTTGTTTTGGTTTACACACCTTGAGCTACATTCTTATCGCTTTGATTGGCTTATCTAGCTATGAAATATATTCGATTGTTTGATAGCAGTGACAACTATTTTAGGTGTTTCTTTAATTATACTTTTTAACTTAAGAAAAGCAGTATCTTAAGCTTAATGTGGGTTATAGTATGGTCTTATAATAGCTATGTGACTTGGCTAATTATTGCTTTGGAAGCGTACAGGGCTGTAGTAGGTTTGTCAGCTGGAACAAGGCTTTACCGACCCCCTAAAGTATATATATTCCTGATTAGCATCAACAGTCGTTATATCTGTGGCTGTCTGTGCCTCAGAGACCAAGCAGATCAAGTTTTTCCCCCTTCCTCCCACTGTAATGGCCCCAACTTACACTCCTCCCAAGCCGAACTCAATTGTTAGGGTGTTTATGCGTTGGGTTATGCCTAATTTAATATATTGCACCTGCCAAACAGCTGGAGTTGTTGTTAATACACCTCATTACGAAATTGTCAGCTTAGCGTGCGAGGGAAACAGAAAAGCAATCAATTTGCAGCCATCGGAGCCATTGAGCATATTGGCTAATGAATAATGCCGCCTGACGTCAGCCAGAATGAGTTACGATCCAGGCCATATACTAGCACATAACCAGACCCACTGTTATTTGACATGTGCAATCAATGCCAGCCATAATGTAAGCCTACCAGCTGTGCTATATCATTTAGCCGATAAATTAGGGATGCTTGGGCGACACGGGAAACACGCCTCTTTAAACCCTGTACTTTAGTTTATAATTATACATTTATCTTATATAGTTACACTAACTCCTCTTTCCCTCTTCTTTTGCAGCCTGTTCGAGCAAGAGATCATGAGCTATGTTCCTATAGAGGAGCGGAGTCCACAGGGTTCTCCGCTGCTCAACTCGCGAATGCCCCAAAGGGCACCACCGCCTTTCCGTCGTGACTTTGAGGCCAAACTGCGTTGCTTTTACCGCAAACTGGAGTCCAAGGGCTATGGCCAGGGACCACACAAACTCAAGTGAGTAGCACGCTCAACCAATTAGACCCTGTACACGTTTTCAAAACATCATAACTTCAAGATTATTGAAGCAATCTTGACTAAAGTCGGGAAATTCATGTAGGATACCATTGGGTATATTCCCACTTGGTTTGAACTGAATCGAAGTACTATATTATATAGCTGTGGTCGGTCGAAATGTGTGCATATAGTTCTATATGGTATACCGATCTGATCATAAACTATAGATCTTATATGATTGCTTCCTGGTGAGTGGCCAGGGACCACACAAACTCAAGTGAGTAGCACGCTCAACCAGATAGACCCTGTACACGTTTTCAAAACATCATAACTTCAAGATTATTGAAGCAATCTTGACTAAAGTCGGGAATTTCATGTAGGATACCATTGGGTATATTCCCACTTAGTTTGAACTGAATCGAAGTACTATATTATATAGCTGTGATCGGTCGAAATGTGTGCATATAGTTCTCTATAGTACGATTGCTCTCTGGTGACTGCAGGATCTTTTACAGTCGGTGCCTTGGTCCCTTCCGTCTACAACTCTTCCCACAACTTTTTTGATGCCAATTGATATGAGAACTACTTGCAATTGTCTTACAGATTGCACATACGTCGCAGCCATCTGCTGGAGGATGCATTTCGTCGCATAATGTCGGCGAATAAGAAGGATTTGCAGCGTGGTCGTCTGGCAGTGCTGTGGGACACCGAGGAGGGTCTGGACTACGGCGGACCCTCACGAGAGTTCTTCTTTTTGCTGTCGCGAGAGCTGTTCAATCCGTACTACGGACTGTTCGAGTACTCGGCCAATGATACGTACACGGTGCAGGTGTCTCCACTGTCCGCCTTTGTGGACAATTGTCATGATTGGTTTCGATTCAGTGGCCGTGTGCTGGGCTTGGCACTGGTGCATCAGTATCTGTTGGATGCGTTCTTTACGCGACCATTTTACAAGGCGCTGCTACGTCTGCCTGTGGCCTTGAGTGATCTGGAGTCGTTGGACAATGAGTTTCATCAGTCGCTGCAATGGATACGCGACAATGACATTGGCAATGGCATCGACTTGGGTCTGACCTTCTGCGTCACCGAAGAGCTGTTGGGTCGTGTCGTAGAGCGTGAACTGAAATCAGGTGGCAAGAATGTCATCGTGAACGAGAAGAACAAGAAGGAGTATCTCGAGCGCATGATCAAGTGGCGTCTGGAGCGTGGCGTACAGGAGCAAACGGAATCATTGGTGCGTGGTTTCTATGAGGTTGTGGATGCACGACTTGTGTCCGTCTTTGATGCACGTGAACTGGAGCTGGTTATTGCCGGCACAGCGGAAATTGACACCAATGATTGGCGCCTGAATACCGAGTATCGTTCGGGCTATCATGATAACCATCAGGTGATCATTTGGTTCTGGCAGGTCATCGAACGTTTCAGCAATGAGCAGCGTCTGCGTCTGCTACAGTTCGTCACCGGCACCTCCAGCATACCCTACGAGGGATTCTCCGCCCTGCGCGGCTCCACGGGACCGCGTCGCTTCTGTGTGGAGAAGTGGGGCAAACCCAATTCCCTGCCACGTGCCCATACCTGCTTCAATCGACTCGATCTGCCGCCGTATCCCACACCGGAGCTGCTCTACGAGAAGCTGCTGCTGGCAGTCGAGGAGACAAACACTTTTGGCATCGAATAGGCTAAGGAAGCTGTTGGAGATGCAGAGGAGGAGCAGTAGGATTAGCAGCAGGATTAGCATGTGCTTTGCACATGTAAATGTGATGGATGCGTGATATTTGATGTTGTTCATTGTTGCCAGCGCGTTGTTTTCTCTATTACATTTAATATTATTATAATTATAAATATTATTTTAATTAGTTTCGATTATTATTATTAACTGTCGTATTTATTGTACTACATTTATCAGCTTCTGGCCAGCTCAACTCGACTGTTTTAGCCTGATTTGCTGGCAACATGAATTTACTTTGCCTTTACACTTAACATTAACATTAACATAAGCTTTAACATAACTGTTAACGTCACTACTACTATTACTGTTACCTCAGCAGATGTATTTTCTTTTTTTTTTTTAATTATTTTTTTTTTTTTGCCAGCGCCAGTCATTAGTTCTAAGATTCTTACCCACACACAGAGACACATACACTCACCTGAACCAATGACAAACTTCAGTCCGTAGAACTTAAGGACCCAAGACTCTGACTTGAACTATTTTGTAGATAACTCACTTAAAGTTCAAGTAAATAACTTAAAACAAATGAGTAACAAATTGTGAACAAAATTTTCTTAATTTTTGTATTTTGATTTAATTATTTATATATATATTTTTTTTGTTTATTTCTTAAGAACTGCCCACAAATGTTTTTTTGCCAACTGAACTCGACTCGAAATCGAACAACATTTTCATACAAACATTCCAAAAACCAAAAAAGAAAACGTTATGAAGTGAAATGAAAAACTTGAAAAGAAAAAAATGAAAATGTTTGTGAAAATGCAAGGAAAAAACCTTTGAAAAATTCTACGCCAATACTTAATAGCTTGTAATATTTTTAGCCTTAAAACCTCAATAGATGCATTCCATTTTGGTTCTAGAAAATATATTGAAATACTATGAAGAAATACGTAATATTAGTTATATATATCTATATCGAAACTATCAACTTCAACTTGTGCTAAATTAAGTAAGCTGTCTACGCCATAAACGAACTAAAAACTTCACATAAAAGATACAAAAAGAAGTAGAAGTTCAGATACATCGATTCGATCTCTCGAAGAATATACAATTTATTTGTGGAAGATTTTCAAATGAATTGATCGCAAATCCCAGGAATTGGTCCAGTGCATTGCTTTGGCTTTATTGGATATCGGCGCATGATATACAAATATATATACTAATGGATTTATTAAATATATATTAGCAAATAATGAATGATAAAGTGAAATAAAATAAAAATTAAATAACGAAACCAATTTTATAATGAAGTATTGAAAACAACAAAATTTACTTAAATGTTTTTTGGCATTAATTCAAAATAAAACAATTGTAAAAGAAAGACAGCAAGTAAGGAGAGGAGAGAGGGACAGGGAGAGAGCTAGTGAGATATTGAGAAACGCTTTTTTGAACTATATATGAATATTATATATTGATAAAATGAGAATGTTCTATTGAATTATTTATGTGCGTGTATTTATTGATTAAAATTAACTATAATTAAATAATAAATAAACGTGAGCCTTTTACTTCAAAAGCTAAATGCAGTGTTTCATTTTAGTACACATGAATTCTGCACAAATTTCAAGCCGTTAGTCCTGGTGATACATTAAACATTAGCTGCATAGCTTTTCCTACTTTAAACGTTCAAATCTCAGCTTATATCCTTCAAATCTCAAACTTTTTGAACTCTGAGACACTCGAACAATCAATTGTCATTCAAATTCTGCATTTTCCACACATTCCCATTTGAATTATTCTAAATACTTCCATATTGCCTTAAAAAAGCTAACCTGCCAACACTGCCCAGCAGCGCCATCTACCGTTCATTTGCATTGAAATTAAACAACAGTTTTTTTTCTTTAGTTTTCTATATATTTTGTTCACAATTTCCGCATTGTTTTTGTTTTGTTGGTTTTATCCTTTTTTATTGTTTGATTTTTCATTATTTTGTTTTTATTTTTTTGTTTAGCAAATGAAATTCGCTTTACATACATTTATATATTTTTATTTGTATCATTTGTTGTTTGATTTTGTGTTTATATATTGATAATGAAATGATAACATACTATATGCACTTAATTATTCTGTATTTTATTTTTTTTTTTGTTTATTATGTGAACGTTAGATTTCCTTGTTTGCATGGTAAGTAAATCGAATTGGACTTGTGCCTTCTTCTTCTTCTTCTTGTTCTGCTTCTATTTCTACTTCTTTATCTCCATCTTCTGCCTATGTAAGTATGTACAGAGTTTTGAGCTGGGCCATGGAAGTGCTAGTTGTATGCATGTAACTGTATATGCATATGTATGCTGGGTTAAGGAATAGGAGAGTAGTAGAGTAAGAGAGAGATAGTGAGTACGCGAGAGGTGCTTGCTTGGAAGCGAGTGTGCAGCAGTCTATGTTAGTGCACTGTTATGCACACTAACAGGGGCACTTAACATAAACCAAACATGTTATTGTTTTTGCTGCGCTAAGTTGGGTGGGCTGTTCAGTAAATGTGTGAGTGAGAGTAGGTGAGTCGCGTGACTGTGTGTGTGTGTGTTTGTTACTTCTGCTAGCGCCGCAAAAGCTTTCAGGAAGCGCATGCAACATTTAAATGCTTATCGCTGCCTCACAGTGAGCCTGGCTGTGAGGCAGAGCAAAGGGAACAAAAAATGCATGTTGCCTCTATGTGTGTGTGTGTGTGTTTGTGTGTGTAGGTCTGTATGTAACGCTAGCTAATTGTACATTACACTTGAAGAAATTTTGCTAAAGTTATAAACTATAAGTAATATAAATATTCATATTACACATGTCTCTCTGTTCCATATGCTAGTTTTAAATAAATTCTTTTTGTTTTGCTCAATTTCAACTCGATTACGAAAAATATTGACATTGACCACAATATATACAATACATCTACACAGACACAGATACGTACAGGCATGTGGTATGTACATATGCGAGTGTGTACATCCTCTGATTTCATTATATATCTGTATATATACTTTTTTTTTTTAATTCAAGCATTACAAAAATAGAGCCATCATTTTGAATTTTGAATAGATTTGGGTTATTACATAGGTATACTCTTCTTCTTCTTCTTCTTGTTTGTTATCTCAAAAGGCCATGAAAGAATTGAAAATGCTTTGAAGAATGTTCATAAGCTTTATACTATGTATTTATGCAACTATTTATGTATTTATGAATTTTTCGTTATTTAATTTGTTTTAAACTGGATTAATTTGTTGTGAGACTAAAGTGCAAGCGGGATAATGTTTTTCCTTTTCATTTTCATTCATTTCAATGCTTATATATTTTTTGTTAGGTTAGGGTATCATTTCATTTTTCTTATTTTTTTGTTTTTTTTTTTCTTTTCATTATGTTGATCACAGCTTTTACAATTCTAATGATATACAAATGTATTTAAGTGTGTGTCGGTGTGTGTGTGTGTGGCCAATTTCTTCTACTAAATTCGCACCAAAAATACTGTTGTTGTGTCTGTGTGTGTGTGTGAGTTTATATGCATTCAGGGGACTCCCCGAGTACTCTACATATGCACATTTATGTACTTATATTTATAATACTTTATGACTTTTACAAATATCCACAAATTCGTTCCAAATTTCACTTTTATTTTTTTTTTTTTTTTGGTTTTTTTTGGAACAGTTTTGAAAAAAAGTTTAGTATTTTGTTTGTTTTTTAATTTGCTCAATTTGTTGTTAAGAAAGCTGCTATTTAATTTGTTTATTTTCCTCGCTACACACAACAACTAAATTTCAATTTGTTCAGCTTTAATTATATTTTTTTAGTATTATTTTAGTATTTAAAAAGTTAATACAAAATATGTTGATTTTAGTTTTAGTTCTGCTTTAGTCTTGGCATATGAAAATCGTACGAAAAGAAGGCATGTCATCAGCTGTATGTGTGTGTGTTCGTGTGTGTGTGTGTGTATTTCCATATGCAGCTCGACTTTTTAGCTTCCTCTGCTCAGTATTTACTTAGTAAAATGTTTAGTTAAATTCCACTACACAATAACTTTCAGCTACCTTAAAAACCAAAAAATAGAATAAATTTATATATATTTTTTAAAAAATAAATAAAAAATTAAATATAGTTAATAACATTCAACAGCTAGTACGACGGTATTAATTGTTTATCTCTGATTTATGTTCTTACGTTTTACGTTGTTCCTTTTGAAAGCAATATATATAGATATATATATAGACTATATCTGAGCATTTCGACATTTCGAAAATCAATGTTCTTTTGGTTCTAGACGTCCACTAGAAACTAGCAGCTAGTTGGAGCCTGGTGGGGTTACTTTTAACGGTACGAGTTTCATTTCCTCACATTTCCATTTCTCATTTTCAATAATCTTTATAGGGGGAAAACTTGCTGCTGGGAAGAAAAACTAGTTTGCACTTTGCTTTGGGCTATGTTTTTGTTCAGATACTTTATGCTATATGTTTTGTATGTAATGCTATATGTAACTATGTAGTTATTATTATTATTTTTTTTTTTTTTTTGTAGGAATTTTGCAGCAATTTGCATAAATATTCATATTTATTAATATTGTTTGTAATTCTTTGAATTCTTTATTAACTCTGTAGGTGACAACAAATGCTCAATATATTCAAATAATTTGCAATTCTATGGGAAATTTGTATCAATCGATTTAACTAACTGTCTCTGTCTCTGTCTGTCTCTGTCTCTGTCTAATTCATAATTTGTTTTATTTATTTTTGAATTTATTGCGCTTTCTTCTGCTGTTTCTCTTTCCTCCTTCTCAACTACCGTTAAAGCGGACGGTATCAACTTGTTTTGGGTTTGCTCTCTGACTGTGCTGATTCTGTTTCCTTTGTTATCTATCTTTATCTGGCCTTGCCTCGCACTTTGTTTCGTTGTACTTTGCCGCATTTCTTTCTAAGCGTCTTTGAATTCTTGTTGTTTTTGTTTACGTTTGTTTTTGTTGTTGTCTTTTACTTTGTTGTTGATAGTTAACTTTCGTCTGTTGTTTTAATTAAACATTGTTTATTTATTTTTAGCATGTTATTTATTTGATTTTTTCTCGCTTTTTTTTTTCCAAGCATTTGCTGCTCTTTTTAATTTTTTAACTGATTTTCTTTTGTTTTTGTTGGTTTCTTTTGTTGTGTTTCTTTTCGTTATTAATTTAGTTTAAATAAATTTACATTACAATTACAATTCGTGTTAATTAGAGCGGGAGGGGGGTTGGTAGGGAGTAGCGGTTGGGGTTGGGCATGAAAAAAAAAATTAAAGATCATTGCAATCATGAAATGATTGTAGTAGTAGTAGCAAGTATATAAAATAATTCACTTTAAATATTAATTACGTACATTACAAAAAAACTTGGTATAAATACAAATACATATACATTCACATACCATATACATGTATGCACGTATGTGTGTGTGTGGGTGCAATAGTTACACATCAGTTTTATATATATATAGAAATTTGTTAAGCAAATTAACAGTTTGCAGCTACACTTTCAATTCATTTCACATAAATAATAATAATAATAATAATAGTAATAATATATAATGTATTGTAATAATAATATTAATAATAAACATAGAGAAAATAGTCAAATTTACAATTTACCAGCCGCCTACATAAAACATTCTCTGTCTCTGCCTCTGCCATCTCACTCGCACTCGCACATGCTCTCTTTCATTTCCGTTATCTTTAATATGTATATGTGTATGTGTGTGTGTTGGTATGTTTAAAAAAAAAGTGATTATCATTAGAATAAACATAAACTTTTGTTTGCCTACACTTCGCACAGCTAATACAAAAAAAAAATACAATTTTTCAATTAATCAATTATATTTTTTGATCTTGGCAAAACAAATAATCAATAAAAAAAAAAAAAAAAAAAATCTTTAAAATTGATTTGAATTTGTTGGTTGGCTGTTGCTTGAACTTGTTTATCTTCTGTTCTTCTGTTCTTCTTGTCTGACGATGGATCTCAATTTGAATTTGAATTTGGATGCAGCTGCTGCTATTGTTGCTTCTTCTTCCGCACCATGTTTTGTTGCACCTGTTGCTACTGCCGCTCTACACCTACTCCGAGTCCTGTTCCCGATCATCGAAGCCCGCCAAGTCCACAGTCTGCAGCATGCCACGCGAATGAGCGTACTCGATTAAAGCCAAATGGCAGAACACATATTGATCCGGCATTTGTATGGAATAGGCACGCTGGGAACGTATCTTCTCCACTGTGCCGCGTATGTCCGCCGTGCCCACATCCTCCAGACGCGATATGCAAATGTCCAGCGTAATGAAGGTGCCTAAGTAGCATAAAGTATGTTTTTTAGAAATTGGTTTAACTTTATGCTAGTTTAGTTTACTCACCCGTACGTCCGATTCCTGCACTGCAATGCACCACAATTGGTGGACCACGCACATGGCCAGCCCATGTATCACCCAGGGCGCGTACCATTTGTGCCTGCTGATCCCGCACCTTTCGCAAGAAATTTAGCATGGCCATCGCCGAGCTGGGCACACCGTAATCCGGCCAGCTGGTGAATTGCCAATGTGACACATTGCGAATTTCGTCAGTCTGGAATGCGGAAATGAATCGACTTAGTAAGCGCACACCGTAAGGGGTTTATGTAGGCAATACAAACCTTTAGGTTTCTCAATTCTAGCGAGGCAACTGTATAATCCTCGTTGCACTCGACGCTAATTGTTCGCACATGGTAATTTCCAAACTCTAAGGAACTATCTTCAGTCGGCTCCCAATATTGGCCGCATTTAACACGTCCGCGCTCCATGACGCGCGTTGTCATAACTATAACTAAGCAATGTTGTTCCCAGATCATGCGCCAAAAGTCCTGGGATGTCTTTGGTAATGGACCTGTAATCAAACGAAGAGTTGTAGTTTAATATATGTTGACTCAAAGTACAGTCGGCCTCAACCGACCGTAAGATACGCTGTGAGAAGTCTGGTCCTGCCTTGAGATTATAGAAAGCTTCACTTTGCATGCTATCAATCGGAAATCTAATTGAACGATTACAGCTAAACAGCTGATCAAAGTCACTAATCGATCGTAAAGTATCGTAGCTTGAGCTCATTATGAATTTATCGATAATGAAACACTTCAATGAACAAAAGATCTGTTATCGATAGTTAAATGAAAACAAAACGCGACAAAGCCGACACCATTTGGCCAATATAGGAGGATATAGTTGTCCGATCCGGACCAAACTTGGCATGTATAATTATAAAAGTACTTTACACATAATATGTGTATGTGGACTTGATAGCTTTATTAGCTGCAAAGTTATCGCGTTTTCAATATGTTTTTTACAATTTGAGGGGGCGGTAGGGGGCGTGGCAGAAATTTAAATGAAGCATGATCTACCAGCACATTAGAGTCATCTATATACCAAATTTGTTGTTTCTAGCTTTTACCATCTCGGATATCTCGGCGTTCATAAGGACGAAGGTTTCTTCGCACAAACCCAATAAACCCTTACAGGGCATAAAAAGAGTAGTGGGGTCTATAAAGGTTTTAAAGTGTAGTTAACCTAAAACAGTCAAAACTTCTGCTATATTCGTTTAATATACTTTATATATTGTTCCATTAAAGTATACTGAACTTTAACGATAGACCCTAAAACTTCAATTAGAATTCTGCACTGCCCAATGAGGGCCATAACTTTCGCCTCTACTAACTATAAACTGCATGCTTTTCCAACTGCCAAACATCACACGGTCTCTACAATCCCATACAACCCCAAAACGGCTATGACAATTCACAATTTTGAGACCCAAGCGACTCAAGTGGGTGACTGAAGCCATAGAAACCCGAGCTGGGTGTCACAATCGATGCACTCACCTTGAGTTGAAATATATGCATTTTTCTGTTTATAACCATCGACGAAATTCGCATTTATGTAATCGGACTGCTCGTCACCATCCTCGCGAGCGAGCACCACACGGCTGTGATCATAGCAGAGGACGTCTGTATACCGATTTTTGGTCAGATTGTTGCGCATGCTAAAAACAGAAAAAGAGAAGATTAGTTGGGTGTGAGGTGGATGGGGGGTACTCCACTCCTGTGCTTACCGTGCATGCAGAAAGGTACCGTCGGGTGCTCGACTCCTGATGCCCGCATATTCGGTGATTAATCCCTGACGACGACGCTCCTTGACCATTTGAACGATCTGATCGATTGCTTTGGGATAACCTTCTTGGCCGGCGAGACTGTCGTCATCGCTGAAGCCGGAGGAGGCACTACTTGGCGGATTCTCAGACCAGAATTCGCCGGCAACGCCGTTGCTAACGTTGTTGCCACCAGCAACAGCAGCGGCGCTGCCGTTGACAGCGCTGCCACCCGATGTAGCTCCAGACGCCGTTGTTGTTGCAACTGCAATGTCACCAGCACCGTTAGTTTGCTGCTGCTGCTGCTGTGCCCCACTTGTGTTGAGCTTGAGCAACGTGTTGCCAGTCCGATGACTTGGACTCAAACCGTTTATTGTGATGTTCTCGTTATCGTTGTCGTTGTGCTCCGTCACGTCAATCAAATTGCTGCTAGCTGTTGCTGCTGCTGTTGTTACCGCTGCTGTTGCTGCTGCTGTGTTGTTGTGCTCACCGCTGACGGTGACAACGGTTGTATTGCTTTCGGCCAACTGATGTACGGCACTTATGATTGTTGCTGCAGCGGCGTTAGCAGCGCTGCTGCTGCCGTTGCTCAGCGGCGTTGCTGTTGTCGTGTTTGTGTTTGTTCCAGCTGCTGCTGCTGCGACAGCAACACCCGCAACCGCACCCGCACCAGCACCAGCACCAACGCCCACTCCGACGCCGACACCGATGCCGACGCCCACACCGACACCCACAATATTGGCAAGCAGTTCGTCTTCACGATTCGTCATCGATTTGCGGCAATTTAGCAACCATGTGGCGTGATCGATTTCCAGCGTGCCGCCAAGATGCAATGGCAACGCCTTGCGCGGCACGTGCAAACTCAGCTGCGGCACCGATACAGTAAACACTCGCTCGCGCAGCTTCTCGCGCACAAACAGACGCAGGATCTTGAATGGCGCCTTGAACCACAACGGCGCCGTCACAATCAACACCTTCTTCAATCGCGCCGGGTATCCGCCCTGCAAAAAAAGCCAAAACAAAACAAAAGTTCACAAATTTGTATTTAATTAAAGTCAAATTATTTGTTCAATGTTTCAGCTTCCACACACGTTTGTGGAATGCTGAAAAAGCCTTTACTTTCTATATCATTCACTGCTGAGACACTAAATTCACAGCTACTCTGACTAGCGAGAAATTTCTCTATGATTTCTTTACACAGCTTGACAGACTTGTGACAACTATTATGACATTTTAATATCAAAAACAAGAAAGAATGCTATAGTCGCATCGCGACTTTAGGATACCCGTTACTCAGTTTCAATTTGTTATTAACAATGGTGATGGATATAATAGCTTGGCAAACACAGAAAATTTTCATAGAAATTCATATTTAAAGCATATTTTCGACCGATCGGCCCTATGGGAGCTATACGATATAGTTGTCCGATTTAGATCAAACTTGATCCGTACATGTACTTCCTAGATATGTACTTTCCGTGTAAATTTGGTTTAGATAGCATAGCTAACAAAAAAGTTTTCTATACTAAAACATTCTACGTTTACCTGTACATTTACCTTTACATGCAAATAAAGCGCCCTAAAGTGGGCGTGTCAAAAAACAAAAACAAACTTGTACTGCTTGGGTATTGTACCTTTCATTTGCGACCACTATCATTTTTCTAGCTTTTATAGTCTCTGAGATCCTTTTGTTCATACAGACGGACGGACGGACGGACAGACGGACATGGCTATATCGACTCGGCTATTGATGCTGATCAAGAATATATATACTTTATGGGGTCTGCCACGCCTCCTTCTGCCTGTTACATACATTCCAACGATTACAATATACCCTTTTACTCTACGAGTAACGGGTATAATTAACTACAAATCGGTAGCACAACTGTTTTAGCTTTACTTAAGTATGAGGCTTAGTTTTTTATAACAAATAGAGTGTAACTTATTTTTATAAGTTCTTTTCAACAACTTTTCAACTGCTAACCACAAAAAACGTCAGTCAAGTATTTAAAATAAATAATATTAATTATAGTAAACACTTAGTTTATGTATTTCTAAAATAGTTAAAACTAATAATATTAACTTAGAGTAAAAACTAAATTTATTTAGTTTCATTTTACCATACAAAATAATTCAAATATTTCCTGTCAAAAAAGAAATTATTGTTATTGTCCTGTAATCCTCTTAACTAAAAGTAAATTAAAACAGCTAAGAAATACTTCGCTTTTAGCCTAAAGCCTTTAGCTTATAGCCCTTAGCTTATAGCCTTTAATTTATAGCCTTTTAGCCTTTCGTTTTTAAACGCATAATTCCTAAGTTGCTGCTTAGTGTCTAAAATAGACAGCACTGAAAATGTAGTTACTATCGCCCGACTAACTGCAAATTGAATTCTCAGAATACTCCACATTTTTAAGCATTAAGTTACATATAACTTAATGTATTGTTTCACTTAGAACTTATCTCAGCTAATGACTTGTAAAACATTCAACAACTCGTGTAAGTTTTCCAATAAAAACCAATTCATAATCATATTTTCCTCCTCTTCTGTACAACTCAATTTAATCCCCCGTTTAACTAAGTGGCTTAAAATGTAACTTAATTCGAGTGGAATTTTATTAATTGGCTCATTATAGTTGACTCCTTTCTGAGCTTAAAGAGCGAAATTTACCTGGGTAACGGCTCTTTCAAGTCAATGAATAAAAGTATAAAATTTTAATGAGCTTCAAAAGTGAAAGCAGTTAACAGTTAAGTCCTACACTTTATGAGTCACCTGTCAGTTTGTTTTGCTTATTGAACGGTTTTTATTCAAATAACAGTAGTGAATATGAACCAGTTCCGTGTAGACTTGGGAAAGTACTTGCCTTATGAAAGTGAACTAGTTCTAAGTATAGAAATGACATCTAGTTCCGAAAAGAACTGCAAATATACTTCCGGATGCTATGCCTATTTGCTATTTGTTTCGAGCAGACTTTGGACTATTCTATAGGATTGTGAACTAGTTCAGAGTATGCTAGGAATGTGAACCAGTTCCGAGTGCACATGAACTAGTTCCAATAAGACTTGGAAATGTTCTTTGCGAATGTGAACTACGTCTGAGTAAACTCCTTCCTTAGGTATATGATCTAGTTCCGAAAAGAACTGCAAATATTATTTTAATGGGAATGTGAACTAGTTCCGAGTATAGTTGAAAATAAGTTTCTCTGGGAAATATAATCTTGTTGCAAGTAAATTGGAAAATAAACTTCTTTCCCTTAAGAATGCGAACTAGTTCCAAGTAGACTTGGAAAAAGAACTAGCTACGCCTAAACTTGGAAATGTGCTTTCTTTATGATTGTGAATTAGTTCCGAGTTTACTCTTTCGATAGGAATGAGTACTAGTTCCGAGTAGACTTGCAATATGAACTAGTTCCAAGTATGCTTCGAATATGACGTAGTTCCTAGTAAACTTGGAAATGCACTTCCTTTATGAATGAATTAGTTCGGAGTACTTTCCTCAGGAGTCTGAGCTAGTTCCAAATAGACTTGAAAACACTCTGCCCTTATGAATACGAACTAGTTCACACTGACTTCCCTCAGGCATTTAATTAACAATTCCCAATTATTGCATACGCACTAATTGGAACAGATTAAATAATTGATACGAATGTCAATCAAAGCGTATAATTTATTGACATTTATCAAGAAAACTCAATTTGTCAGGATTGGTTCGAGAACACATACTGAAATACAAACACACACACGCATAATATTTGTATGTGTGTGCGTGCGTGTCTGTGTTTAATTAAGTGAAACACAAACAACAACAACTGCAATAACAAAACAAAACCAAAGCAAACCAAGCAAATGCAAATTGTTGTTGCTGCTTCTTCTCCTTCTTGTTTGTCGACGTCGCTGCCGCCGTCTCTGCTGCTGCGGCGCAACCTTCACCCAGTTGAAAATGTTAAAAATTTCATTGCGGGCATTTGCAATTGCAAATGGCGTCAACCTCAGCTACGTGTCCCACTCCTCTGTCTCTTCTCTCTACAACAACTCGCTTCTCCTTTCAATTTGCACTGTCCACTGTGGTCTCCGTTTTCCCTACACTTTGTTCGTATCCATGTCATCGTCATTTGTGTGTGTGTAGGTCTATGTGTACGTGTGTGTGTGTGTGTGTGTGCAGTTTATTGGCCAATCTTCTCTTCGCCGCACTTACTAAACCCCCACACTCTCTCTTCATTTGCTCTCCCGCTCTCTTCATCTGCATACATATGTATGTAGTATGTAAATGTATATGTATGTACGTATATAGGTAAGACATAAACACTGAGATTAAGGTCAGCGGCAACAAAGCAAACAACAACAGCAACAACAAATGCAGTTGACAACAAGTAAATATAATTTTAGCAGATTTTAAGACCCACGCAACACACGCAATGAACTGGAACACACACACACATTAGTTTCCAATTGTGCAATTAGCAATTCAATATTTCTAATTGGCAGTTTCCAGTAAAGTTCCAGTTTGAATTTCAAATGAACAGAGTTGCCAGATCGTTTGAAATGTAATGAAAATTGAGCGAATCAAAAGTTATGGAAGTTAACTTAATTTGTTCCCTGTTTGTTTCGTTTTTCTGCAACTTAATTCAGCAAAAGGCAACAGCATATGAGTAAACTTTCGTGTGTATAGAAAAGTTACAGTTACAGTTACAATTTCTGCGTTTATATTTGTGTCCGTTTCGCTTTTCGCTCATCTTCATCTTGTATTTGTTGACTTTATGACTCTTTCGAGATTGCATCATCAAGATAACTGCATTTTGCTTATTGCTTTTTTTGTTGCGCTCTGTGTAACGGTGCTTGAAGCTAACGTTATACATTCCCCTACAGCTGTTGTTGTCTTCTTCTTTCTCACTGGCTTTGGCGCAACAAAGTAGGCAACAGAAATTTCATCTGCACACATTTCGCATAAAGCTGAAAAAAAAGCTCTCAATGCACAGTATGAAACGTGTTTCGAATTCTGTTTCAGTTCTCAATTCGTAATTCTCGTAGCTCTCCAAATGTCACAACTGTTGCACCAGCGAACGTTAAGGTGAACAAAACTTAATGAATTCAAACTCAATTTGTATAGCAACAAATTACTCTAGGGTAGTTTCTGACTAGTTGTAGTTATAAGTTTTGTTGCGTGTCCGCGTCCATAAGCAAGACCCCCAAAGCAGTAATTATTTATGCATAGTAATGGCTTTAGTACAATATATATTACTATATATCAGCATAATTGCCTTATAAATCAGGCTAAAAAGAGGAAACAGGTCAAAAGAATTGAGGTTTAAGGTCCCAGAGTCCAGCATTAACATAAAGTTAGCTGTAGGTTGTGCCGAAACTTTAGCTTTTCATAATTACTACTTTCTTGGTAATGCAAATTTATATCCAATGATTCATATTTATTTTAAACATTTTCCCTGAAATTGGTTAGTCTAATGTTTAACGAAAAGTTCCACTGTGCCGTTGAGCTTATAAGTGGCAATAATAGCTCAGTTAATTTGTGTCATATCGATTGTTTATCGATAACTGTGACACCTGCTTTCCATTTAATTAGGGGTCAAGTGTGTGCGTGTGCGTGTGTTTCGTATATTGGCAAAAAATGTAATAAGCAGCATTATGACGCACCTGTTCCTAATAAACACCAACAACAATGCCAATAAACAACAACAGCAACAGCAATAACAACGCAAACATCGGCAAAATCATCATTCAGCCAATTGACAGCACAACCTACACAACAAGCGAGACGGACAGACAGACAGACAGTAGGTGGAAGGAGGTAGGCAGAGAAACCACAATAGCAATAGCAAAAATTAAGCTGAAATATTAAGCACACAAGCACACTTACACACACATGTGCACACACTCACGCATACATGGCTGCTTATTATGTTGTTATTGTTGTTGTTGCTGTCTCTGTCTGCCAGCAAGTAAAACCAAAAGAAAGTCAATGCTTGCCCCCAACCTCCGTCGACGCCTACCAGCGACGCTGCTGCTGCTGACGCCGACGCCGCCTTCGTCAACATCTTGACTGAGAGAGCAGAAGGCGGAGAGTTCGAGTCAAGTGGAGACTTTTTTTTTTTTGTGCAGGATGAAAGCGTAGAGAGCAACTAGCAACTGAAGGAGATGGAGTTATGCCATTCGTCAAGTAGATCACAAGTTATGCACTCATTCGCTCTCATTACGTGCTTTGGCATGCGATTCAGCTGCTGCTAATTGTTGTTGCTTCTCGTTGTTGTTGTTGTTGGCATTGCCGAAGAAAGCTAAAAGTGCTGCCCGAAGTAATTTCAGTGCTTCAAACTTGAGTAACAACCGCAGCAAAAAGAAACTCGCTTTCAGTGCTGCTGCTTCCGCCTTGTTTTAAAATGACAATTGTGGTAACAATTTAAAAATAAGTTAAGAATTAAAGAGCATTCTAAACACAACATTAGTCAAAACAATGTTAATATTTATAAGCTTTTAAATGCATTTAAATATTAAAAGTTGGTTTCTTTTTCAACCCCTTAGGGCTTCAGTACTCGAACCGTTTCAACTGCCGATTTGTCTCTTCAAATCAAACGAAAACACGATTGATGTCTTCATATCGATAACGATTTGTTTTGACAAATGATGGAGACAAATAAAGAAAATCAAATTTGGTCGCTTACAATTAATTAATCAGTTTTAAAGCTAGATTATAAGCTTAGCTTTATTGTAGCCAAAATAAAAGCTTTAAGCTTTAAAGCAGCAACAAAAATGTTGAATTATTTTTTGCGAATTTCGTAGAAATTTTAAGTACAAATTTCCGTAAATGAATTTTTCAAACGAAACGAAGCAAAGCACGTTTCAAAGCGACGATGACGATAACGACAAGTTTAATGATTTTGTGTAAATTCTATAAACGAAAATTATTAAGAAATTCGATTCGGTTCAGTCCAGGATTAATCGTTTTTCAGTCGAAAATAAGAAAGTCTTTCGACAGAAGTGTTTGCAAATGTTATCGCAAGCAAATTGTTTGCCTCAGTGCGGCAACAGATACGGAACCGATATGGTTCAAGATATGCAGATACAAATATAGAGATACAGATACAGATACAGATACATACATATGGATATTAAGTATACGCCACATGGTTTCACATGCCTATCGTTATCGCTATCGCTTTTGCATATTGTCAATATTCGCCTGCCAAAAACTAAACACAAAAGTGAAAAGCCGAAAACGTTGCAAACGATCCCGAAAATAAAACTGCTGCCCTAACAATGAGCTGTCCAAAATGTCAAGCCAAAAGCAACAACAACAATAGTAACATGGCTAAATATATAGAAATAAATATGCATGTGTGTGTGTGTGTGTGTGAGTATGTAAAATTAGCCATGGCCAAAATTGGTAATGCGTTTTAAGCTTGTCGCCGGCTTTGGGCATGAAACGAATTTGTCGTCGTCGTAGTCGTCGTCGGCTTTGGCCTTTAAAGGCAAATGCTACACGCACCAAACAACCAAATAACCAGCTAGTCAAATAGACAGACGGAGAGACGGGGAGACGGAGAGACAAAGCGATAGACAGATAGTTGAATGGATTTGACAGATAGACACGGATAAATAAAGTGGCGAGAAAGGGCAGAAGCGTAGAAAATAACCACAAAAAAGAGTAATAACAAAAGTCGGCACACTAGCGCAACGACTAAAAAGACCCTGTATATATTTATTTTGAAAATAAAATAAGTTGAAGCTTGTTACATGCCAAAATTGGTAGCTCTAGCTCTTCAAGTATTTTAAACAGTCTAAAAATACACACATGTAAAGCTCTTTGCCTTTCCCCAACTCTATTCACCCTTTCTACGCTTCATACTCTACAGGGTCTACAAATAATAACAGTCGAAACGCAATTTTTTTGGGGCGGGCAAAAAATAAGTCTAATCAGTCCACCGGATATCGATAAATCGATGGCAATTGCCAATCATGGAAGCAAATCCAATTACCAAGAATCGTAATACGACATCATAAAATTAATAATACTACAGAAATGAATAAAAAACTATGGCCATCGTAATACACATGTACAAACACGTGTAAGCAAATATATACGCGATTTCTTGACAGTTTTTAATAGTTTTTCTACTGGGAATTAAACAATTTGATTGTTTTACAAGTAAAATACACTGACAAAAAACAGGCCTATGTTGATCAGACAGAGTGCTAAAATCAGTTAAGAATTTTACGTATCTGAATTTTACTTCAAAGTTGTTTAAAATTAAAGTTTTAAAATTTAACACCATATGTTCTTGTTTGACAGTGTAAATTAGTGATTGACTGATTGATCAATCAAGCAGAACAAAGTTTTTTAAAATTAAAATTATAAAATTTAACACCGTATGTTCTTGTTTGACAGTGTAAATTAGTGATTGACTGATTGATCAATCAAGCAGAACGAAGCTTTTTAAAATTAAAGTTTTAAAATTAAAATTAAAATTAACACCATATGTTCTTGTTTGACAGTGTAAATTAGTGATTGACTGATTGATCAATCAAGCAGAACAAAGCTTTTTAAAATTAAAGTTTTAAAATTTAACACCATATGTTCTTGTTTGACAGTGTAAATTAGTGATTGACTGATTGATCAATCAAGCAGAACAAAGTTTTTTAAAATTAAAGTTTTAAAATTAAAATTAAAATTAACACCATATGTTCTTGTTTGACAGTGTAAATTAGTGATTGACTGATTGATCAATCAAGCAGAACGACAATTCAGAAACACTAAAAACAATTGAATGCAACAAAATTTGAATTTTGGTGATTTCCATTTTCATATTTTTTGTCTCTGTCACTTTTTTGGTCTTTCTGCTTTGGTTGCCACACACACACAGACACACACACATACATAGCGAAATGAAGAGTGCACACACACACACGCACACACACACGCATTCATACATAAATCATGAAGCGTAGAAATGTTCAAACAGCTGTGATTTCATTGACTCTTTTTTTTTATTCATATTTTTTGCCTTTCTGCTTCGCCTGCTCTTTCTTGCTCCTTTCCCCCTCCCTCACTCTGTTCTAGCAACTCTTGTTGTTGTTGTTGTTGCTTTGGTTATGTCATTCTTTTGCAACCGGCAGCTGCCACTTTTTTTTCGCTTTTATTCTGGCCGTAAAAAATATACAACAAAAAAGTCAGGAATAAATTGCAAATCAACTTGCATTTCAAAAACTGAGCATCGATACCCCGTGTACTGAGTACTTTTACAGCTACTCAAATCCGCTATTAAAATTCCAAACTAATTCAAGCTATTTTAGTTCATTTAATGAAGTATTTTATCAATTAAATTATAATATGTTAAGCTAGTTAAGTAAAAGTAGGATTTGACCTGGTTTTATGTAGGTTGATTTAGATTGGCTGGAGTAGCAAAAGAAGAGCAAGCAAAAATTGTAAAATATACTTGAATAATTAAATTATGTTTATGTATTGTTTAAATGTGTTTAAATTTTAATTTTAATCATCAAAAAACTCTAAACTTAATAAGCGTCTCTGCTAAATAAATCTAAAAATTTGTTAAAAAGAATCGTTACTTTATTAACACTTAAGCATATAATTTTAAAAATGCTAAAAACATTTAATATCAATTTTTTATTCTCATATAAATAAATGCTCTTCAATCGTTCCAAACTTCTTGATGTCAAAATAGTGCCAGATTACACGGTTCTTAAGTAATTGTTACAACAAAAGTGTTGAAACATTTTCACAACTGAAATATTATGAAATTTATAGGCACTGAAAGATATAAAATAAACTTGAACTACATAAGAAATATATGTAAGTAATGCCCAAGGTCTCGGAGATTATATCGCATACAAAAAAAAATATACGAAAGTATATGATTCATTTATTCCATTGAGTGTATACTCAATACACAAAATTGGTATTACTAATAAAAATTTACTAGATAATGCCCAGAACAAAAATAACAACAAAATAAATATAATTGGCTTCCAATGAATATGCAGTAATGCTAATAATATTCCAAAATTACTAGATGGGCATTATAAAACAGCAAGTAATGGGAATTCTTAAAAGAAAAAAAAAAAAACTAAATATCTGTACATTAAAAGCACACGAAATTGCTTTAAAAATTGCAAATGCAATTAAGAGACGATTATTATAAACAAAATAAATAATTGCACTAAATGTGTGTGGGCATTAAAAAAGTATATGCATGTGGGGTGTATGTGTCTACGTACACTGATAAAAAAAAAGGGGGGGTTACTTCGCGAAAATCAGACTTGTCTTTATTTTAAAAGGCACAACTGTTCCTATAAAATTAAAGTAGTTTTTAATACTAGTTTTGCCGCTAAAAAATTTAAAAAAAAAAAACTGTTTGATTTTATATATTATTTCATTTGATAATATAGTTATTAAAATGTTATGAACTTTAAAAAATATTAACTGTGATTTCTTTGTTGTACAAACATAATTATAAAACTAATTTTATCAATAAAAAAAAAACTAACATAAAATACTTAACTGAGTACAACAAAAAATAGTCTAAATTTTATTAAGCAACAAAATTTATACTATGTTCTATTTAAAAAAATAAAATAATAATAAAAGCCTGTTTGCGTTTAATGATTTATTTATTATTGTATAAATAACTTTACCTAATTTAATTCAAAACTAATGATCTTAAAAAATGTGTCTGCTTAAAAGAAATTTTTGGTCTTAATCGCAGCCTATTTGAAATCTTTTTAAGAACTACTGCATTTCATTACATTTCATTTGAAGGTACTGTACTATTTTTGTCAGTGTATTGTGTTGGGTTTCTAGTATTCGATTTAGTACCTGTGTAGTAGCTGTTTGCTGCAAGTCGCTTTTGTTGTTACTGCTGCTGTTGTGCTTGTTGTTGTTGTTGTTGTCAGTTTAATTATTTAAATATATGAACAATTTGTTGTTGTTTTTTCCTAACTTTTTGTTGCTGTTTTTGGCAATTGTTGTTATTGGCTCTTGGGATGAACAAGTAAGTACTATTCGCACAATTAAATGCTAAATGCAAAACACACGGCCGTTGAGCGCGGAGCAGAGCAAGAGGGCGGTCTTGGGTGTGGGCGTGGGGGTAACGGTAACGGTAATGGGGCAGAGGGGGCGGGGTGCACAGGCTGTACGTCTGCGATACACGATGAGGGCGCTAATTTTTGTACATTTTCAATTGGCAAAATTGTATTTAAGTTTTGAGATTGTTTTTTTTTTGTTTTTTTTATTTATTTATTTATATTTTGTTTGTTGTTGTTTTTGTTGTCGTTCTTTGTTGTTTATATAATGGGCTTTAGAATGTTGCTTGTTGCTTTTGTTTGTTGTTGTGTTTATATTTTTGTTGCTGCTGTTACACAATTGCACAAATAATGCATTTTAAGTAAAGAAATAGAATAAATAAATAAATGTGAGCAAAAACAAAAACAAAACAACAGACGACACCGGAGAGAGAGAGAACAGACGCGCTCTCTCTGCCTCTCCCACACACTCACTGTGCCTCTCTCTTCACACTGAAGCGGAGACGGCAGCAGCGGCAACGCCAGCAGAGGACAGTGGACAACAGACAGCAGACAGCGGACAGCGTCTTTTTGCACTTGTAGATACTTTTCTCGCAGACGATTAAAGGCTAAACTTCCTAATTGGATTCTACAAATCGATGCATTTAAGCAACAAATGCAATAAAATGTGACGAATGAGAGAGACGGAGAGCGAGACGCGTGACAACAATAATCACAATACACATATGTGGATACACACACACAGACACGTACACACACACCTACACGCACACGCACGCTCAGTGCAATACAAATGCGTTTCTTCTTCTTCTTCGTTCTTCGCTCACAATTTTCTTTGGCTGGCAAAATTTACAGTTGTCACTTTTCGCTGTGTCACACACACACACAAAAAAAACGAAAATAAATTGACAGGAAAAAAATAATGAAACTAGACTGTTGCTTATTTTCTAGTTGTTATTTTTTTTAAATATTATTTATTATTTTTTACTTTTTCGTTTTCGATTTTCGATAAACAATTTTTGCTGCGTTTTGTGTTATTTGATTTATTGTTGTGTTCCTTTTCACAGTTTCTTTTTTCTTTTCTTTCTGTGCTTCTTATTTTTTTGTTTTTGTCAGAGTTTATAAGTTTCTCGGTTTAACGGTAAACTTTGTTTGCTGCGCGTCGTCGTGGAAAGCTGAAAGCTGAACTACGTCTGTTTTGTCTGACTTTGACGCTGCCTCTGCCGCAGCCGCTGTTACTGCCGCTGCCGCTGCCGCGATGACGACGCTTCGTTCTTGACGCAGACGCAGGCGCTTGCTCTCTCTCCCACCACCAAATGACAGCCAACAACAGTAAGCAAGAGCAAGTACGAAATTGCAAAGAGCGCACAGCACAACCTACTGCCCTGCTGCTCTGTTTTCGCTCACCACCCTGTACGAAAATAAACCGCTAACTGTTGTTTGGGGTTGCAGTCGCCACAGACAGCGTGGAGAGAGAACAGCAAGACTTAGAGTGAGTGAGAGTGAAACAGTGCTTATTTCCAGCTGAGGGTTGATTTACTTTTCTGTTTTTTTTTTTGCATTTAGCATGGTTGCATTTTTTGCAGCTGTCCGCTCGGGTTGCTGGTGGGTGGCTAGCTGGCAACACCAGAGTTGCCAACCCCAGCAAAACAAGTACAGCAAACTCAACAGGATTAAAAATAAAAACAAAAAGGTTAAATTAACCTTTAAAAAGAAATAATTATAAGCTACAAAAAGTTGTCGCTTTTATTATGCAAACACTTGGAATTAGCCTTGACGCGAACCCAAACGCCTACACAGGGTTGTAAACACGACTTAATGCGGAAACGGCAACAACAACGACGACGAGTTTAAGTTTAAATTCAATTAAACTGTATGAAATATGCATGTAACTAAGAGTATTTAAATGCTAGCAGGTGTGTGTAGATGTGTGTGTGTGTGTGCGCGCGTGTGTGTTTTACAAGTTATAGTACTACAACAAACTGAGGTAAATAATAGCGCATAACTTTATTTCGTTGACTTTGAATTTGCATTTTAAGTTCAAAAACAACTCAAAACACAAACACAGACTCACACGCACACACACACATTTCAACATTTGCGTCAATGTCAGCGGCAGTAACAACAAAACAAATAGCAAAAGCACGTTGTAAAAATAACACGAAATATCGACGCAATATACTTATTTAAGCCAACTGAGCAATGAATGAACACACACACACACACGCACACGAAAATACACGTTGTATGTGTGTGTGCGTGTGCTTGAGCACTAAAAATACACAATATCAATTCTATATAATAGATAATTGAGTTGACTGCAACCCGCTACCTTTTGTTGTTATACTTTATTTTGTTGCTTATTTATTTATTTACTTATTCCGTTTTGTTTTTTGTTATAAAGAAATTGAAGTTAAACACGAACAAACTTTGCTACCGAACTACGCGCGTTTCCAACGCGAAGGAAGTGAACAGCGGGTTGGTGTGACGTGGGGGACTGGGGGGGAGTAGGCGTAGGCGTAACGGAAACGGTTAACGAGCCGGCACGACAACAAGAATATGAATATGAAGAAGAAGAAGACGGAGACGGAGACGGAGAATTGAAGAACGAAGCACGAAGAACGCACACAGAGCGTCGCACGTTTATTTGATTTCTTTCGTTTATTTTCTTTATTATTCTTTTAAATTTGATTTATACATATATATTTACATATATTTACATGTATTCAGTAGTTGCTTATAATCAATCTATTACGTTCGACTAGAACTCGTCAACTGAATTAGTTAATCAAGCAAAAGATAGCCACAAGCGACGGCGCGCATACACCGCGCGAGCAACTCAAGAGAGCACACAACAGCACAGAGCGAGCGAGAGAGAGAGAGTGAGAGAGGGAGACGAGGCAGACTGACAGAGCGAGAGTGGGTGAGTGAGAGAGTAAGCAACAGAGAGTATGTGTGACGTTGCTATGTGACCGTAAGCTGAGAGTGAGAGCGCGCGCACTAAAAACGAGAGTGAAAATGTGTCAGACCGACTTAATATATGTGTCTGTGTGTGTGTTGGTGTGTGTGCGTGCCATTTGTAGCAGCTGTTCCGTTCCGATATGCCACGCAATAAAACTTTACAATCGCTTTCCAATATGAATGTAATCTCTCCACACTTTGTTAAATATGTAGACACAAAAATATGTACATAACCCACAAAATAAATTTATATATTGTTTATACTACTTGGAATTTAACAAACTGTTACGCTGCGTATGCGTAATGTATGCGAATGTTACGCATACGCCCGCAAGACACCCTGTGAAATATGAGAGAGACAGCGAGAAAGTGATAAATATTTGAAAGCTACATTTATAAGAGCAAATTTTGGAATAAGTACGTTTTAAAAGCATTTCGAATTTTCAGCTTTCGTGCTTTGACTGGAATTACCAGAAAAAGTGCTATATTCCTTTTAAAGTTTAAGCTGGATTTATACTGCTTAGTTTATGGAGAACGAACAGATGATAATTTTTTTTTTTTTTATGTTTTTTGCTGAAGTTTTGATAAAGGAAACGGCTTCTGTTTCTGTTATAATTTGTCATACCACTAAATTAATTTTTATCACAAACTAAGTAAGCAATAAACCCAAACTTAATGCAGCAAAAACCTCAATAGGGGTTTCCACAAATCTTAATCACTCATATTCAAAGTCAAAAACAACCAACGACTCAAGTATTCCCTCAATAGTTTGATATTTGCGTATTTAAAAGATGTGTACACACTTTTTCATTGATCACTAGCTGCCAAAGTGGAAACCAAAACAGAAACAGAAAAAATTTCGTTTATTATTCATTTCATTTCATTTCATTCTGTCGCGCTTTACCTTTTTACTTTATACCACTTTGCACCCACTCTCTCGCACTCTTGACATCTCTGTTCCACACATGCACACACACGCACACATACGCACAGAAGAGCACACGTTGCTCTCAATTTCTTAAGCTCTCAGTTGCTTTAACGCTGCGCTGCCGCCGTCGCTGCCACTGCCACCGTCGCGGTTGCTGTTGCTCTTGCTGCCTAATGCCCACGCAAATTATTTCATTGCTGAGCTTTTTATTTGTTCTTTTTTTTTGCGTTTTGATTTTAGAGCAGTTGTTGTCAAATGCCAATACACATGTACATATGTGAGTGTGGGTAATTGCACACATACAGACAGCTCTGTCTGACCATGAGCCGTGTCTTGGAAATATGTACGTCACAGCCGGCCGGCAGCTGTATGAGTAAACATATGAATTTAGTTGTACTTACAGCGTGTGTGTGTGTGTGTGTTTGTAATTTACAGTTTGTATAGAAATGCATATTGTATTGTCATCTTTGTTGTGGAATTCTCTGAAGATTACAACTAAAACGTAATAAGTGCACACATACACATATAAATATGTACGTATTGTTGGCTAGCAAATAAAACTGAATGAAATGGAACAAACGAACAACAACAAAGACGAATCGCAGTAGCTACCTGTTGTAGTTGTTGTTGCTTTGCTACCCTTTTCCGCCGAATAAAACCAAACGAAACGAAATAAATAAATAAGAAGCAGAGATGACGTCTTACTCTGCTGCTCTGCTCCCAGCGCTTGACGTTGGCGTAGGCGTAAGCAGCGTAGGCGTATTAAAAGCACCGATTTGACCGACGTCTCGTGCTTACGTGTGTGTGTGTGCGTGTGTCTTTTATTTGCTTTACTTGTGTGTATTTGTGTAAAGGGTTCAGTTCTGCGGACAGCGCTGTTGTTGTTGCTGATTGTTAAGCACAACAACTTCCGCTGCGAGCGTCGCTGCTGCTGCTCCAAAGGATTTCCGAGTCGCTCTTTTGTTAGCTCTTCAAATGGAGGATTGAAGAGAGTCGTCGTCAGCGTCATGCACAGCATTGCAATGTTGAACAAACTTGTCGCTTGGCCACGCCCTCTCCACTCCACTCCACTTCAGTGCTTCTTCAACTTATTCTGTTCTCCATTGTTTGCTTTGTGTATTAGTTTCTACAAATTGCAGCGAAACGAAACCAAATTTTCAGCTTGAAGACACAAAATTCCAGCATTGATGCACGTGGAATTAGAACTGCGGCATTTTATCTCAATTTATCTTCTTCTTTGCTGTTCGGCTACGCTGTGTGCACTCACCCCCTTCCCCTTCCCTTCCACCACCCATCTATGCAGTTGACCGACTTTGATAGAGCCCAAAAGTGTGTCAAATTTTGTAACTTGTGAAATTTCAAACCGAGCCCAAAAGTATGCAACACAAATGCTTAGAAAATAAACTTACCTTAAGCAGCGTCAGAATCTTTTGCGATAAATCATAATCAAAATTGGAATATTTCGAGCCACTCATATCGTAGATGAACACAAGTCCAGCACGCTGCGTTTCCGTATCCTGTAACGCACAGTCCAACTGATAGACAATACCCTGTAATGTTGTCGTATGCGAGGCATTCAATGGACTGTGCCGATTGGCAGTGAAAAGCGCAATGGCCGCTCCACTCGAAGTGCGCGCCGGCTAAAAGTATAAAGGAATTGCGTAAATTAAAATATTTAACTTTTCTTAGTGTAAGGAACAGAATTAGCTTGAGTCTCGGTAGTGATTTCAGTCGATTTAAGTCAATTTAAGTACAGTTTAGTTTACTTTTGTAATTGCAAAAGTTTGATAATTTTAACATTAGGAAATTCATTTAAAATTATCAAATAAATTTATTAAATATTAATATTTAATTTGAATACTTTTTTAAAGACTCAAAGTTATGTAAAACACAAATTTCATGACTTCTTTGACTTTCGTTGCTTCAAATCACAATCAAAAAAAAAAAGAAATCAAATAAATTTGTTTATACACAAACTTATTTTATTTTTATAATAATTTATGTGTATTGTTATTTTTTCCTACATTTTGCTGTAGTCTGTCAAAACATTTACTTGACCTACTGTGCGTGTAATCAATCTTTTGTGTAGTGTAGCTTACGTACCAGTATTGTGAATTTGCCAGTTTGCAGCTCGGAGCGCAGTGGCTCCACATCCGGATCGATGTTATACAAATACTCCCTCTGGCGGATCTGCTCATGCTGCTCGTAGAGCGATACGGCCCGAGGTATATCAAATTTACGGGCGTACAGAAACTTAACGGCTGTCGTATGCGAAATGTGACGTCTGATGAGCAATGGCGATGCTGTAGCTCCACCTCCTGCTGACCCACCACCACCACCTAGCTCCGCTCCTAATGTGGCTGCATGTGTCTGTGTGTCGGCAACAACAGTTGCTGCTGTGTATTGCTGTTGTTGCTGTGTGTTGCTGGTGTTTATGGTGATGTGAAAATTTGATGTGCTGGCGTTCGAGGAGTTGCTCGATGAGGAGGCTGCGGCTGCCGATGATGTTGCTGTGGTTGCTGCTGCTGCTGCTGTGCTGTTGTTTATGCCTAAATTGTTGCAGAGATCAATGAATTGTTTGACAGCCTGTAAAAAAATCGAATAAAGTAAAATGTTGAATAGTTTGGGTGTTTAGAAATTTAATTTTATATAATTTAAATAACCAGAAGTGGTAGTTAAGGAAAGTTTTTAGTTAGTTAGAAAAATAAACACTCAGCAATTATTTATTTTTCAATTATTATTATTTTTCAAATACTGACAATAATAATTGATTTAAATAGCTTTTCATACTTGAGTGTGAAATTTAACGTCTGCTGCATTGTCAGTAGTACTAAATATCTTATTTATAACCAACTTAATCATCATTCTACTCAATTAACAGTTCTATTAGATAACCATTATTAGCTAATTCTCACAAAGTAATTTACTATAATTTTTAATCAATATTCAAATGGGTTTTTGGACAGCGCTAAACTTGATTGAGCTTCATAAAATTCAAACTCTTATCAATTTTGAAGAGTTTCCTTTGAAATTTGAGGTAATCAATTAAATTGAAGAGTTCTTAAAAAGCACTTAAAGCCAGCCAAACATTCAACTAAACAGAGCTAACATGATTTATAGGCCACCTGCATGGATGATATGCATTTTAATAAAAAGCAATGACCTGTTTGCATATTGATTGCACTCACTGTTAAATGACGCTTTTAAATGCTATTAGCAATCAAAATAATCACCTTACAAGTGTTTAATGCATTTCTATGGAAATTATAGGGGCTATAAAATTTAGAAATCATGCCATTCGGTCGCTCTGAATGCCAAAGGAATTTCCAAAGAATTTTTTACCACCCAAAATTCATATTAAGACCATTCACAATGCAAATTGTCGGAAGGAAAAACCAGAAAAAATATACAAATTTTGCACAGCAACGCAGCGAAAAACAATAAAATGATTTTTCATATTCACAGTCACCAAGAGTATACATTATCACATACATACATATACAATGTGTATATATTTTATGTATTTTCCATTTAACGAGTTCAAACATGTCGCCTCTTTTCCCGTTTCCAACTTGAAAATGCCCAAAGAATTTGTGGAAATCCCAAGAAGTCGACAGAAATTCGTATTAAGTATACGCAACAATACGACATACCCTACAAATATCAGAAAAGTGTTGCCATACCTCCAAAAAGACAAAATACAATTGCATTGTTAAGTTGGCTGTGCCAGGGCGTAAACAATTTTCCAGATACAATCAATAGGCAATTTCAGCAGAATTTTAATTTGAAACAGAACAGAGGAAAACACGATATACCCTACAAGAATCACATCTTTGGGGTAGTATACAATTCGCTTGAAAATATATAATTTTTACTATAATTTACCACATGAACGGCAATCAGTATTTGTCCACCACTTGAAAGCAGTAATAAAAGTGCATTGTTAAGTTGGCTGCGCCAAAGCGTAAACAGTTTCCAATGAAAGAAAAACCCAACTGTAGATTTCCACAGAATTTTAATTTGCTATCGACAAAAAGCGGTAGCCAAATATGTCAATAATGAATGATTTACCGAGAAACAAGAGTTCCACATAAAATATAACAATTTCATACTGATTTGAAACGACTGATAGACATCGACGAATTTGTAGATACATCTGTTGGCATTTTTAGTCTGTATTTTGTTGTCTTCTGTTTCAGCTGCTGTTTGCTGTTTTTATCTACAAACAATTCCTGATAAATGCCAATTTGGCAAATCGCATATTAAAATCACAACACGTTTCATGCTCCATGACTCGTCAGTTATTATCAGAAATGGGAGTTGCCCCGCACAGAGTCAGTAGTCACCATCCAAAACTTTGTGATAAGCTCGTACATCTCTTGACAGTTCCGCAAAACTAGCTATCTCAACGTTAAATAATTGTCTAATTAACTTTTCCAATAAAAGCAACTACAAAATAAATACACAAATTTCTGTGAATCACTAGAAGCAAAGAATTCTAATAGGGAATACCGTTTCAGCGTGAATTGAGGTTGAGTAAAATGTTCGAGTCCAATTGGATTTCGGTTGCTTCCGTTTTTCATTGAGTCCAATTGGAACAAAGTGCAGAAGGAGTAAAGTGTAAAGAGAGTAATAGAGAGAGAGGGAGAAGAGAGCAGTAGTTCGTTATCAGCCATTATTTAACACTCTCTCGTTCTCCCTCTATCGCTCTCTCCTCATTACTTCCTATTCGTATTCCCATTCGCTTTATTCATTCATGCGCTTTTCAGCTGCTAATTAGATACTTGGCATGCGGGAAACGATTACGATTCGTTTCTTAAAAGTATTACTTATGGTTAGTAAATTGAGGCGTGACACAAGGGGCGTGACCTAAACGCTGACGCCACCCACCTGTTCGCGGCTGCGACGACGCTGATAGAGATGCACCATTTTTTTTTCTTTCTTGCGACTCTCGTTGCACACACAAAAACAAAACAACAACAAAAATCAACTCGTTCTATATATATATGTATAGAGTATATAGTTCTATATATTTTCTGGGTTTAATGGCGACTTTGAAATTCGCGACGCGACGCTTTCAATGTTTCTTTTCGTACTGAAACAGAAAAAACGCAGCGCACGCCTCGATCAGCCAGCAACGAATTAAACAACGAAGCGCACAACAACAAGAACCAACGCACACACACACACATACGCGCACAAAGGCTGATAGCAAGCTCTGCCGATGTTGACGTCGCTGCCCAGATGACTAGCTTCTGCTTCTGCTTCTGCTGCTGTCAAGCCGAGTCATGTTAACGAACTTTATTGAACTGCATTGCATTGGGGCAGCCCACGACGCTGACACGAGCAACTTAACGAACAAACGAACGAATGGACGAACACGAACAGACAAACGGGCGCAGAGACAGACGTTCGGTTTGACTGTGTACAGGAACAATTCTAAGAAACAAAACCAACAACGCATGCGCTGCTTGCAATCGCTCAAAACAACAAAAACGTTAGTGACACTCGCCGTCACCATCGTTGCTCTTGCCGGCGACGTCAGCTGTTTGCGTCTGCGCTGGCGTCGGCGTCGCTGTCACTACCAACATACCGAAAATTTGAGTCATCGCTATGGCTTGCCCATGTCACCGCTGCTGCTGCTGCTGCCGCAGTTGGCGCACAGGAGTTTAATAGCATTTGTGCCGTCACCGCAAACTTACAACTGCATGCATGCACTGAGAGAAATCTTTGTTAAGCAACATATTTTATAGAAATTTCCGAAATCATTTCTATAATTTTAATTATTACTTTTTATAAAGAAAAAAAAATTTAAAAAATTTTTTTGTAATCACATTAAAATTAATCAACGTGTTTCTCTCTCTCTGTTTTGTTTAGCTATTGCTAATCTCATGAGCAATGGATTACAAAAAAAGAGTGTCTAGATACAAATTGTAGATAGTAGCTTAATTTGAGTCAGTGAACGTGCGATTGTTGAGCTTTTAAGCTTCATTAAGAACAGCAAAGACACGGATCTGATGTTCAAAGGGAACGAGAAAGAAAATAAATGAAAGAAACGTATTTACCTATCGGATGAAACATCTTTCCACGTATTTCGAGTGTACGACGGTAAAAAGTATTTTTAAAATAAAAAAAACTTGACCTTTGGGCGCTATTACGTAACATTTAAGGGGAATAAAACATTACAACAGCTGCGAGATGCTGAATCAGTTAATCGCTTTGTAGTAAATATTCTCTAAACACTTTTCGCTGAGTGTACAAAAGAGTTGGTGATAATTTCAACAGACCAAGTTGGTAGCATGCGTCACCTTTTTTTTATTTAGTGGATCGCCTGATCGCCCATTGTTGGTTTCCACGAATTATCATTATCGATGCAGCCTCAACTGACCAACATCACTCACAAAATTTACTCAAAAAAGAAGAAGAAAACTCAAAACAAAGAAATGTACGATTTGTTACCCTGTAGTAAAGTGTTGCCAAGGTAAATTCATTTAATTCATTCCAGATTTGTAGGCTGTAGTTTATGTCTTTTATTTTGGGAATCACAGAGCCTAATTTATGAATATTTATGCATAATTAGTATTATATAAAAAACCAAAAAACTTTTTTAAAAATTTATTTTTGATCCAAAGATTTCCACAATTTCCTATCCTAAACCATTTTAAAAGAATTTCCCACTGAAAACTGAGCCCAGTTTGTGCAACGCACATTTTTACATCACTAATTCTCCAGCTGTGATAAATTCAAATTAGAAATCAATTTCAGGCTAAATTGTATTCCAAATTGTTGCTGATCAACTTTTAATGACAATGACGTCACTGCACTATGCCTCATCCCAGTGTGAGAGTCTGCGCTTTAGACCAGGTCAGCTTTAATGGCATGACTGTGTCTAATTTTAGCCATCTGTTTTTTCTACCTTTTTTTATTTTGGGGGGTGTGTTGGCGGCTTTCACTTTTTAACGCCTTTGAGCCAAATAGGCTTATCGGCGAACAGCTTGTGACTAAGACAAAACTCTGGCTAAAAGCGTTGTTATACCCTGTAAATGGGCGGGGTAAAAGATAATATTTTAAAGTGTAGTTGGAGACTTTTATTCTGATTGGAACGCCTTTAAAACTGTTAGATACACTTTAATGGTATAGTTTTGCTAACTTATTTACTTATAGGGTATCTGTGAGTCTATCACAGCCGTTTGGACTTAAGTGTTTCGTTGCTTGTTCCGCTTTTCTTGGCTATTTTCTTAAGTAAATAAAGGAAATGAAAAGTTGCCGCCACAAAAGCAAACAACACTCAACTTCCTACACTACCCAAAGCGCCTACTCCTCTTCACCGCACCGCCCTGCCCCAACCCCCCCCGCCGACGCCTACACTTCACAACATGGCGGCCATTGTTGTTAAACAATTTGTGCATGTAAACAAATTTTGTGAGAATTGTTGTTTAGCAAAAATTGTAGCAGCGTTGTCTTTCTAGCCAGTTTGTAGCTAAATTTTTGAACGAATTATTTGGAAGTCAGTCAAATTGTTTGCCAAGAACTTTGGAGTGAAATTGGCTAAAAGCCACCAAAAAAATTCAACCAAATATAGATTTTAAATGAGTTTTTAGAAATTTTAATTTTTTTTAGTCATAAATGGCAACACCGATGCAAACGTGTGTGTGTGTGTGTACATGTGTTTACAAAGTGAGAACCATTTCCGGTTCCGACACGTTCGTTTAACGTGAAACAAACGTGCAATGCCTTGAATTATTGCCCATTAGCTCTTAGCCAAGTTAATAGAGCAACAAGTGAAACGTTTATTATTCTTTCAAACGCTTTGCGATCGCTCATAACTGTGCATGCAAACTAACAGCAAACTTCACGCTGAACAAGAAGCAGAACACAAAGAAGAAGAAGCAGAAGATGATGATGAAGCTGAAGAAACATTCTAAAACTGTAAACAGCTCTGAAGCATGCACGAATAAATAGATACACTAATGACTGAGTGTGGCTGACTAACAAAATACCCGTTAGTCAAATTAGTGGAGTCGTTCAATTTGAGAGCTATGAAAATTATAGTCTACTTTTGGGGGCTAGTAGTGCTGATGTCATGAAAAGTTTAGAAACAAAAATCGAAAAATGTGTGGATTTCTATATAAAATAAATTAATTAAAACAAAGCACTTGTAGTAGCAGCCTTTGACAGGGTAGCTGTCAACAAAAACACCCTGTTAATCAACTTGTAACGGATATAAATAAAAAGAGTTAACAAACTTAAAGTTGAACGCTCGCTTAAGAGTGTGGTAAAAAGATATATAGAAAAAAAGATACACAGAGAGATAGAGAGAGAGAGAGGGAGACGAAGAGGGAGGGCGACAGTGGGTACTCCTCTCCCATGACAGTTCTTTGATTCAAGCCCCGCGAGAGGAAAATAAATCTAAACACACGTTTCAGGGCATGCACTAAACTTTGCCACAATCGTGTTCACATTGTTGGCTAATCAACGATCAAGCACAGCAACAACAACAACAACAACAAGTTTATAGAATTGTGATTAATCGCTGAATATGATCAGAGTATGAAATTAACGCTAAACGTGATGCCTGATCAGTTACAAATACTCAAATTTGTTGAATATGATCATGAATTATTGCAGTCGATTATGAAATGATCAATTGATTGCATCAGCATCTGTTTCAGCTTCAATTTCAGTTCATTCGAGTGCATCAGCACGGAATCAGAATTCAAGCTCAAGAAACTTTGGATGAAACGAGTGAGTTTAGTGTGCAATTCCTGGTATTACCAACTGGCTTATGTTCTGCTTTAATAGCAATTTAATCTAATCTCTGAGCATATGCTAATCTTATCGCTTCTAGTGATCAGTTATGATCGTTTGAGGCTTGAGAAAATGCTCGTATTTCTTATGGAAGATCAGAAACGTCGAGCACTGGAATTACATAAGAAATCTCCAACTTTGTTTAAAGATTTACATAAAATCATAGATTCTAAAGAAGATACAGACTTGTGGGGTTTATATGTGGTATAAAATCATAGCTCTAAGTTTATAGTTTACGCTCTCAAGTTATGTTTAGTTTAGTGTTATGTACTCGTATTTCCTATGGAAGATCAGAAGTGTAGAGCACTGGAATAACATAAGAAATCTCCACTTTGTTTAAAGATTTACATATTTTCATAGACTCTAAAGAAGATACACCTTGTGGGGTTTATATGTGGTATAAAATCATACCTCTAAGTTTATAATTTACACTCTCAAGTTATGTTTAGTTTAGTGTTATGTTAGAAATACATATTTTCAAGTATATAATTGTTAGTTAGCCTAAAATCATCGCGCAGACCCAACGATAAAAGCTAGACTATCTGAACCTTTAGCTTTAATCAAGTTCACTAAAGTATTACAGGGATTCCTCGTCAAAATAAACTTATTTTATGCCTAAAACAAACTTCTCGTCTAACATTTTTTCCATCTAAAATTCCTACATTTCTTTTTTAAGCCTTCTTAATGACTTTTACAGTCTGCTGACAATTATTCAACAATTTGTTTAGTCTGCAACTGTTGCAGGATATTGCTGGCAGATTGCCGCATTTGACACCAACACGGCCGCATCCGTTTTGTTCTTGTGTGCTATAAATGCTGCAGACTACTGTGCCAGCCACCGGAAATGGACGCCGGTTGCAATGTGCGTGCCCCCTAAGGGGAGGTTTACCGTAGATAAAGGTGTACGAGGGGTTAGTAGGCAGGGGGGGCCTACAACTGGCAACACTTTCGCATAGCTTTCAAAAATGCTCTTGAAAGCACATTTAATGTGCTTCCGCTTTGTGCGCAGTCGCGTGAAGATTATTAGAGTTGAGCGAGTGGGGGAAAAAGAGTTGGGGCAACTATGAACTGGAACTGGAACTGGAACTCGAACTGAAACCAAGCGCGAATGGTTGAAAATGATTATCTCGGTCTTCCAGTTCCATTGCTCATTTGCATATAAGCAATTTTCAAAGAAAAATTGAATTTGCGTGCCAAATGATGTCGAGCATACACAGACACACACACACACACACACACACACGTGTGTGTGTTATATATTTAGATGCAAATGTGTTTGTATTACATGCTTTAGAGTCAGTAAACGGAACTGTAAGATAAACGAATCAATTTGCAAACAGATTGCTCTACAGTGTAAAAGAGAGAACTTTAATTTATGTATGTTTGCATATTAAATACCCTTTCTTTTTGCTGTCTTTTGTAAACAAGTTCATTCTGAAGATAAATCAAAATGACGGCAAACAGATTTATTAATACTTTTCTTTTGTATTCAAGATAAGCTTTTTAAGCAACAATGCGTAAATAAATTAACTTGCTAACTACAAAAAAACGCAGCTTTCTCAAGCTTTTAACTCTAACGCTCTCACACACACACACATACAGACGTGCATGATTCTATAGAAGTTCGGAAGCAGCGATGAGAGAGAACGTCGGGTTTGCATCTAAGCTAAGCTAGGTTGAGAGCTGAACTTAAGAGAGCAGCAAGGGAAGGTAGAAGAAAAAGAGCAAACGATGCAAAGGCAAAGTCAAAGGCAACAAAAACTAATCAAGCGCGTCTATAAATAGCGCAACAAAAACAAAACACACAAAAAGTAAAAGAACAGAAATGAAAGAATGATGAAATAAAAACAAGCCTGACGACTGCAACTGATGCAGGCAAAGCAAAAGAAGACAAGCTAAAGTCAAAGTCAAAGCGACTCGATGAAGTTGAAGGATAGCGTAAAGAAGACGTATTAAGAAGAGGTGGAGATGGGTGGAACCATCGTCTGCAGTGCAAGTTAATTGAGACAAAACTGAGAAAGTTTACTTTATGTATTTGTATGTATGAGTATGTAAATGCGTAGCTTAGAAAAGACACAGCGTGTGTGAGAGAGAGGGAGAAAGCACCTTGGCTATGCAGAGGAACAGGCGACGATGACAGCTGCTCGCCTTGTCAGTATCATAATCGTAGTCTCCTCCTTGTTTATCCTTTCGCTGTTGAGGTTGCTGCATTTTGTCGTTCGCAATCTCATTTATCACAATCACACACACTGCGCACACACATACATATGCATATGCAAAACAATCGACCCGAACGCACGAACAGGAAAAAAATTAAATAAAATGAAAAATAAAAAAAAGAAAGCACTATGCAAATGCCATAAACATTAACAAATTATTGTTCAACTGGTAAGTGCACAACAATAAATTCTGTTTTAAATGTGAATATTTGTGATTTTCAGTTTTTGTCGAAACAAAACAGACAAAACACAACACAGACGACGAGTGTGCGCGCGCGCGATCAGAGCAACAGCAAAGAGACAAGAGATGAACAACGCGACGCGGCTGCGACGACGACCACGACTGATGGGGCCAGAAACAGGCAGCAGCAACAGAGTTGTCCGCCAGCAAACAACAAACAATAAAAACGGGCAGGCGGCAACAGCAACGGCAACGGCAACGGCTGCTTCTGCTTCAGCTGCTGCTGCTGCCAGGCAAAGTCAACAGCGCAAACACAACGCAAACAGAGCGAGCGCGGCGCAGCAGCAATAGCTACGGCTACAGCTAAAGCAGCGCACAGAAAGAGCATGCGCCGACGCGACGCAGCAGCCCGCCCCATTACACGCTTTTATTGCTGCCGCTGCTGCTACTGCTGCTGCTGCTGCCACTGACACAGTTCAATGTCAGTCAACAAAAGAGCACAAATGAACGAGACGAAAGACAGTAAAAGAGATAGAGACAGAGAGAAGGAGAGTAAAATTAAAGCAAAGCTCAATAAATGTTAAGCTAAGGATGTAATACAATGTTAAATCTAACAGCGCGCTGTTAATCCACATAATTCTAACGCATTTTGTTATGCATTCATATTCGCATTGTCTGCGTGGTCACAAAAGAACACCAAAAACAACAAGACAACTAAAAAAAAACATAGGCAGGAAAAAAAAGTGCTATGCGAAATAAAGTGCGCATTTGGCAAGTCAAAAGTCAAGCACACGCCTCGGTGAGCAGCTTTTGTGCTTAATTTAATTTATGTACGCACATGTACATATGGGTCATGCACACACATACACACTCATGTGCATGTGTGTATGTTTACATTGGCTTAAGCTTTGCTTTTGCACTCTCTGTCACACTCTCTTCCTCTCTCTCTCTGTTCCACTCTTCAGCTGATGGACGCTTTATTTTATGACTTCTTATGAAAGTGTTAAGAAATTTCGCCGTCGCTTCGAGTGTCGCCATCAAAGCGAAGAGAAAAAATTTCACCCGCCGCTTGCAGCAGCTGCTGTGCAGACAGCTTTGGTTTCTGCTGCTGGCGATCTCATTGTTGTTGTTGTTGTTACTGTCTGGCCTCGTGCTGTGCTTTTGATTTGTTTTCTACCATTTGCGCATGATTATTGTTATTATTATTACGCTTTCTTATGGCCGCATCGATTATTTAAACAAAACGCCAGCTGCTAAGCTTACACGGGGCGTGACATTGACACTAGACAAAAGTCTCGGCTATCTCACGCGTTTCAAAAACTTTCTTTTCAATAAAATATTAATATGCCCCAGAGTAAAGTATGTGTATGAATCCGCTTCGAAAAGAAATCACACAACATTTGTATACTGCAAGCTTTTATAAATAAAAGTTTTGTCGCAGCCCTGAAAGTAAAAAAAAAACTTATAGAAACTAAAATCAAACCAAAACCAAAACAAGTTTGATCTCAACGAAACACAAATTGGACAACACATGCGATTCGTACATCAGCAGAGGCCGTGGCAGTGGCAGAGGCAGTGTCAGCAGCCTCCACAGCCCCGGCCATCGAAGCACCTTGGCAACCCACTTAGAAAGTGATCCGAATGGGATTAGTGGGTCTTCCACTGTGCTTGCAAGTCCGCTCCGATTACGCAAGTAAAGTTGCGACTGCGAATTTGATGATGTGACAAATTTTCTTTTTTTTTTATTTTTGTGGCTTTTAGGGCATTATCATTTGGGTTGATTTCAGTGTTACCGTAAAAACGTGACCAGACAAAATTTGATAGCAGCTCCTGTTGCTCCAGATCAGGCGACAAAGCGTTATGCAAGCGCACAAAGCTTTGATGACTCTTAAGAGCTTTGAAGCTCTCGCTAATTGATCCAATTTGGCAAGTAATGCACAAAGAAAAGGCAAAAAACAAAGTTTACTTCGTGCAGTGATTTAATCGTCTATTTGCTACTTTTTGTAAGCAAATTTGTGATTATTTTAATTTTGTTACTTTATGTATTTTAGTATTTCTAAAACACTTAAAAGTAATCACAATAACAAAGAATTGATATTTAAGAATACATGTTCTTAATAAGTTCTGATAAAAGCTCTTTTGGTAAATAAAATATGCAAACGTTTATCGATCCCGTTTGTTTCGGATCAAACAACTGTATCTTCGATCCACATATGACAAATCGGTCAAGCATTTTATATATATGTATATGTTATATTTTATGTGTATAATTATTTTCACTAAGTTTGGTCAGGATCGGACAACTGTATCCTATAGCTGCTATGCAAAAATCGGTGAAAAATTGTTTATTTTTGTGCAAAAATTCACAAAAAATGGGGCTTGTAAATTCCCATTTGTCCAGAAACTCGACTTTTTGTGACAAATTGGGATAAAAGTAATTTTTTAAAATCAGATTCGAGGTATAAAACTAAATTTTTGGTTCATAAGACATCTACTTCCGCTTTTGATTGGTCCATCGTCAAGTCAACTCTGGCATACCCTGCTTGACAACGTTGTTCCATTTACAGGGCATTCAATTGAAACAATCATAATGGAATAATTCCAGCTAAAGCTGTTTAAAGCTCTCTTTATTAGCGGCTTATTAGGCTCTTTTGTTTCGAATACAATTCTCAGAGCACAAATCAGCAAAAGTTTTAATTAACTCAAGGCACACAGACACAAAAGCTCTGGCAGTCGCATTGTGTATAACGGTTAATACAAAGCTTTGGGCCAAATGCCAGCAAGCCAGGCCAACGCAAAACAACAACAACAACAACAGCAGCAGCAGTGGCAAAGCAAATGTTGCTTTTTAATTATCAGAAATGGTGAAAAAATAAAAAATACAGAAAAAAAATAGCTCCACTCTATGGTGGAGCAATGTAGGGCAAAAGACGCAAATAAAAGCTTTTCTAAACACACACACACAAACACACACATACGCGAAGTTAGACAGCCCGAAAATGAGAAGGAAAAAAAATATATGAAACTCATTTCTTTTCACAATGTAAATCGGTCAAACCAATCAAAAAAGGCAGAGTAAAAACCTCATCGACAACAGCAATAGCAGCGGCTACAACAACAACAACAACAACAACAACAAGAAGTGTGGCCCGTCCGGCGATATTATCAACGCTCTATTAGAGTTCTTTCAACTCGGTTTTAACAACCTTTTTTTTTTTTTTTGCAAGCATAGGTTTCTATTTTTTGTTTGTGTGTTGTTTGAGTGGGAAACCCGCGGGGCATTGGTTGATGGAAGATGAGCGACAGCTTAAGAGAGTGAGAAAGAGTGGGGAGGGGAAAGGAAGAGACGTTGATGTGCTCAGTGAGTGACCCCAAAGCAATGCCCAAACAAAAAAATGCAATTGAATATTATTGCAACAAAGACTTGAGCACGCGGCCACAATGGATAAGAGAGCTCAGCAGCAGAGCGATGTGCTGCCAGCAGCAGCAGCGACAGCGGCAGCGGAAATAAAACGTCAGACAATGCTGCTGCTGCCGCCGTCAGCTGCTGCTGCTAGTAACAGAGCTTAGCAACAACAACAACAAGAGCAAACACCAAAAAAAAAAAACGCAAATGAGCTGAGATCTGAGCGAGAGCACAACAACACAAACACCAACAAAAACGAACATTGATAAAGCGTAGCAAACAGCAAGAACAGAAGAAGAAAGCATTTGCGGAAGCAAACGTAAAAGAAGAAGAAGCAATAACGGCAGTGTGGCAGCGTGGCAGCGACGTCAGCGTCAGCCCAAGAGAGGGCCTCCAAGTCTGAGAGCCTCGAGCCACTCGGCCGGTCGGTCACATGTGAGGGGTTCAACAACCTGCGATTGCAATAAATACGCAAATATAACAGCAACAAGAATAGCAATAATAAACAAAAATTGCGATAGAGAGAAAATTTTCGCTATGTGCTCTGCTCCTTCCCACCCCCCACCAACACTGTGCCAATAATGATGCTAGTTGGAACCACTTGTTCCAACCGAACTGAACTGCAGCAAGGTAACAAGTGTAAACTACCGAAAAATGTTGCAACTATTCCCACCGTTTAAATTTGCAAATTTTACAACTTACTTTCGTTTTTTTATTTTGAGACTTTAATTCTATGCTTAGTGCTCGTAAACCTGGAATTAGCGAAAGTAAGCAACGCACAAAACTGGCACAAAAAAGTTTATTTCAACACAGACACAGACAAAAAAAAATATTAAACCAAATTGAAATGAAAATTCTTTAAAATTACTTTGGGTAAAAAGAATATTTGGTGCACTCTCTCCATGGGAAAAAAGTACAACGCAATAAATGAAGAAAAATATAATGAAAATGCTTTATATAAAGCACAAAAAATACCTATGTATATACACAAGAGTACTCAAAAGTTCTAAAAATAAGCATGCATTGTGTGTATGAGTGTGTGTGTGTGCTACAGGGATAGCAGCGGAGTAGACACATTTTATATTAAAAGGGTTCGCTTTTGTGCCATTCGCACTGTATTTAAAATCCAGAGTCCTGCGACTATATCATTCAAGCAAATCTAACAGTTTTCTATTCCCAGTTTAAACAACTTTTTTAAAAATTAAGTTAAGATAAAAATTATTAAAGTTTTATAATTTATAAGATTTTCTTGTAGAAATTAAAATTTTTAAATAATAAATTTATAACAGTCACAGAAATCTGAAATATGTTTTAAAGTTGTGGGGAATGAAATTGCTTATTATAAAAAAACAAAAATTTATTATACCAGGAGTGTAGGTTGAAGATTGCCAGTTTTTCCTTTAAAAAAAACACAACATTCCAAGGGGAATCTTAAATTATTTTTATTTCAAAGTATAGACCAATTGATTACACACATTGTCCTATCTTTCAGGCAAATTATGGACAATATTCTAAAACAAACTGTTGTACCAGACTGTATAACATAATAAATTTCTTTATTATTAACTCTTCATTATAACAATGGTTTTAAAAGTATATTAAATATGTTGACTACTTGCAAATAAAGTTTACTAAATGTTTCAGTTCAGTTATTATTTATAAAAATTAATTCAAAGATTGTAGAGTATGCTTGTATCGTGGTAGATTTTGTTGTGCTGCATTTTACCCATTTATCCATTTGCTCGTTTATTTTTGAATACTTTGGCTAGGTAGCGGTAGGCAGCGGTACGTAGGGCTGGTTAGGAGGTGAGCTTTCGGGAGAATAGGGGAAAATTCTGATAGTGACTAAGCGTAGAGTGCTGAGCACAGCGTCTAAGCCCCTAGACCGAGCCGGGTACGGAACATGGCTTCATTACGATTTTGGTTTGAGGGTAAACGCAAAAGAGTAGAGGAGAGAGAGAGGAGGGAGGAGTGGCATATGGGGGGAAGTGGACTTGGGGGCTGTTGCTCCATTTTGCTGGCTTGTGTCTGAATTGTTGTTGCTGTTTTGGAATGTTTGTTGCTGATAGCGACGACCACAGCGAGCTGACCTATTTTCAACTACAAACACACACACACACACATGTGTGTGTAGTTTTTTTCTTGTTGTATTTATTTATATTTTATACATATACGTATATTTATTTAAGCTTTTTTTTTTCTTAATGAAAGTTATTGTTATCTTGCATGGGCCTCTGATGGTTTAATCAAGGCCCATCAGTCGGGCATTTTGTCAGTCCATCAGTTCATCAGTTTTTCAATCAGTCAAAGGCAGAACGCAACATGAAAATCGGTCACAGCAACAGGCTGTAAAAAATCAACAAAAGAACAACAGCCCCAAATAGTGCACACCCCCAACCCACGTCTACGCCCACGACACCACGACACCACGCCCACCAGCTGTGTGGCACAAAAAGGTTATTGTACTCAGGGTTCAGAGTCCGTGCACAAGGATGAACAGCGAACCAAATGCAAAGAGTCAACTGCAATGGTACACAAATATTTCATAACTATAAAGACCCAATACACAACAGTGCTGTCATTTTGGCCTTTTTGGTGCGCAATTTAATGAAAGCTTTTTTTTAAGGAAATGTGAACTTTTTCTATTGACTTTTAAAAGATAATCTCGAATTATAGTTTTTATTTTCTATAAGTTAAAATAGCTATAAAATGTACTGAAGTGTGTGAAGAGTGGAATAATATTCTCAATGTAAATTAAAAATTATATATTTTTTAAACACATTTTGGATACACAGTGACAATGACTTTTCTGTTTATGAGAAGGAATTCTCCTCCCACTTTTAGTGTACTATTTTAAATTATCATAAAATTATAAACTTAATCGATGCTTTGAGCTCCGAACTGAGTCTTAAAATGTACGTATTAAAATCTTTTGGATGCTTTGCTTTTAAATAATGAACATTATTTTGACTATTAAAATTTTGCTCTGTACTTTTGGGACTAATTATGTATTTGCTTGTCTAGCCTTTTTTCCAAATCGATTTTTGGCAGCACTATAACACACACACACACACACACACACACACACACACACGCCAAATGTTGTGGCATGGTTGACTGTCTGCCTCATTTTATGAGCAATTTGATTTATGCATCGAGCTTACAAATTTAACAAACAATTGCAATGCACAGAAATACAATACACAGTCTGTCGAAATAGTGTTTGCACACTTTATGTCCAAACCACAATCAAGTCATTTTCATTGTGTTTTCCCCTAAAATTAACTAATACAAGCAACTAAATGCATTGCAAATTAAATAATTTTCATTTTTATTACAAATACTTTGAATCTAATGAAAAATTCTTATTTTTATTGTATAGAAATTGGGCAAATTCTTTATTTTATCAAATCCAAACAAGAAAGAAAGTCTAGAAAACCAGTGAGGCGACTGTAAAAGACCCTGTACTCATTCTAATCCGCATTTTACTATACAAAAAAGCAATTTCCAACTGATTTGTGCTATGGGAGCTATAGAATATAGGGCCTTACACAACATCTATAAATCCGGACACATTAGCTCTATTGGTTTCAAAGATATGGCGTTTTAAAATGAACTGGGATTTCAAATTTGGTGACTCTAGCTCAAATAGTTCCTGAGATTTAGGTGTTTACACACATATTGACTCGTCTGTTGTTGCTGATCAAGAATATATATACTTTATGGGTTTGGAAACGCCGTCGTCTGCCTGTTAAGCACATTTTGCTTCTGACAAATCAAATAGACCCCCGTACGCTTTTTGGGTACGGGGTCTTAAAAAGAGTTTTCCACGATGACTATTTTGATTGACTGTAGAATCATGATGGTGCTTTTGTGGGCATTTAATATAATTGCAACAATTTTTGACTCATTTATTTAATGGGCATGAATTGATATTAAACGCCTGCTAAATATACACATACATACACAGCTATATAATCATGTACAGAATGAACGATAATCATTATCAGATAAAAAGTTCAGTTAAAAATAAAACTAGCCTAAATCAGTTTAGAGATTACAAATTAATCGATAATCGAAAAAGACAAAAAGTTCTTAAGGAAATCAAACAGTTCAAAATAAATTGCGACGCTTATAAAATGAACCAAAAGAACGAGTTCATTTCGCAAAACGTTTGTTTGTGTGTGTGTTTGTTGGGGGTTCAAGAATGCATTAGTATGTGCGGAGCTTTGTAGCCCCCCCCCCCCCACACACACACACACACACACACACGTGCATGAGTTTATAAACAAATTTGCGAGCGATCGAATGAATGAAATTGAAATGAGCTCTAAACAAATTTGCAATAAGTGGAAGGAAGTGGAGGCAAATAGTGGAGACGATGGGGCAGAAATTGCCAAGTTTTTACTTGGAAATTGGACAGCTTCAGAGAACAGAAATTCAAACGAAATGAAATCAATTTTAGAGGCACTTCAATCGAACTGAACTAAATGGACGGCACCTTGAACAAATAAGTAAATAATAAATAAATAAATGCGCATTAATAACACACACATGGGTATGGGGCTGCTCCAGGTGTCTGTGAGTGTGTTCTTGTTGGAATTTCAAGCAGATTCATGCAAGGTCAGCTCCGCTCCTAATCTCCTCCCCAACCCTTCACAAACACGATCCTGTTACAATTACTCTGACGGCGATTAAGCAAACAATGAACTTTGCGTCAGCTGGAGGAGGAAGTCGCAGTGCTTGTGGTGAGATTTGTGTGCTTGTAGCAGTTTGGCACAGTTGCCCAAAAGCGTCAGCAAAGCACAGAGAGAAATATAGAAGGAGAGAGCGAGAAAGAGATCTCTTTATGAATTTGTACTTTTCTAACTGTAAACTGGTTTTGTGATCATACAGTTTGACAGGCACTTTGAAATGCAGCACTGACAGCAACAACAATAAGACGAAGAAGAGCAACAAACGGAAATCACTTTCCCTACTAAATGCAGTGAGAGCGAGCCACCAAAAATTAACAGCAATAATCACAAAACGACAACAAAAACAACCAGAGCGCATCGCAATTGACTGAGAGAGGTAGAGCGAGCGAGAGAGAGTGTTAAGCACTTTGTTGTTGCTGCAACCACTTGCTACACAACGAATGCAAAGGCAACACAAAAATACACGCACACACACACACGCACACGAACTTCCACTTCCCTCAAGGCAGTTGTTGTTATTGTCTGATAACACCGATAGCCCAGAGAGCGACTGTGTATTGGAATTTATTAAGATTGTGTCGTACTGGACGCTCTGTAAGCCTTTCTTTTGCTGTTTTCTTTTTTATTTGCAAGTAGCACGTGCTTATAGCATAGCAACACACTCAGTCACACACACAAAAGCACTTGTGCTTGTGTGGGAATGTACACACAATTTTATTTGCAAGTGCCGAATACCGCAACAGATTTTGATGAAACACATTGCAACATACACAACTATCACACATACAAGCATGATTAACGCACACACAAACAAACAAGCACTCACATTCTCTCACACAACATGTGCACGCACACCCACACACACATTGACACTGAGTTGAAAACACGCACGCAATTTTTATAGTTTTTATGTTACTCTGTTGAGTTTGCACATATAAAAAATTTGCACAATGTTATGTCGTTTGTCATTTTGTTTTTTGGCATATATATGTATGTATCCAATTGGTTTAAGAATTCTTTGTTTATACACTTACAAATTCTTGGTCTTGTTGTTCAACCGCTACCTCCGACGCCATTTTACGAATGTGAAACAGTATCGCTGATTCGTTTTCACCACATAAACAGCTGTTTAGCGCGCAAAGTTAGCTGCGAATGAGAACACATCAATGGCGTGAAGTTAGTTGCGAACAAAATGCGACTGTCATCGATAAAAATTATCGAAATAATACTCAAAAAGAATTTAAATTTTATACAAAGAAAATTAAAATATACTTTTGCTAAAAATGTAAAAAAATGTTAATAATATTTAAACAACAAAAACTTATTTGGATTTACTTGTTTATGAACCGGTTCGCAAATATTATTTTATTTTTTTCATTTATTTCAGAACAGTATTTGTTAAATAAGTAAAGTATAAACTCAATTAAGTTGTTGTGTAAAAATATCTGAAAACTTTTTTTTACTATTAAGCCGGTGTGTTCAATTATGAACCGCAACTAATAGAATGTTTGCAGCCCTGTGAGTTGATTAACAGTGGGATTAACATAAACATTTGCTGGCATTAACATAAACATTGTAATGTAATCAATGTGCAGAGCAAACTTGAGGCACAAACAAGTACGAAACTCAAGAATGCCAAGCAAAAATTGGCTTTAAAATTAAAATATACAAAAATGTGAACACTCGACACACAAAAAATCTAAATAATAAAATTTCAACGAAAATAATCCAAACAGGACAGGAGCCTCACATTGATTTGCTGATTTATAACACTATTGACGCGTCGTCACCAGCTGTGAAACTCCATACGAGAAGAAGAAGCAGACGAAGAAGACAGTTGAATTTGCCGATTTTTTTTTTTTTTTTTTTTTGTGAGGAAGGCACAGGGCTGTTGGGGCGCTCAGGTGAGCGTGCTACATTTTCGTGGCAAGTCTAAACAAATACGAGACGAGAAGTTGTGGTCCATAAGCGTCGCTTTTGGCCATTTGCGATGCTGTTGTCAACGTCAGCTGTGCTATTTTATTAGAGAGCAAGAGAGCGCGACAGAGACCGTCTGCTGTGCTTTGAGGCGTGTGCTGTGTGGTTGGGAGTGGAACAGAAGATACAAGGTATGTAATCCAACGCCCTTACCAGCTGCCCCCACCCACAGTCCATCTCCGCCCATGCCCTTTCCACCTGCCTTCTTGTCTTCCCTTTTCCGTTGTCTGTTTTCAATGTATAATTTCTTGAATTATTTAACGCGCACCTACAGTTATTAGAAGGTGTGTGCTGCTGTCCGCCCAATAGTGTATGTCTATGTGTGTGTGTGTCCAACCTTGAGATTTTCAGTTGTTCAAAAGCACTTAATGTGATTATCTTCAATTAAATTTGTGCACACTTCCATATTAAAAAGAATAAAACGCATAATTTCTCAATTACAATTACCGCAAATTTGTAGTACCAGCTGTATATGTGCTCAGCGGGCACTAAAAATTCTCAAAAAGAACTTCAGTTGTGAACACACTTCCATATTCGTAGGGCTCAAGCATGCGATTCAATAAATCGGAGCTAGCTAGCTTGGCAACCAATCCTGCGACCAGATTTGACAAAGAAGGTCTACTCATAATCACTGAGCAGGAGGGATATTTTTGGCGCACCGATGGTGAGTGTAAATTGCGTTTTAATCATCAATAATTCTCATTCACATATACATACGCACAAACAATTACACGCACACGCCCGCTCCCGCAAACATACATACATACATACGTACGCATGTATGCATACAAAGGAAAGTGGTGCCAGTGTTGCCTCTTATCAAACCATAAATTATATATTTTTTGAGCTTATCGCACAAACACGAACACACGCACAGTCACACAGACACACACATGTAATATGTACACGTACATGTATACGTGTATTTATACCACTTTGGATCCCTGGATCCTCGCTGTAACACGCTCAGTCACAACTCACCACACTCACTGCTCATTACTCACCACCCACCACTCACTTCACTCCACTCACCACGTTTTGCTTACGCACTTTTGCCGTCTCTCTCTCTCTCTCTCCCTGTCTGCCTGCCTGTCGGCGCTTTATTCAAATGCAGTTAAACTGGAATGTTGGTGCAAATTACGTGGAAATTTGCTATTCTATCTGGAGAACAAGAATCCCAGGTCTAAAGTTGTCGGTGTCCTGGTCCTGCAGAACTGCCAGCCACGCATACACAGCGAGGAACCCGAACTTGATGGCTATGTGTTCGATTTAGGTGACAAAGTCGCTTGATTACTTCAGTTTCTAGTGTTGGCTAACTTGAGAATATCATACTTTTTGCAGATTTCAAGGACAGTCCGTCGCATCGCATTGTGACACACAGTGCGTCGGATCGTATGGATTGGGTGCGCTGCATAGAGGCTTGTTCCAACGAACTGATTAACGCGCAGATCAAGCATTTGGAACAACGAATTGCAGCGGCCAGCGCAGTAAAGAATACAAATCGCTCATCGATGGGTAATCGCATTGATCAGGGTCTGCCGTTGTCCATGTCCTTGAGCCATGAGTCATGCTCGGTATCGAGTGCGGAATTGGTAACGGCAGACATGGCCGCTGCCACGCCCTTTGAAGGTGATCTTATACAGTTCTAGACTTTGGAGTACCAACCCCGACCCCCTTGACCCAAGTTGGATATTGATTTATTGTTTGTTGTCCACCCAACACTACCCACCACACTCACCCAAAACTCCTTTCCAACACTTAACTATGTGTCAACTAACCACGATTAATCCAAACAAAAAAAAAATGTGATCAATTGATCTAGAACATGGTTAATGTTAATATTTTAGTTTATAAATCAACGAATTTATATAAACACACTCATGCACACACACGCACATTCACACACACACACACTCACACACTGGCATATACTTTCCTCATTTTTCCTTTGTGATTATATATTCTCGTTCCTTACAAGGACTTTTGCCAATGTGCCAAACAGGAAAATGTACCAAAGAAAAGCGTAAACTTTGGATACGTTTATGCTGTAATGACACTCAATCTCCTCTTGAAATTTTCGGATTAATGCAAAATTTCAGTCATTCCCAGCAAGTGTCATTCTAGCATAATCGCTTAGACTATAGCGATTTTATAGCTTGTAAGCTTTAACTAGTTAAGATTCAGTGAGGTGAGGTGTCCCTCCAGCCCCTCCACTCAAGCCTTTCCAACCCTCGTTTCGAACAAATTTAATACCAAAATTAATCCCCACAAAATAGTAAATGTACATATTGTAAATGTTTATAATATATTTGTATTTGGATGTGGCTTATAATCAGGTGTGTGTTGACAGTACGTAACGCCTATCGGATTAATTGCAATGAACTTTATTCAAAGAATAAACTTTATTTGGCTTAAAAAAAAAACAAGTGATCAAAACTTGATTTATTTTTATTTTATTTTGAAAATAGTTCTAATCCATGTGTAGTTCTGAGCATGTAAATTTTCCTCCTAAATAACCCACAAGAAAAAAGAAAATAGAAAACAAAAATTTTCCGTCTTGGTCTTGCAGATGTGGAGCAATCGGCGCTCTCAGAGCTGCCCATCTGTGAGACGGCCATCTGCTGTGATAATCTACCGCTGGACGGCTTCGGTCGTCCACCAAATCCCCGTGTCATCTGCTCAGTACTGCAGCCGGCCGAGGATTGCATCTGGCGGCAATTTGCTCGCACCGAGTTGCTGGAACGCACAAGGACACCGCAATTTCTGTGCACCATGCGTTTCCTGCGCAGTGCCGGCTTCACTTCATCCACGCGACTGCGTTTCAGTGTACACGATGTGCGTGAACGAGTTTCACTCACATCGCTGCCATTGGGACAGGCGGAGGTGGCTCTTGGCGTCATCCAGGATGCGACACGTTTGCGTTTGCCTCTGTGCTCGACAGCCGGTGAATGTGGCTTCATTACACTCGCCTCCTGGGCACCCGAAGCAGCCTCCCAGCCCAGCGCTGGCATGATCAAAGCTGCCAACGGTCTGCTACAACCACCACCACGCTCCAGCACACAGATGTTCGACCAGGCAGCTGCTGAGCGGGACGCCGCTGGCAGCAGGCAAAAGGGTAAGTTTGGTAAGGGTATTATATTATAAGGGTATACCCATTACTTGCTGTATACGGGTGTATTTTAGTCGGTTTTGTTGCTCAATAGTTTACTTTGGGTGCATACCATCAGTTTTGTTACTTAGAACGAAAGTTATGTCCGCTTGTAGTCGGCATAAAATCCTTTTCGCCTAAAAGTAGGCAGCACTTTTTTAAATTTGTTTAAAAATTTGATTTCCTGAATTTTTCTTAATTTTACTGTTGTTGCTTAACAACTTGAATTAAACTATTGATAATATTTACAATAAGGGTTATAACTATAGGTTATAAGTAATACAAAATGATGGTTCTGGGTCCACATTCAGATTCCGGTTCATAACAGCATGAAAGTTCTCATTGTGACAGGTCAGCAGCTTAGAACTCTGATCACTGAAGTAATTATATATTCATTAAGTAAGCAAAGTATCCTTAGTACGACTCTCTTTTTTTGAGCTTTAAAAGTCAGTCTTCCGCTGAAATAGCTTTTTTTTTGAAAGGATACTAAAGTACAACAGTGCCTTAGACTTTTAAATTTAACAATACTGACTAACTTTAGTCCTCTTGGGTCACAAATTACTATATACAATGTTTATCTTAGTTTGATGTCATCATAAGAAAGATAATTTCCAAGTATTTCAGACGTTTTAACGTTTCTTTCGCAAGTTATGTCTGTTTTAAGCTCAATTTCCTAAAAGTATGCAACATATTTACGGTCAAACAGTTTTTAGAGGAAGAACAGATGCCTAGCCTTCAACCAAAACAAACCACAAAAACTATTTTACTTTAAAGAAGTTTTAAAATTAAGTTTTATAGTAGAAACACAAATAAACTTGGAACTTATGTCAACTTTATATAGGGCCCATTGAAGTGAATGTTCCAAGCACAGTAATGTCATCATACCTCCTTTGTTTTTGCTTGTTTTCAGGTCATCGTCGCACACAGTCGCTGCCACCCAAACTGGGCGTTCGTTTGTTTGTGCCACAGCAGTGCGGCTTGGAACGCGTCTGTGCCAATCCTCGCCTGCATTCGTATCGTTTGCACTCGACGGTGGGCGCGGATATCAGTGTGCTGGAAACGATGCTGGAGTCGCGTCTGTGCTGTGTGGTGCCACAGCAATTGCTGTCCATTTGGATACAGCGGGAGAAGGAGCTGCTGCAGGAGATTTCGGGCATGGGCGAACTGAGCGGCGAGTGGCGCTGGCGTCAAATGAATCTGCTCGAGGAGCATCTGCGTCTGCTCAAGGACTACTCGCAGGCCAAACAGAATATACAGCAGTTAATGCGTGATGGAGTTTTCTATAAACGATCGGCAACGAAAACGGATGAATCTCTGGAATTTCTACCCGTCAATCTGCACGTGCAACGCATGTGGGCACAAAATGATGCACTGCAGCGTCGTGGTGTCCTGGACATCGTCACAGTGGGTGCGTTTACTCGACACGATGCCAAGAGTCGCAAGTGCGGGGGACTCATCAAGTAAGTGGTTAGTTTAGGAATAAATATAAACATTTGTATAACAGTATAACAGTGCAAGTGTTGCACAACGAACAAAAACTGTAATACTGATTTTTAAAATCTCTTTTACCATTTTGATTAATGTTACTTTAAATTTAAAGTTTATATAACAGTAAACAGTGTTGGAAAGCGAGTAAAACTAGTCTTGTATTAACTTGTCAAATGTCATCAAAATGTTTTCATTATTTTCGATCGTCTGACGACGCGTATAACGTGATTAATTTAAAATCTGGCCAGCGCCTGCAGAAATTTTAAGTCTTGGAAATTCATAAATAAATAAATAATAAATACGATTAGCAATTCTCAGAAATAATCTCATACGAAATGCTTGACTCAGCTCAGAATTTAAGCAATGCTTAATTGACTGTGACACACGTAGAATTCCTGGAATAAAGTTATAACACTGTATAACAGTTATAGGTCTTTACCTTTGATTTCATCAACATTTATTTAGTACTTTAGGCTATTTTTGAAAAAGATGACTATTTAAAGATGAAACTGATGTTTGTTTATGATTACTTACTAGAGGAATATGCGTGTTGAGTAGGGTAGTCACTGTTATACTGTGCCAGATCAAGTAGATAACACGTACCTATGTTTTAACTAGGCATCTAACTGTCATTTCACAACTCTTTTATCTCATTACTATGAAATAGAATTGCCGCTGTTATATAAGTATTTAAAATGGAGTTCACACTTTTATACTGTCATATGCACATGCAGATTTATTCAAAATTTGCATAATAAACGGGTATTTAAGTATTAATAAAATTGAATTCAAGAAAAATAGGGCTGAAAGTGTTATACTGTTATACAAAACTGTGTTTATATTTAATATTAAGAGAATGAAAGTGTTTTAATATAAAAAAAAAAGTTATTCAATGTAGTATTGTCACTGTTATACAAATGTTATACTATTTAATATTTAAGGAGGAGTCATTTTCCCATATCAAAAGACCTCTCATGTGTGTTAAATATCTTTTCTACTGTTATACTGTTATACAAAACTTTGTTTTTATTTAATTTTTGAAGAATGAAAGTTTTTTCTAGAAGAAAAAGAGATTTTCAATGTACATAAAGTATTATTGTCACTGTTATACAGCTTTTATACTGTCTAATATTTAACCAGGGAAATCTTTTTCCCATAACAATGACCTCTTATGTGTGTTAAGCATCGTTTCTACTGTTATACCACTAACTGTATACCACTTTCTCATTCACTTCGTAGGCTACCCATACAAAAAAGTCTTCTCATGTGTTTAATATCGTTTCTACTGTTATACCTAACTGTCTACCACTTTCTCCCTCAGGCTACTGCAGGAGAGCAAAGCGTGGAAACTGGAACAGAGCAACGCGTGCAAGGTGCAGGCAGCCAATGACGCAGTCCAGGCGACCAAACAGCTGCGCAAGGAGATTGTGGAGCTGATGTCGCAGCTGCTGCAGCTGGCGAGCAGGAGAAGCGCACGGGACATGATGCCGCTGTGCAATGAAATGGTGGCCAAGACGCGAACATTGCTCAACATTTGGGAGCCGAGCATTGTGGAGGAGGCGGTGAACTTCATCGAATGCCATCGCATAATCGAGGAGCCCGACAATGTGCTGATGGAACCGATGTCTCCCTTCCGCAAGATTACGCAACAGTTGAGTGCACTGGAGCTAAAATCGCCAGAGCTGGAGGACTTTGCCACACCGGTTGTGGCACCACCCGATCTTTGGCCACGTGGCCAGCCACTGATGCGCTCCAATAGTTGGCACCCCAGCAATGCGTCGCCCTCTAGCTCGCTGGACATCAATGCCATCGATTCACTGCAGCATGTGGTCAAGTGCTACAATGCCCATCTGCGTAGTCTTGAGCAGCCTCCGACGGAGGCGGGTGGGGCGACGGCAACGGAAACGGAACTACAGGGCGAGGCAACATATCAGTCACTGCCACCAAGCTGGCAGGGATTACCAGTTCCAATTCCCGCACCGCAACCGATTATAGATCTAGAGGCTATTAGATTGAGAGCACAACCGCCACCAGCTGGATTTCTAGACACCAAACTGATGAGCTCATCACCCTCGGCCAACTATTATCGGCCCACAGAGGAGCCAGAGCCACTGGATCTTACCCAGCTGAACATCGAGGCGAGTGTCATGTGTCTGGTCAGCAAATTGAAATTCTTTTGCGGTCGCTGCGATAGTCCCGCCATCAGATTGCGTCATCCCAAGGCGCCGGTAAAGCGCGAGGGCTTCACTGTAGTGCCACAACAGACGCCAGATGTGATAGCTGCCTCCAAGCAGCAGCAGCCAACGCAGCTGAAACTCGATCTGACCGCACAGCCAGAGGTACAGCCAAAGGAGCCACAAGCAGCACCCAAAAAGATTAACAAGTTCATCGATGGCTTGGATCTGTCGCTGACAACGGATTGGGTGGCTGAGCTGCGTCCAAGCATGCGGAAACTGCGTCATGCCATGGATCGTCTGCTGAAGACCGCGAGACTGATGCACTCCGTGCAGCGACTGCAGCAGGACGTGCGCTGCAATCGCCTACAGGCGAGCATCATGTACCGACGCGATGTCTGCTTCTCTCAGGCGGTAAGTCGAGCACTAGCACTAGATTACACGACTATATTACTAATTGTATTCCCTGCCTACTCCTCTTCGCAGCTAACCAGTCTGGTGAGTGCGCTGATGCTGCGTCTGTGGGGCAGCGAGGTAAACAGCGAGTACTTGAGGCTGCTGCGGGAACTGGGACCTTTGGCCTACTTCGAGGGACTGCTCTCGCTGTACGGCACCGAGACGGATATGTGGAGCGACATGTGTATTGCCATCGAGGATCTGTCCTCGGTGAGCTTTACACTTGTGCTGGCGCAACAGAGCGAAGCCACACCCATGCCCAGAATAACGGGCTCACGTCAGGCACTGGAGGTACTGCTGCCCATACCAGAGCAGGCAGTAGGCGGCAGCCACTCCCTGTTTAGCTTTAAAATCACACCCGTGTTCTTTAACATCGGCATCAACGAGAAGGCAACGCTGGCACAGACCCGAGAGCAGCATCGCTCCAATTTGGACAACAATTTGCGATTGAATCAATACTTTGGTCGGTATCGCAAGCTGGGATTGAATGCATCGGTGGCCGCCGATGCAACTGCAACGAACTTGGAGTCACTGCATTCGGTGTTGGGCTTTATGGAGGAGCAGCTGCGCTCGAATGTGACCAAGAATGTAAAGATACTGCATCTGGCGGAGGATGCGTGTCGTCTGATGGGCGGACTACGTTTCACCTCTTGCAAGAGTGCCAAGGATCGCACCGGCATGGCCGTAACACTCGAGCAGTGTCGCGTTTTGGTGCGTGAATTCCAATTGCCGGCTAAACATGTGCCCTACGCACTCAGCACCATGCGCAGGTAGCTACACCTCAACCAACTGGCATATACCCTGTAATTTAACACACTATTTCTTTGCAGTGAGGGCACACGCATGGACAACGTGTACAAGAATATTGGCATATACAAGTATGCCTTCAATCTGCCGCAGGTGCTCATGCTACCGGCCATGTATAGGCCACCAGTGGGTGCCTATGGCAAGGCGCAGACCTAGTGTCCTCATTGGCTTCCAGTTGTAGATGATACTTGTACTTATGACAAGCAGAAACCTGTTAACACTGTGCCAAAAAAAAACCACAAGAAAATAACGAATCAAACTTACAGTAAATTAATCAAAAAGGAAAAACAAAAAAAACATTTAAACTCTCAAGTGTTAGTAGCTAGAAATCTAAGTTAGACGTTTGTTAAAATGCAACAAAGAGCAGATTCCACAAGGCAGCGTTGAGCAGTCGAACTGAAGCGGTGGTTATACCCTGTGCTGAGGGTAGCATAGGTTTGTAATAGGCTAACTGTGTGAAGCACTAAGCCACGCGACTTAGAGCAAGACAGCAGCACTACTATCGCACACACCTACATGTGTGCACGGTAACAGTTATTACCATTGAAGCACAGGGTATGCTAGAATCGACTGAACTCCACAAACTGTGTGAGCTGCACAGAGCAATTGTAGCTTTCTTCAAAGTTAATCTATTTTATGTTAACATATTTATTTAAACTATTATGTAATTTATACACTACACACATGTTACTTAAACAGGGCGCAACGTGTACTTCATTGATACAATTCATGTACTTCCAGCAAACGAAAGCAACTTGTTAATCAAATATATATAAAAAGAAAAAAAAAAGATCAACTAAAACAACGACTTATTCAAAGGAACAAAAGGAAATTATAATAAAAACACATCAAATGGTTTTGCATTTCAATTTTGTGCAGTGTATTTAATAGTCCTGAACGCGTCCAGTGCCCAGACGCTCTTTGCGTATCTCCGTTGTCTGCCAGGAGGGCACACCGCGTATGGGATGAGCGCTGGGGAAGCGTAGAGCTGGTTCGGGTCCATCGAATGGATGCGTTTTGGCCAGCTTGCGTTGCAGATACTCCTTGTTTAGCTGCTTCTGATCGCGATGCTTGTCCATGTACAAGTTGAACGGCTGCTTTAGTGGGAAGAACTTTTGGTCGGCCAAATAGGGTTTGGGGAAGTCATACTCGTAGACCGGCTCCTTAAGCTCTGCATAGGGTGGAAATATTAATATAGTATTGATCTTCAATACTTGTGCCTAACGCTTTCAACTTACTCAAGACATTGTGATAGAATGGCGTCAGCGTTTCGTCCCAACTGGTCTGATAGAAAGCCAGACCCGCTGGTGTTAGCTCATCCTGATGCTGGCGATAGAACTCCAGTGTGCTAAAGCTGCGCTTATCCAGCTGCACATGATCCTTGGCATCCAGTTTGTGCTTGCTCAGATCCAGACGGGATGTTTGCTTGTACAGCACGAATACCATGCGCTGGTAGCCCACTCCCCTTGGTGGAAACGGTGGTAAATACTCCGCCAAGACATCACCCTCTGCGATCTTGCCATTGGGTATATTGGCGCTGTAAAGAATCACCATTAGACGATATTTGTGTCATCAAAAACATTTTGTTAACCTACATGAACCAGTGCAGACACTCGGCTGCTGGATTTGTAAAGTGCGCATCGGGATTTGTGGCCAGCAGTGTCCAGTAGCTATCACCCTGTGCCGATTTGCCCGTTATGGGATCCAAGAGACCATCAAAGCTCACTAGTGGCGCCTTCATGGCCTCCGAAGGCTTTATCACATTGCCATTATAGACAGGACTTAGCGTGTTTGCATCAAGCTCGTAGCGTATGCTCAGCGGCACGCGTGGCACAAAGTAGGCACTGCCAAAGAGATGCTCAAAGATGCCATAGTGATCGGCTAGAATACGCAGATCATGTTGTCCCGTTGTCTGCACATACGTTTCCTGCACCTTTTCCAGATCAATGAGCACTGTAAGCATATATATTTGAATGGATTATAGACATATCCCCTCGAATAGCGGATATGCTGGCCAACTCTTTTCTTCCCACTCGCTTCACTTACACTTGTTGCTCCTCGCTAGCTTCTCCAAATCTATGCTGGTACGTTGTGCCTTCAGATGCTCCAAACGTTGTTTTAGCTGCGCCGAACGCGATGGCTTCAGCTGCGGAAAACCAATGTTAATGCGTGCCGCAACCTCGGGATCACTAACATTTTCGTCTGATCAAAGAATAAACAGATTGTCAATTAGCGGTGCATTTAGTTGATTACATGAACAAGTGACTTACCGCGTAGCCGTTGCTCCAGTGTACGCGCTACACCGGGTGGCTTGCCACGCAGCGTGTGTCCCTGACGCGAACTAATGTTGAGTAGTCCCAGTGCTGCGGTTTGTGTGCCACGCAAACCGCCATTTACACCGCTTTTCATTAATAAATTACTAAAAGACATTTTGTTTTATAAGCAGGCGGCCTCGCGTTTTCAGCAACTCGAACAGCTGATGGCATTCGATAGCTGTATTGGCTATCGATATGCAGACGCCAGTGTTGTGCAGTGTTTGTGAGCGTAAGATGTTTTTCGCTCGATCTGGCAGCCTTAATACGTTTAACTAAACGTTCGTTAAATTCAATTTGTTAGTCGTTTTTAAAAATGGTTTTATTTTTCATTAAATTTTAATTTATTTACCTGAAAACTTTGCATAACAACTATTCCCATTAATCACCATTCGATGGACAAGCGTAAATTACCCGTAAACTGTCGCTTGTCAGTAAATATTTGTCGTTCTATTCTTGGAAACACGTAATATCATTAGGTAATGTGAAAGTCCTTAATGCATTTTCCTATAAAGGATGTGTGGCAGCAGAATCAAGCGTGCAAATGTAATAAATGTAGGCTAATGTGACTTTTACAAAAGTTCACTTGGTTTAAACCCAATTGGAATTATCTTGATTATGTCTAATATTAGATTTAATTATTCACCACTAATGATCCTTAATATTAAGGCGGGCATAAATAGCACATATTTTATTCATGTTGATCGATATGGGCAAGGGTAAAGTTGCTGACGCTAGTATATATGTATATATACATAAATATGCATGCATGAATGTACATACAAATAACTTACATTAACTTTAGTTTATTACACTCATTTTTGAATAGCGGCAGAGAGAGAGAGAGAGAGAAGAAAAGCCAATGTGAGTAATGGCTACGAGTGCCGGTGACGAGCCTCCTACACACACGCACACAGCTGCATTTGTGTATTATGTAGTAGGCGGTAGTGTTATACAAACCAGTTTACACGCGCCTCGTATAACAGTTGCTCACTGCCCCTGCTGCTGCTGCGGCTTTTACTGCTGCCGCTGTCGCAGCCGGCGGTGCTGTTGCTGTTGCTGCGTCGGCGCTCAAAAAGGACAAACTCAAGGGCAATCTATTGCTAAGGCTGAACAAAGGCGCGTCACAAGTGCGGCTGAATTGACTGAATATATGTATATTAAAAAACTCAAAAGGCGGAAAATAAATAATATATATTTCTAGTTGTGCAGAGAGTTGCATAAATACATGTGCAAAGCATAAGTGGCCATAGTAATGCTAGAGCATGATTACACAATCGACATAGTACAACGGTCAATGTACACGTCATTGCGGCACCCAAATTCGTCCCTTTTCTAAAACACGAGAGCAGAAAGTTTGACATTTGCGCTCTGCCCACGCCGCACAATGGGGCAGCCGGCCGAAAAACGTGGCAAAAATCATTTTTGTGATGATAGCGTACGCCAAAAAGAAAAATTGCGTTTGGTTAAAAAATGATCACGGGCGATAAATCCGAAATTTTTTTTTAAATCGGTTGAAAATTGTGGGTGCTAGAGCCCTTCAAAGTTGACCTATTTCCTGAAATGTGCAAAAATACATAAATTTTCCGCGCAAAGTGTCAACTTTGAAATTTAATTTTCGGAGAAATAATCGATCAATCTTAAAGTTGTTATTTTTTTTATTCAAATAAAATTAATTCTTTATAAAATTCAGTCAAAAATTTAATTTTCGTTTTATAACTGAATATTTCAAAAAAGTTTAAAAAATATACTATTTTTGGGCAGTTTTTATAATTTAACATGGACATAACTTCTAATGTTCACCGATGTTCACGAGGAAACTATATACATATGATAGAATGAACCTTCTTCTAATATGCTTATGTAATTTCCCTTGCCCTAGTTTGCCGTTTAGAATTTAAAGTCATAAAACGAGCGCAACCTCGTGCTAAAAATGCGCGTTTTATTTATGGAAGAAGAAGAACCCATGCAAATATGGGTATTTCCTGTGTGGGAATTTAATAAAAAAATTATGTAAAATCATTTTGTAGATAATACCTCAGCTGGTTACATTTAACAAATATTATTTTTTATGTGTTTTACTAGTCTTGAGACATTTTGGGTACAGGTAACTAAATAAATTGTTCTTTTAAGGTACAAAAAAATATTTTCGAGTTTGGATGATTCCGTGAGAGATAAACATTTCAATGAGATTTCTTAACTGCATTGTAAATATAAGTACACTGAGTTTTTTGGTTGAAGCGAGCTTATTCGATTGATTTTGACTTCATTTAATAAGATTAGTTTTAGAAAGAATGTATACTTCCTTAGCATTTAAGCAGCATCTTCAGATGCGCGTATTTATAAATAATTTGAAACATAATAGTTACATTTCCAAAATACTAAGTTTATTATATATTACAACAAATGTTTGAACTCATTTTAATGAAAATTGGCCACAAAAAAAATTTGAAATATAACCTCAAAATAATTCAACGAAAAATGTTAGTAACAAAATTAATTAAATTAGTAAAGAAAACTAATTAAAACATATTGACATGTTATGTTTAAGTTAAAACAATATTAAAAATATTACTTTGTGATAAAAAAAAGTATTTTTAATTTTCATTTTATACGTTTAATATGGGCAGAAACATTAAAGAACTTTGACCTTAAATTTTGAAGCACCCTGTTGACGGCTCACCCTGTTCAGACATTCCTTCTAAAGTTTCATAAGTTATCTATTAAATGCTTTTTAATTTATTCAAATACCTCCCCTGGTTCAAAAGATATGATTTTTGCAAAATTTTTCGGCCCGCTGCCCCACTGTGCGCCGCTGCTACTCAAGCCGCCTACACACGCAGCAAAGCTCTCCCTGCTCTCCCAACACTTCACACTCTCGCCATTTTGTCATTTGCTCTCTCTCACTCTCTTCATTCACTCTGTAGTTTGTAGTTTGTAGTTGTGGTAGTTGTTGTTGTTGTTGCTGTCTCTTGAGGTTACATTTCAGGCTGCTTAATAATTCAACGCCTTCATTTTGTGCTTTTACTTATTTGCGCCACTGCACGTGTGTGTTTATATGTATGTAGGTTTGTGTGTGGGTAGAAGGATCTAGCTAATAACGGTAAAAAGCTAAACGTTCAATAATTTCTAGCTGTAATTTTGTCACTTTTTTTGATTTTTTGTTTCTAGAGATTTTCATATAACGTGTTGCCCGCAAGTTGTTTGCCCAAAAAGGCGTTTTTTTTGGATTTCCTCTTGAATTTTTTTGTGTAATTTTCCACTGCGCACGCAGTGAAAGCGTAACCAGTTTTCGCCGGTAGTCTGCTGTTTTATCATCCCTCGTCTGATTGTATCCCCCTCAACTAATTCGAGCTTGTCCCACTCCTGTTGCTGCTGAAACTGGGCTAAGTTCAGATACATTAACGCGGGGCAGACAAGCAGCTATTGATTGTGCACGACATCATCAAAGCATTTAAGCTACAGTGCCGCTTAACTACCTGGCTATGAGAGCGAGCACTTTTCTAAGGTCAAAACTTGCTAGAAATTGAATTAAGTTTGTACCCAAAAAAAAAAAAAAAATAATTTGATTTGTGCAATTTGGCCGATCGATTTTCGTCTTTCGCCCCCGCAGCGCCAGCGCCCACCTGGTTTACTGATAACTGATAAGCGCTAGCAACGCGTCCGGGATACTTGAACATATGCCAATTTGGGCAATCAATCAAATCGTAGCTATAGAAATACTATATATGTACATGCGTCTATCGATCTACTCATGTCAAGTGGTCTATTAATAAATGGTACACTGGAAAAAATATGCTGGCAGCAAGTGCTCAAATCAATCCAAAACTATCTCTGAATTGAGGAAGATTTTAAAAATATACAGATTTAAAAAATATTCCATATAAAGTTGCTTATTTCTATATTTTTGACGCCGTTTTTTCCAGTGTACCTTAATTTTTTTGTAGCTACGGAGACTCCATTGGCTTTACCCATTTAACACCATTGTTTACCCCATTGAGAGCTCGCCAAATACGCACATCGAATCGCAGATTGTCGCCATTATCAATATCAATAGAAATATTTGTATTAATTTGCCTAACTCCGTCACTCCCATTGCGCCCCCCAATGATCCCAGTGCGAAACTGTCCTTATCAGCATTTCATCACTTTATTGCACTTTTACTTTCGCTTATTGCGGGCCAATAAACGGGCGATTGCTTTCATCAGAATTAGGAAATCTTATTACATTTACTTTCATTGATCTGTCGGTGAAAGATTAGAACAACAAACAAATAATTACGCGAGATTAATATCAATACATGTCAGATCATAGCTGAAATTGTGAATTTACCTGTGTATGTGTACTCGTTACATTTCTTACTTTAACTTCCAACAAGACGATAAGAAGTTTATACATTGGATTTATAAAAGTATATTTTACTCGTTACTTCTTACTCGCTATTGTTCGTTACTAGCCATCAATCTTTTTTCTTATTGTATACCGTTTCCAAATATCTGTAGTCCAGTTAATTATCTTGATTTTTCGTATTACTCGCTACTAATTAAATTTCACTCGTTACTTTATACTCGCTAATGTTCGTTACTCGTCATCAATCTGTTTTCTTATTGTATACCGTTTCCAAATATCTTTAGACCAGTTTATTATCTTGATTTTTCGTATTACTCGCTACAAGCTACAAGTTACTCGTTACTTTTTCTCAGCCTGCAATCGCTATCTCTTACATTTTAGTATACTCTTAGCTCTTCAACAACTAAAAGGTTACTCGTTACAGTTATGTCACGCCAGCTTACTCGTTACCTTTTAGTCGCTATCGCTTGTACTACTCGTTTCTTACTTTACTTTTTACTCTATACTAGTTGCTACAAACTCGCTTCTTGTAAAAGTATTACTCGCTACAATACAAACTCCACATACTACTCGTTACTTATTTAACTTTTTACTCTATATCGTAACAAGCAAATGACAATATTTATATTTATTGCTCGTTACTCTTTCGATACTTTTTTGGGCTGAACGTCTTGCATTTCAAGTGCTTCTTGCCAACTCCATTCGTTGCTTATCCCTTTTTGTTCGTTGCTCGTTCGATACTTGATCTGCCTGTGAATACCATTCCTAAGAACACACCAGCTTAGTATGAACACTTAAGTTGTCAAGTGTTTCTCGTCAATCGTCAATCGACACTCGTTACTAATCTAAAGACCTGTTATCATGCCACCCCTCGTGTGATTCATTTGGACGTTATCCACAAACCTGATCGTTAGGTGTACGAGTACTGGTATTTTTGCTCTGCTGATTTCTTACGATATTTCTCATATCAATGAAATGCGGCATTATTTTTAATTACACATCGCACTCGCCAGGAAACCACTTGACCCACGCTAAGAGCAGAACCACCAACACCACCACCCATTAAGTAATCACCGCACTCATTGTGGAATTCGCATATAGCATTCCATGATCGCATTGTCTATATGGCCAGCCATAAAAATGTTTATTGTTTATAATCATAAATGAGATTGTGCCGTATTTGTTTACAAATTATACAAATATACTAGGTGTGACTATGCGCCTATGAGCTGGGAGGCTTGGGCGATAGACATGTCGTATACTTAACGTAGTTCATATTGCCCTTTCTGACCACTAGAACTGATCGTAACGTTATCAATTGGGGGTATATATAGGGTATTAAATAGAATTACAAAATTCCCCGAACTCCTTAAACTCTCGTGCTGTTTTTCTTAGCTTGTTTATGGCCCTCAGCACATACCAGTTTGATGCGGTTGTGCTTTTCCTCAACACCGCATCATGATCATGAACTTTGCCTCTGTCTAGTACTTGTACTCGCACTCGTAGTCGTTCTCGTATTTACGTATTGCGCAGTTCCATTGCAAAATTGCCACTCAAGCAATCGTACTCATGATCGCTTTCAACCTCAACTGAGTATTGCATTCCCCAAGAGTCAATCAGACGTAACCATACCTCACAATGAACGCATTACTCAGACGTAAAACTGCAACAACAACAACAACAACAGCAAAAAAAAAATTAAATATTACTTTAAAAATGGTGTCAAAAGTTCGGTGTTCTTGCAATTTCCTCAATATTTTATTTTAGCTTTCGGCAGGTGAAAATCTTTGTATCAGTTGCAGGTACTGCAGGCCCTCTCTATTTCAACCACTCAAGTAGTTGTGGCATTAAGCTACTTTTGTTTAAAAACAGACTTAGCTGATCTAAATTTAGATTCCATTTTCTTTTTAGTCTTTGTACGCAAAAGGACTAGAGGGTTGAGCTCTCTAGGGTTTTATATTTGTCAGAAGCGACCCCATTAAGTACTTGATCAGCATCAAAAGCCAGGAAATATAGCAATGCAGTTGTACACTTACTTGTATCTCAGAGACTTTAAGAGCCAAAAGCATTAAATTGAGTAGCGAGTTCGTCTATTTTGGCAGCAGCTCAAGTTGTGACACCTTAACTGGACAACGAAAAGAGCTAAGGGAACCAAATTCACACATTATGTGATGATACCGATATAACTACCCTCCAACTACCCTACAAATCTGCTCTAGATCGCACAACCAGTGTTGTCGTTTCCGCTTTTTATACCCTTGCAGAGAGTATATTGTTTTTGTCACGAAGTTTGTAATTGAGGGAGGCGTTTCCGACCACATAAAGTATATATATTCTTGATCAGCATCAACAGCCGAGTCGATATAGCCATGTCCGTCTATTTTTACCCAAACTAGTCTCTCAGTTTTAAAGCTATCTTAATGAAATGTAGTACAGACCTGTATTCTCTCTGCACGCAGTTCATATGTTAAAATCGGCCAGATCGGACCACTATATCATATAGGAACAATCGCTTGAAAATGCTTAGTATAAACATTTTCGGTGTCTATTGACCGATCATTGAGTTCCATCTGTTGACCAAATTTCATCCAAATCGGACCACTATATCATATAGCTCCCATAGGAACAATCGGTTGAAAATGCTTAGTATGAACATTTTCGGTGTCTATTGACCGATTTCAACGAAATTCACGGAAAATGTATTTCTCATTGTCTCCCATCTGTTGACCAAATTTCATCCAAATCGGACCACTATATCATATAGTTCCCATAGGAACAATCGCTTGAAAAGGCTTAGTATGAAAATATTTACTGCTTTTTTAAGGATTCAGCTTTTTTTTGCTTGTGTTTTTTATAAATCTAGCTTTTATTTCTTCTAAACTCTTTCCAATAGCTCTGTTCCCATAAGACAAAGCAGTCGAACATTGCGCACTAGAGTAAGTACTCGGTCTTTTACAGTCTTTCTTACTTGTCTTTCCTGCTTAAAATTATATTAAAGCTGATTGCATTGAGTTCCTTCTTAGAAACTGCCAAAGTTATGCAATCTTTGCTGCTTATATTGTAATAGGGGTATTACTTGTCGGGGAAATTGCATAAGTCATGTCAATGTTGAAATCTTTGTGTCGCAGGTTGAATTGAACTTGAAATTACAAGCAATTAAATCGGTCGATGTTTTTATCGCCCCCATAGCGTAATACTGGGGGGAAATGTATCAATCAGGCGGTACGATCTTTTTTTAACCGTTTCAAATGAGTGCAATTTATTGCAATTCCCTTTCATACGTAGACAATAAACAACAAATAACAAGTAACGAAAAAACGAAAAAAAACAATAATAAATAACAGTATAAATAGTTGCGACATGATAAAGCCAAAACAATTTCGCTCAATGAATCGACTGAAAACGGTCTAAAAACAATAACAAAACACACACACACACGCTGACACACACACACACACGGACACACAGACATTTACATAAATGCAAACGTATGGGCCAAATAACAGCACTGGATGCGGGTATAGACGACTATGACATGACCTTCATGAGTTACTTCTCCCAACACTTTTGTAATGTAGAGCAAGGTAGTCATTGTGAGAGTTGGCTTAATTGGTTTTAGCCCTTTTTGAACTAAGCAGCGGTTCAACTTGGGCTAAAGTTGAGTTAAAGGTGCAACTTGACTTGTTTTTAATACTTAAAGTTATTATTTGAGGTGCATAATTTAAAAGCTAGTTTCAACTAGAGTTTTTCTTAAAGTTAATTTTGTTAAAAATCAATTGCCAACAGACTGAAAGTTTAAGGTATGGCTAAATTTGAGTCACAAGTAGAATAAGTTAAAGGATTTAAGGTTTAAAAATAAGGTAAGTTAAAGTATGTAGAACTTAAGCTATTTAGAACTTTAGAAAACCCAGGACCTTCTAAGATCCTTGGATCCTAGAGACCATAAGAGCAAATCAAGTTTATGGATTCTTTTACAATCAGCTCGCTGGACTGTAGTGATTAGTTTTGCCTAGATCAGACTATATATTAAATCAAGAATATATATACTTTATGGGGTCTGCCACGCCTCCTTCTGCCTGTAACATACATTCCAACGATTACAATATACCCTTTTACTCTACGAGTAACGGGTATAAATATGACAGTACAACTCATTTATTTTACTTTTCAGACTATATATTAAAATATGAAAGTACAACTGATTTATTTAACTTTTAAAGTGAATTTATGTTAAGATATATTTAGTTTAAAGTTTTTTCTTTCTTGCCATTAAACTAATACACCCCATTGGCGCACACTTGATCATTCGCATGAGAAATGCAGAAACGTGATCTATTTCCATGTGGGTCTCTGGTCTCAGTAGTGACACTTTTCGTGGTTATCGGCCAAATGCGCTTGTTGTTTGTTATTGCCCATTTTGCTTATTATTGTCTTTGTTTATATGTTTTTTATTTAATTTTTGTTCACTTTTGTTTTGTTCTGACTTGTTTGTTGTTATTATGATTATTGTTATTTACGTTCTTCGCAGAGTCCAAAGGTTTAAGCTTTTTGCGCTAAATTTCAGTAGGTAAATATATTAAAGAATAGTTTTAAAAGTTATTAATTAAAGGAAAACATTTTAAGGTAACATCGAAATATAAAAAATATAATAAATAAATATATAAAGAATATTTTTAATAGTTATTAATTAAAGCGAAATATTTTAAAGTAACATCGAAATATAAAAAATATAATAAATAGTAAATAAAGAGATAAAAAAATATAATAAATAATATATAAAGAATATTTTTAATATTTATTAATTAAAGCAAAACATTCAAAATATTATCGAAATATAATAAATAATTAATAAAGAATATTTTTAATATTTATTAATTAAAACAAAACATCTTAAAATAACATCAAAATATAACAAATAATAAATAAAGAATATTTTTAATATTTATTAATTAAGGCAAAACATTCAAAATAACATCGAAATATAAAAAATAGAATAAATAATAAATAAAGAATATTTTTAATATTTATTAATCAAAGCAAAACATTTTAAAGTAACATCGAGTAACGCTTATGACAAAAAAAGGAAACTGAATTGGAAAAAAAGAATTCATTAAAAATAAACAAAGTCCGAAATATAATTTGTATAATTAAATAATTTTTTTTCTTTTCTAAACTGATTAAATCTTTGAAAACCCTTTTTCTACTCTCATTGTTTAATGTTTAAAGTGTGTTTCTTACATAAATCTTGTTATGTAGAAAGTCTCCCGTCTTTTCAAAAAACACTTTCAAGTTTAACCAGCTTTAACTTAAATAAATATAGCTGTGAAATAAAACATGTTCTTTTTAATTCGAAACATAAAAAAAGTTGTCATATATATATTTTTATTTCAAGACTTAAAAAGCTCTCATTAAATGCGCCCAAGTGGGGGAATAACACATGATGACTACTCATTGTGCTACTACGTATATGTATAACTTCTGAACCTAATGACATTACGTATTCAGAGTGTGTCTAGAAAAGTGGTCAGTTTTGGGTTTCGGGGGCTTCACAGGCGTCGTAAATTGATTCAAGTGTTTTCGTTGATATAATAAAATTGTATGCCATGCATTTTTCTCTATTCTCTCAGATCGTTAAGAAAAAAAAAACCAGCTGCCATTAATTGAACGAATTTTCGTAGGTAGTTCAAGGCGGTTCCCTCCGAACTGACGACGCGACTTTTACTCAATTGTTTTGTGTTGGTTGCCAACCAATTGACTATTTAGACAAATCAAATGTGAATGACATTTCTCCCTCCATTTCGGTCTATTTATTATTATTTGTTTGTTGTCTGCTCATCGTAAAAACTTTTTGTTATGACCATGATCTTGTAAGATCTTGAGACAAATCGACTTTAGACTTGTGCTGATAGGTTATCAGTTTGTCAGTTTGTCAGTTGTCCGTTTGCAGTTATCGGTTATCGGCTATTGAACTGCCCCGTTCCATTCATTCATTCAAATATTCATTCGACCTCGTGTTCACTTGTGATACTCACAAAATGTCAGATGAATAACCTTCTAAAAATTCCTATTGATTAGCTAATGATCACTTTTACGAAGCACTTTATTTAAGGCGGAATTTTTGAGAGCTATAAAACATATAGCATACACATATATTCTTGATCAGCATCAAGCGCTTAAGCAATTGATCGGAGCAAAAACAATGAAATTTAAAAACTCCATAACTTGCCCAATTCTTAAAGTATCTACATAAAACTGGCTGACTGTGTTTCAATTATAATATTTTATTTTGTAAACAAATTTGCTCAGAATCGCGCAGCTTTATCATATAGTTGTCGTAGAAAACACGCTGTCGTAAGTCTGTAATACTTAAATGAGTTTTTTTTTATGTAGGGAACGGGTCTCTAATTTTATCTTTTAAAAAACAGAATTTTTTTGCGGAATGAAACTAGTCAAAAACTTGAAACTTGGCTTACTCGTAAAGTAAAATAAATTATATTACAGACTAACAGGTTTTTTAGCTAGATTCATTTCAATTAGCAATAAATTAATTTAGTTTAAAAAACAGCCGGCTCTGGTTCATATTTCGATCGTAAAATAATACTATATAGAGTTTTTTTTATCTTTATGGAATGCCTTTTATTACGAAAGCCGTTAAGAGAACTTTTTGTGGATCGTAAAATAATAGTTTATATATGCTCAACTAGGGATTGAGCTCAGCTCCCCTAAATTAATAATCGGATCACGTCTTTGCTAAGCACAATAAACTTTCAAAACAATCCAGAAAATTCATCATCAATAAAAACTTTTTAATTGAAACCGGAAAATTCAACTTTGAGCCAAATAAGATGGCTTGAAATTAGTTTGTCTGTAGAGCATTAAATTGTCGGCTTTTCTCAGTTTTTGTTTGTCTGCCAGACAAATTTTCACTTTTCTCAGCTAATTGCGGAAAATAATTGAAATGTGGTTAAATTACGATAATTAACAGATTTGAGACAAAAAAAAACCCCGTTATTATAAACTTTTAAATGGAGCCAAGCACAAGCAGCGACAACACACGCTGACGGCGACGTCGACTGCAACGCTGACAGCGGCAGAGCAGCGCCTTCATTAAACATTAAAAACAGCTCACAATCTAATTTGACAATAAAAATGTTTAAATATTAAAAAATACAAAAAAAAAACACATACAAAATTATTTGCAGTTGTGTGTAATAAAATAATAACGGCAATCATTAAAAAAAAAACAACAACAAGCGGCGAAACAGCGCAGCTCAGTTTGGCTGTGAAAACCAAATGATGTGTCTGCTAATACCCTGTAGTGTGTGCTAGCTGAAATTTATTTTTTATAAATGAAGTACTCCATATTTAATTTGATTTAATTGCTATTTAAGGTTTGTTTCTGTACTTTAAAACATGTTTTAATTTAATTATAAAACAAATCGATTTCTTTTTATTATTTTTATTTCACCCACTTGCAGGGCATTGCATAGTCGCGGCTGCTATAAGTTATTTCTTCTGTTTAGTTTTCGGCAAACAGTTGCGACCCAGTGGCCAATTTGATGTCGCTTAATTGCTGCTGCTGTCTATCCGCACAAATAGTTAATATGTAATTAGTAGCTTTTAAATACAGGCACACATACTATGTCTAGTTATAGATACATATATTTTCGCCTTTTATTTTACCGTCATGCATCGATTATAATGATTTTTGCTCCGCGCAAACGTCGACTAATTATCTTTACCAAAAAACAATTCCAATCCAGCTAGTGCTCAGTGTTGCCAATTTGGACTTTTTATAGCTAGATCTACTTTGTGGCTATATTGTAAGTTTACTTACGGTTTTCTGCTAGGAATTATGACAGCACCGACTTTATCTACGTGTGTGTATGCATGTGCATACATACATATGAATGCTTTCATGTATGCACTTTGATTGCTTATACAAGCGCCACTGCAAATTAGCGATAATATTTCTTTTCGTTATTATCAATAGGCCTGACACGGGAATTATTTCCTTAACTTCAACACGCCTCTCAAAAGTGAACCAGTTCACAATTGCAAATTCTCCACAAGGCATGCAGCAATTTGCTTCCGTTTTCCTTTTGTGCTCTTTGCGCCATCTTTTTATCAGTTTTGTTTTGACTGCAACAGGTGAAAAAGGCATTCGAAAACAAGTTTAATATTTAGTATTTATTTAGTGTGTGTGTGTGTGTGCAAAGATACATTCATATTTGAGTAATAATTGTCAATTATTTTTGGCTAGTTTTTATCTCGGACCACTCAACGCCAACAACAACCACAGTAAGTGGAGCAATCGCTGACTGCGCATTTTTTCAAATGATCATTTTGGCTGTTCTTTGTCTTCTTCTTCTCCTTCTTTCTCTTCTTCTTATTGTTGTTGCTGTCGCTCACATGATTCGTTTACGTTTTCGCACATGCAAATGCATTTGCATAACCCACACATAAGGTGCAAGCGAGAGTAAGGACGGCACGGGTGAGAACAGCAGCAAGAGCGAGAGCTACAAAAGAGAGCACAAGCTGCGGACTGCAGTGAACAAGATAATTGCAAATTGCGGTTTATCAGCGTTGCCAGACGGTCGAAAACACAAGATTGTTAGAATAAATAAACAAGCTATAAAATAAACATACATACGTGCAAATGCTAACGAGTATATATTTATGTATGCATACATATGTGTATTATATGATTAATACAAGTTTCTTTCCACTGATTAAGCATCTTAAATTATACCCAACTGGGTAAAGCCACAAGCAAATACTAATAAAACTCGATGGAGATTCCCGAGTATCAAGATTACGCTCATCCCAATTTGGGCATTCGAGCGCCCCCTTTTTCTTACAGTGAGCAGCGGGCGTGGCAGACGCCTGTTCGCTCACCATTTCGCGTTCTGCGTTTTACATTTTTCGCGCTCTTTCGATGAAACTGTTAATTGCGTATTTTGTTTTCATTCGATATTCACGAAAAGAAAATGAAAATTGCCCGAGAAATAGTGAAAATATATACTATGATATATGTATGTACATAGGTATGTATGTATGCGTGTAACGGTACTGCTCTCTTTAAATTTAGATATTTATTTATAATTCGTTTAATATTTTGTTTTATGGCCACAACAAAACAACAAAAATGCGAAACTAGACACAAAGCATATTTGTTAAATTGACGCTAAATTAACTCAAGATCGCCAGCAACACAGAAAAAAAGCTAAGAAAAACAGCCAAATAACAAATTGTCAAAGTATTCGCTGATAAATTACTTGTAGTTCCCTCGCCTCTCACCAACTGACGCATGTGTCTGCCAGATCCAAGTATATATAGGGTATATGTATACACCCTATAGAATCGGTTAATATTTATGTGGATTAGCTGACATAATGTATGTGGTTTATTGGAAGTATTTTAAATATCCGATAAGGCTTTATGACACTTTTTACTAGCTATATTTCTAGCCGATTTTTCATTAGAGATTATAGTCAGGAATTTACTTTGACTACCAATTCCTAAGAAATCTTTATTTCTAGCCTTTGTCTTTTGCCTTTTCTTACCAATTTACTTACTGATCGTAGTGCGGCCCAAACGGCAAACTGAAAAAAACGGCTAAATCTTATTGAAAGCGGCTCCACTTTGAGTTCAACGCTTGATGAGCTTTATTTTTGGCATTTTTTGACAATATGATTAATCGATAAAACAGTTGAAACAGCGCAGTTGGGCACAACCAAACCTTAAATACCCTGCAGCTAATTGAATTTTATATTTTCCCATACAAACCAAAATCATATTAAGTATACGCTGCGCAGTACGTTTTGTCTTTTAACTATTGATATATTTTACGTTGATTAATTGTACTAAAATATTGTATTAATTATAATACACATACACATACACGATCACTTGTTACCAGTCTCCAGTTTCGCCCCCGAAGCAAAATTTCAGCCGCTTTGTTAAAGTCGTAATATGGAAATTTGCATTTGAATCTGTTGTGACCTGTGAAGCGAGTTTAATGGGCTTGTTGAAAGCATGTAATAGAATAAGATAATTCGAATGAGATGGTAAGAGGAAGGAATAACAATTTGGTATAACCTCTAACGTACAGCTGTAAATATTGGCTTAAAAGCTCAAAAACTATAAGCGCTAGAGACTCGAGGGGTTTCTGGGTACATTACACTGATCAAAACAGGCAAAAAGTGCGATCAAGAACATCAGCACAGGCCAACTAAGTTTTAAGTACTTGTTTACAGACTATGCACACGGCTTTTCCAAGTCGAGACTACTCTATTCAAGCTTTCCTACTAGTTTTTATTGCGTTTGATATTTAAATGAAACGTGAGCAGTGCATTTCTCTATTTGTAAGATTGTAAGCCATACACAAGTACATATGTTTACACATATGCAAGTATATGAGTGTGTCTGTGTATGTGTGTGTGTATTCCGATCCAGAAGCTATGCAGTTTCTTGTCCGAGTCTGGGGAATTTACATGTGGCTGGCAAATCAGAAAACAACTTTCGCAAAACTTGCGAAAGTTCCCAAGTTCCCTCAGCAGCCGCCTTGGACCCCCGTAAACCCCAACCGAACCCTTCTCCCACTCAAGGCCTCCATTTCCGATCTAAGCGTTACGTTTGTGGAAAAACTCTCGAGGAAAACAAATCAAACAGCAATAAATCAATCGATTTGAGCAGTGTCTCACTTTGAGCACTATCATGGGGTGTACCGGGTGTATGTGTTCCTACAAAGCGGGGGGTCTGTTGTATATACATCGATCGTTTGTACAATTGAAATGCGTCAAACGATGCGAATTGAATCATTCTCAATTAAATTCGGACCAAAAAATTCACTCAGCGTCAGCTTTATTGAAAAGCTACAGTTATTTCTACTATATAGTAGTTATTATGATTATTAATATTTGTTGGCTTGTTTGCTGGTTTCTGTCTGGAACTTTAATAAACAAATATGAGCGACTTTATTTCTGTCATTGCCTTTCAATTGAAAGAGACATCAATTAAGAAGATTGTCACTTCTCTATATAGCTCATTCCGATCGATCACACGATCACACACAAAATATTATATCACAAGTGCGCAGTTATTTCAAATTTCCCATTTTCCTGCCTTGTTTCCCCATAAAGAAAATTGAAACATTTTTTTCGTTTCGTTTTTTCTGCTGTTTTTTATTTTTTTGAATTGTTTTTAGTATTTTTTTTTTTTTTTTCATTTTCGAAATCATTTCAAATAGTTTGTTCAGTTGCTCTTATTTTGTTTTGAATATATATGCATATATATTCTAGTTTCTGTCGACTGAGACATTCAGTTTTAGTTTTTTTTTTTTGGGTCTAATCTCGACCTAGGTCCTAGGTCAGCGACCTCTTCAATGTTTTCGCTTGTTTTCAGTTTTGCATCGATCACAAAGTTATTTTCATGACAAAATTTGAAACACTTTTACTCGATTTAGTCAGGTTTTGTTCATCAATTCAAATTCTTCAACATTTTTCGCTTCGCTTGGCTAAATTTTGTTTTTATTTTCATTTTTTCTTTAAATATATATTAAAAATACATGACAAAAAAAAATGCGATTATATTTTGTTCTCTTTTGGAATTCTTCGGAAATTTGTGTCAAACTCTGCGTCGCCTGCGCGCAGTTGCTAAATTTGTACCTTGAAGAAAAATAATAGTAAAAAATTAAAGGAAAATTTAAGAAAAATTAAAGCGCTTGCAGCTAGCAGGGAAAGTAAAAATTGTGTAATTTATTTCGTATAATTTTTTTTATTTGCTGTATTTTCTGTGTTTTTTTTTCATTGTTTTTGTTTTCAATTTGTTTAAACATATATTTATAATAAGGTTGTCTCGTATAATTAGGATTCTTTCGGGGTCCAATAATCTGTTTCTTCTTCTTCGACTTTAATAACATTTAAAACTACATAATAATTAAGCACTAAACTAGGCATTTAACACACAGGTGCATTATACATAATTATATATGTACATACATATAGAAACAATATAAAACAATTGTTTTGCTGCTTAAATAATAGTAACAAAAAAAAAATAATAATTGTATTAATAAAAAAATAATTAAATTTTAGCAAATTTATGTATAAGAGAGTGAGAAAGAGCACAACAAAAAAGTTCAATTTAGTGGCTAATAAGCAATTTATATAATATGTATATATATAGTTTTAGGCTATAAACATTTACAATTACAACAAAGCACACATTTCTCTTCGTTCTTCACTCCGCTTCTTCTTCTTCTTCTTCTTCTGCTGTGTCTTTTTTTTTAAGTATTTTAGTTTCTTATTTAGTTTTTAGTTTAGTTTAGTTTTCATTAACAATGTGCGATTTTGTCTAGTTTCATGTTTTTATTTATTTGTTTCGTTATGTCTTATCCTGCTTTTTGTAGTATATGATGCTTGTAGCACAGTATAACACTTTATAGCGGTGGCGCACGAAAGCACGCTACACGTTGCCTCCATTTTGTATTTCCCTTCTCTAGTTTTTTTTTCTTTGCTGTTTCTTCTCTCTTATGTGACGACGATTTCAATTCGTAATCGAAAAAAAAAATTCATTCAGGTTTTTTTGCTCTGCTTTTTTTTTAATAACAAATTGCATACTAGTCGTGTGTTTGTGTGTGTCTGTGTAAAATATATAAATTTATATATATATATATATTAACAATTTTTGTTTTTGATTTGTTTGTAACAAAATCGAGAAACGTTCAATTTAACCAATTAACTTAGGCATGCAAATAATTTATGTAATTTAAGTTTTGAGCAAAATAACAGAACAGAAAGTTGGGAGAAAAATAAAAGAAACGAAAAAATTGCTGAAAGCAGACAAATTCCTTTGTTTCTCTTTCTTTTGCTTTTTCCCTTTTGTTTTTTTTTGTTTTTATCTAAAACTTGCCTAATTTAAATATACTAATAAGCAGCACGCTGCGCTGGCGCCACCTGGCGGTGGGAGGGTGCCTGGAGTGAACAACGCAGCGCAGCGGCCACAGAAGGAAACTAACTCATTTTCGCATTCGCATTCGAATTCGAATGAAATTCGAAATTCGTACTCATTTGATTGGTTGTTCTTGTTGTTGTTGTAGGTTGTTTGGTTGGTTGATTGGTTTGTTTACTTAGCAACTGCGACGCTGATTCCTATTCCGATTCCGATTGCGATAACGATAACAATAACAATTACGATCAGCTGTCAATCGTTTACTTGCTATTGAGTATATCCTCCCGGCAAGCAACGGCCGCCACAAGCGCCGCTCCACGTCCCGATCCATCCTCGGAAAGCATAAGATCAAAGGTTATACCCGGCTTGATCAGCTGCGTTATCTTCTCGACCATCAGATTATGGAACTTGGGATGGAAGCGATAGACACTGCCATCAACACCCACCGTCACATGTGGCTCATCCATCTTATTGATCAGTGTCGCAATACCTGCAGAGACGAGGTGAGCAGCCCTCTTCGAGACACACTCACAGATGTACCGCACATTGGCGCAGTCACCGTCGGTGGCATTGGATAGGCCCAGCTCCTCGAGCACCAGGCGGCAGTTGGTGAAATTTCCGGGCTCATCGGCTTCGATTTCGCTCACATATTTGGTAAAGAAGAGGCCGCGGGTGAAGAGCACCTCGGAGCCCTGGCCATTGAAGAGTATACCGTTTTGGGTCATCTTGGCCAGAACGAGACGCACCAGTTCGCCCATATACATGCCCGAGATCATTTTCTCGAACGTCTGCTTGCCAGGATTGATGCTATGACTATCGATATCCTTATCGAATTCAGTGCGAACAAAGTCAAGAGCACCGTTATCACCAAATGCACCCCATTCGGTGTTGATCAGGACATGAGGCTTGCGATTATCGACGACATCAAAGAGTTCGGCCTCCTCAACCTTTTCCACATAGCATGCATTCGAACCGGTGCCAACAATTAATCCAATCTTGCAATGATGATTCTTCCAGGCACAGCTCATGAGCGTACCCGTCGTATCATTGAGAATGGCACAGACATCGATCTGGACATCGCCACGTCGGGCGATCGCATCCTTTAGCAATTGGACGACATCCTCGTTGACAACACCGGCACAATCGAATCCCTTGGTCCATGTCTCGAGCAATCCCTTGGTTAGACCCAATTGACGCAACGGAAACGAGAAGGTGAAACCCAATGGCAAACGTTCCGAGTACACATTATGCTCGGCCATAAAATTGGATAGGCATTCAGCGATATGATCGAAGAGCTGTATACCCGAACCGATCATAATGTGCTGGGGTATCGCATAGATGCGAGATTCCATTTGGAAATCATTGTTCTCCTGCAGATGGATGAGCAGTACACGGAAATTGGTACCGCCCAGATCGAGGGCAAGGAATTTGCCACGCTCATTGCCATTGGGCAGATCCTGTACGTACGTGACAAAGCATTTAACATTCGCCTTTGGATGCGTATCCTTGGCCAATCCTCTGCGTATCTCGTGTAATATGCGATAGGTTAATTCCTGCACCTGCTCATCCGTTAGCAACAGTTGCTGACATAACTCGTACACCATTTTCTTTTTATCCGCTGCACTACACGCTGCAAACGCCGCTGCACCAGAACCAGCACCAGCTGCTGTTGCTTGTATTTGAAATGCATTCGTTGCTGACGCTGACTGCGATGCCGACGCTGTCGTTGCATTTGTCGCTTTGCCCGCTGCAGCAGGTACGCCGCTGACCGACGTCGTTACATTCTGAACTCTCACATTGTCCGTCTCGTCGCTGCCTTTGCTGTGGCCATTGAGATTTGTGGCTAGTCCGTTAGTCGTATTTATAGACACGTTGCGCATCGCGCCATTCAGCTGCTGCTGCTCTTGGTCCATTATCGTTGTTGTTGTTGTTCTTGTTGTTATTGCTCGTTCTCTTTCTGTTTCTGTTTTGTTGTTGTTATTCTAGTTCTTGTATTTGCACTTAACCGTTACAATTACAGTTCAGTTTGTTTTGGCAGTCAACGGAGCAGTCGTCGTCGTCGTCGTCGTCTCACCCCAACACTGGCACGCAAAAAAATAAATAAATATAAATACACTTTTATTTAAATAATTTTACTACAGCAAATTTCCTTCACACGCGTATTTTGTTGTTTTTTTGCAAAGCGTTTTTCTCGCGTCTTTGGCCGCCTCGATTTTATTTTACTCTTTTTTTTTTTTGTTATTTTCTTGTGCGCGTTTATTGTCTCTTATATTTTTCTGATTTGCCTTCGCTTTGAAGCTTAGTTTTTGTTTGCTCTTTGTTTTATTATTTACCGATTTGTCGCTTTTAGTTTGACTTTGTATTGCTGCCGCCGAGTCACACAAAAAAAAACAGTTTTTATTTTTTTCTTCTTTCTTGTAATTTTTGCTATATATCTTGCTCTTGTTTCGGCCGTTTTTATTTTTGTCCGCTGCACGCGTCCACTGCTGTGAAACGTTGTTACGGAATTAGTCTCCGTGGAGCTTCGACAGTTGCTTTACTCTGACGCTGTCGACGTTGAGCGCGCGCTGCTGCTGCCGCCGTCGCTGCTGCTGCTGCCGCTGTCGGCGTCTGTTCGTCGTTTCCATGTGTTTCCAATGTGTGTTTGTGTGTGCGTTCGTGTACTTTGAAGGAACCTTGAAGGTCAAAATTGACAATTCATATTGGAGCGGGCAACTGTTTCTGCTGGGCCAGCTTTCAAGATACATTTTTGTATGTGTATGGTATGCATGTATGTATAACACTCATATATTCATAGCATGCCAGAGAGCAAGCGCCAGTCGTATATTCGAAATACAGTGGAAAAAGAGAGAGAGAGAATAAGAGAGCATAATATTTGGCTGTGCGCCTCATGAATGGACTCTGTACGTAGGGGCGAGCAGCGACGTAGGCAAAGGCATTAGCGTCACCACACTGTTCTCCCAATATCTAATGAAGAGAGCCGCACAGAATATGAGCGGGAGAGGGAGAGCGTGAAAAGAGAGGTCAGGTGTGCGTGTGATTATAAACATTGCCTTTTTGTCATCGTCAGCAAAGCCATTGTACCCTGTACAGGCGGCATCACGGCATGATGGAATAATTAAAAATGTTTTAAATGCAAGGCGTTAACTTTTTGTGTAATTAACTAATGTGCTGTCAAGTATACAATCTGAAATGTTAATAAGCAAATATTGGTCGTTGCTCTTTCAAAAAGCTCTCTTAACACCGAAGCTCATTCAGATGTCGCCATAAACTGTTCACTTTTCAAAGCCCTTACTGGTAATTTATAAGTAGTTGTTGTTATTGCGATTGCCATTGCTGGCGTATAACAGTTTACTCTCAGCTTTCATATCGGGAACAAGTTTGCATAGCTGCGTGCCGTTCGCAGCAGCAGCGCTGCTCTGAGATCCCAGACTGAAAGTAAGTGTGAGTGTACAAGTTTTGGCATACAAGTTTTGTTGTTGGTTGATTTCAACAACTTTGCCTGTTTTTGGCGTTCGTGGGGCTCGTCTCGCATTTTTCTGCTGCTGATGGCCTCCCTCTGCCGCAGCCGCTGCATGTGCATATGTAGTACGTACATAAATGCACACATACATATGTACATGCATGCAAACATCTGTATATATGAGAGAATGTGTGTTCATTTTACGTGCCGTCGCCGACGTGCGCTCTCTTCAGCAGCAAAAACAGCAACAACAACGAGAACCAACAAACCAGACAAATCGCCTGACCGTTTGTGTGTTTGTATTTGCAATTGAAGTGAGCAGTGGCGGAAGAGAGGCACGGCGGTAGCGTCCCCCTACGTTGTCACTCACCTGATGTCGACATTGGCGTTCGTTAACTTATCGAACTTGAAGGAAGTTTCTGGTAATGGTATTGAAAATTAAAAATAATAACTAATAGCTATACAACTGTTTCTTGGAACTTGTTTGTTAACAATTTCAAGTGCTTTTTTTGCATTCCGAACTCACACTCACACATACAGGCAGTGGCACACACATACCCATACATACATACTCAAGCTTGTGCTTTGCTTTTGTTCTCGTTGCTGTTGTTTGTCCAAAGAGGCTCGTCAGTCTGCTACTCTCTTGCAGTTGCATTTGACATTATTTTGTAATTTGGTTTCTCTTAGTCCCAATTTTGACACTCGCTGCTAACAAATGGAGCGCATCGAATGGAAAACGCTTTGTGATCTTTGTATAGTTTTTTTATTTGTGAATTACTGCAATTGAACTGTCATTTCATTTATTAGCTTGGAGTTTATTTTCAGAACTAAAAAAGTTTTGAAAAATCATGAAAAATGCAATTAGTTACGCACGATTGACTCATGATCTGATTCATTAATCTTGAATAAAATTACTTAGTAAATCAGCCTAAATATAAATTTATTAATTTTTATTTGTGTTATTATTAATATGATTTATTTTTACTAGTTTGCGAGTGTGCATATTTTTTTGTTACTCACTGTATGAATGTGCCTAAGAGAACTAAATTCGAGTTGAGCTTATGCAAGTTTTCAAAATGTGTGAAATTTCGTTTGCAATTCTCTTGAGTTCAGTTCGTATGTATGTAAGAGTGTATGTGCATGTATGTATGTACTTTGTACACACAGGAGCATGTTTACATGCATGAATGAGTATGTAGGTATGTGCATATGTATGTTTGTATTGCAGCAGCTGAAATATTACTAACATATTCGCTGTTCAGTTATTTAGTCGAGCCCACATGTTTGTGTGCACCTACAGTGAGCGTCACTAAAAATCGCACAGCAGTTGTTGTGGTAAATTGTTAAATATTGTGATCACACTTGCTGGTTATATTTCAAATAAATACATTTGCTTAAAGAATAAAAATGTTTTGAATACACCGTCCCATTTCTGCTGTGAGACACTGTTTTTGTATGGCGACGTCGCACGTGTCTTTTTTGAACTTTTTTCGAGTCGTAAACAAAACAACTGAAAACAACATTTCTCAGACTCACATGTATGTACATATGTAGTATATAACTGGCTGTGTGTGTGTGTGTGTGTGTGTGTACATTATTGCATTTAATATAATCCGTTTAGAAGGTGTACAAAGGCCGTGGATAATTTCGTTATTAGCGTATCAGCATAATTAAATAGAGTCAAAGTTTCAATTTCTTATCAAAAGCACAAACGAAAATTGCTTTGAAGTACTAATGCGATTAAATACGAGTACTGTGATGAGTCAATAACTGTTTCAATAATCACTTGAATACCTTAATGAATTAAATTTGTGTTTAGTTAATTCAGAGCACAAGAAATCAAAATAAATTCGGAAGTATAAATTTGATTTGTGACTGCTTTTGCTTACGATCACTGTTATACTGCCAAGAGCGGTCATTAAAGAGAGCGCAGAGAGTTGTGGAGTTGCTCTTTATGATAAAGAGTTTGCATGTGCGTGTGTGTGTGTTAATGTATGAGGAACTGAATTACTCTTATCGCCTCAACGGAAATTAGAAAAAAAAATTGAAAACACTTGCGATATTTTTGTGGGCGTCGTCTAGAACTTTTTAGTGTGGGAAAGAAGAGGGCCGCGGGGAGGGTTTTGTGGGCTAATGTAATTTATGACTTGTGTTGTTTTTGGTCAAAGCACGAGACGAGTTCGATTACTTTCTAATCAGTACTTTCAAGTGCAATGTATGCATTCAACGGCACTCAGTATCGCCACCACGCCCACTTTTGCCTGAGTCGTGGTGATTCAGCAGATTTCCGCAAGAATGCGTCACTACAGGCAGGAATGATGAAATCCTGTTCTTTTAAGAACTGAACTTGAACCGGACTTGAAGAGGAGCTGTCAAAAGTTGATGCACATACAAGAGGTTGTGGTGAAACAGTAAAAGAAACGAACATAACCTTAAAGAAAATAAAAGAACAGTTCGTGGAATCGCTTGAGATCAAACCACACGCACATGCACACAAACACCTACAAAAACAATCCTTTGTGTTTATGTGTGTGTGTGTGTGTGTGTGTCTAAAATTAGAGGCGTTTTTTTGCTTATTCCATTTCAATACTGCGACGTCAGCTTACAACATACAACACAATACAAATGCAACTTTGCTGCTGCTGCCTCTGTTCTTCACAGTTGGGAATCCAGATTTGGGGGCTCGCCCCGTTGTACACACACACACACACACACAAACACACTCATAGCGGCAGCAGTCGATTTGTGCAAGTGTGTGTGTGTGTAGAGGTTGGTCGCATTGCTTTGCGCTTGCTCATCGTTGCCGTCTATGTGTTGGTGTATGGGTATGTGTGCCAGTGTATACACACAGAAAAATTGATTTTTAAATATTTCGTATGCGCTCTCTTATTACAAATGGTGGTCTTATACTACTGTGTTTGTGAGACCACGCGCAGAGCCTGCCTGTGACGTCAATGATGATGACGTCGAAAGCGATGAGTTTTATGAAACTCGCATGTGTACAAAGGTGTAGAACAGCGGTAGTGGCAGCGGCAGTGGCAGCGACAGCGGCAGAGGTAGTCTGGGGGTCAATGCAATGCTTTCAGCTAACGGAATTTTTCCGAATATTGCGTATACGTACGTTTAAAGCGAGAGCTAAAAAGAACAAAGAAAAAAAAAAAATAAATAAATAAAAAAGGCCTTCGATCTCAAAACAAATACCATTAATTATAACATTCAAATTTTTTGGCAACTTAAATAATTTCACGTGACGCTGCCGCTGCTGATGCCGCTGTCAACGCTGCCGCCGTTGCCGCCGCTGCCGTCGGCATCGCCCACGTCGAAACAAAAATTGGTGTTAAAAACTGTCGCACAAGCCACAAATCATTAGCAAAAAGTAAATAAAAAACGATATAAACAACAAAACAACAAAAACTGCTTAAACTATCAAAAATTCACAGAATTTTTATGCGTTTAAATATATAATTTTGCAAATCATTTGTTTTGTAGCCTTGGACATACACATGTGTATCTTTATATACTATATTTTTATATGTATGCGATAAGCTAAGTAATTAGCGGCTAATAATAGACACAAACTGTTTAAAGATAGTATTTGGCCTAAAAGTAGCATCCCGAAAATTACTCACATAATTCAGCTATTATCTATTCCCAAACTCCGATTGCATCAGCCTTTAAACTTCGGCAAGGTCAAATGCACGCGTCGTATAACAGTAACAGTTTGTGCCCCACCCCAAAAAAGCCACCCATCTGTGTGCGTAGGTGTGCATGTGAGCGCGTGTGTATTTAGGTGGCAATGAAGAGTATTCTGCAATGTGGATTATAGTACTAAGAGACGCAAAACCTGTTTTTAAGCAGAAACTGGTTGGTTTACATTTTTCAACAGCTGGTACCAATAATACAAAATAAATAACTTATGTATGTGTTATACATGCCTACAAACATATATGTATAAGATTTAGTTTGCCTTGGAAACAAAAGCCGACATTTGAATTTCGACAGCACGTTTCAAGCACATGTGTATGGAGACGTCGCGACGGTCGTTTGACGGGACCCTGAACTCTATGCTACCACATTACTGATAACACAGATTGCTACTTAATTCATAAATGTTGTGTTTGTTGTGAGCACATGAGCTGCACGTATTAAGCAAAAAAAAACAACAAATCCACTTCAAGTTTGTGTAGCATTTATTGAGTTTGTTTGATTTTGCATTGAGCATACATTTTAAATGCGCGCCATTTGTTAGCGCTGCCAGACAGCTGAAATGCTTAGTGTTGCCATATGCACAATGTAGCAGTCACGATTATTCAAGGCTAGCGTGCTATCGTATGTCGTGACAGGGGTTATCGATACTCTTTAGCTCTAGTCAGCACTATTTTGGCTTGTTAGCCAGCACTTGATATCGCTGGCAACGCAAAAAAGAAACGGAAGAGCGGGAGTACTTGTTGTGTTTTTTTTATTTTTGCGCCACACGCTAAAGCAAGCACTGAACGAAAAGTTTAACAATAAAACACAAATTAAAAAAATAAAAATATACAAATATAAATAAATACGATAATTTGCTAAAGTGCAAATAGTGGAAGCAAGTGTGTGCTAGTGTGCGAAATGACAACGTCTTCGATTAAACGACGTCGATCCCCGCACAACGCAAGGGCATCGAACGATGTTGATGGCCTGGAGAACGAGAATGAAACTACTGGCGACAACAATAGCAGCAGACCCAGCGTTTTGGCCGCTGATGTAAACGATGTTAATGATGATAATAATGATGAAGCAACTGCCATCATAACTGGCAATCTGAGCAAACGTGACTCCGAAGAGGATAGCTGGGCATCCAAGGGTTATAGCTACATCAATCCGTTTGTGCATCGCATACAAATCGACAGTCACATTGATGTGGCCAAGGTGAGATTCCCAATCCGATTTTCGTTCACGTTCCCATACCTGTTCCCGTTCTCGTTTCACGTTTCCCATTTCCCGTACGCAGTTGGACCAATGTCGTCGTTCATTCATGCAAAACAGCTCAAACACAGCTGTGAACGGTATTTTTTTTTTTTTTTTTATTTTATTTTAGCTGTCTTCGTGTCTCTTGGTCTGTGTGTGTGCGTGTGTTTGTGTGGAGGAAGTGTGAGTAGGTGGTGAAAGCAGTGGGGCAAAAGGGGAGGAACTGTGAGAATGCGGGTGGGTCTGCTGCTGCTGCAGCACAAAACAAAAAAAAAACACTCGTGTGAATTGCTATTGTTGTCTTTATACATATACTGACCCTCACGCATGGACATTTCAAGTGCAAAATACATAAACACACACACACACACATGTTTTTAGCATATGTTTGTAGGTGTGTGTGTGTGTTTGTGATTCACCAACTGAACTGATGATGTCGATTACTCTGCGTATTAGATTCTCGATATACTTTCCTCTGCGCTTTTATCTCTGCAACGCCGCTGCTAACATCGCTGCCAACGTTAGCGCCAACGCCGCTGCGAACTAGCGAGCAATGTTGAAACAAAAAGAAAGGCAAAAAAAGCAGCGAGAATCATACGATTTTCTTGTTGTCATATTGTTGTTGCTAGTGTTGCTTTCATTGCCGGTTCTTTGGCGCGTTGCTTGCCTTGTAGTTGTAGTTGTAGTTGTGGTTCTGCTTGTAGTCATAGAAGTAGTAGTAGTTGTATTTGCTTTTACTTGGCCACTTATGAAGTGACACAAATTTGTGTCTGTGTGTGTGTGTGTGTGTGTGTGTGTGCATGTTATTCTTTGCTTTTTCTGCTGCTGCTGCTGCTGCTACTGTTATACAAAATGTTCCCATTCCAAAGTACAGCATAAAAACACACAAGTGTCTAGGCCCCATTAAGTCCCCGCTCTCTATTCTCTCTCCTCTTTTCTTTCAATGTTTGATAATAAGCGAGCAAAACGTTTTATACACGTTTCATTCCGTTATAATTGCCATAGCCTGCATAATGCGACACATGCCGCCCCCTGCCACCCTGCCAGACACTTATTATCGATAGGCGATAGACACGAACGTCACCAATAACAATAACAATAACAAAAAAACCATCAGCTGAATTGATCATGTGAATCACAATGAATCGGAAGGGGAAATGGAATTGGGTAGAGGAAGGGGAAGGGGAACGGGATGGAAGAAACAAGAATCGTTGAATGGCTAAATATTATTTAAATTTAGATACGGTTCAATAATTCCATTTAGCTTAACATCATTGAATATCAATCAAAACGATCAGTGGCGTGTTTCATTGTTGTGCTAGAGTGAAAGTGCGAAAGAGAGAGCGACAGAGAGGCGGAGACAGCGACAAAGAGTGAGTGAGAGAGAGAAAGTGAATGTCAGTGCACTCTGAATCGCACTCGCTATCAATTCATAATATTTATATTGTCAATGATGACTAACACTGCAATCTGATATTGAGGTAATCGGCACAGTAATGACCTAGTACACTAATACACACACACGCACACCTAGACCAGTTAAGGCTGCCGTTTCAATGCAATCTTGCAAATCTTAAGCTAAAAACAGAAACTAGTTTTAACTTGCTTCATTTGTCTTCATCACTGAATCAAGGTCGAGGAGGCCCTCAAAACTATTCAACATTTTTTAGTTAATGGCATGCTTATTTATACACACATACATATGTATGTATGTATACACACAACTACATATGCATAATGCATGAAATGAATCAGAGCTGCACACTTTTAGACCCTGTACTACAAAAGATAGGATCATTGCTATGTTTTGTTAGTTAGTTTGTTAGAACATAAACAAATCCACACTAAAACCCATGTATGCTATGTACAGAGTCTTTTTCAGCTGACTTAGTGTTTTACACTTTTAGACCCTGTACTAAAAAAGATTCCACTGATCAGCTTAGTTTGTTAGAACTTAAACAAATCCACACTGGTGACTAAAGGCGGTCTTAGGAACACATACCCAATGTGTACTAAGTACAGAGTCTTTTTCAGCTGACTCAGAGCAGTACACGTTTAGACCCTGTACTAAAAAAGATTCCACTGATCAGCTTAGTTTGTTAGAACTTAAACAAATCCACACTGGTGACTAAAGGCGGTCTTAGGAACACATACCCAATGTATGCTATGTACAGAGTCTTTTTCAGCTGACTCACTCGACTTTCTACACTCTCAAAACATATAAATATATTCCCATAATAAGCTTAGTAATTCAATGGCATATACTTATAGAGAGTTAAGAAATAAGTATTACTGTAGCTTTCTAGGAATTTCGGTTGAAATTGTTATTCATTCATGTTGAAAACAAATATTGTTGATGGCTTTCAATTTGAAATCATGCAAAATGTAAATAATCTAGTTATTGAAGGTCAAATCATTGACCTCTGCGAGCCTATAGCCTCAAAGTCAATTGATTGATTTAAATGGTTTACGTAGAAATCTTATAAGACGACGCCATCCGTGGGATTTACGGTGCAGCGAATTGAATTTATTTGTTTTTATATACCCGGTAACGGGGGTGAAATGGGTTTGCTTAAAGTAGCTAACGAGGAAAGTAAATCAGGGGGAGAACTGGAAATTGATTGTTGACCCAGCGTATATTGCGATCGAGTGAGCTCGACTGCACTTTTCCTCTCGTCTGTAGATTTGGCATTTCAAAGTTCAGAAACATTGACGTCTTATCAATCTGTTTGTGTGCTGGTTCCTATCGGTGGTTGACTGATTATGAAAGCTTTAGAGAACGACCACGTCTATCGTCTGGTATCGCAAATTTGATTATAAATCTATGATAAACTTTACAGATCTACGTTTTGACTGTGTTGTTGCTGCCGATACGTGTGGTAGGATGTGTGCTCTCACTGCTCTCCGCCTGGATGTTTGCCTACATCGGTCTGTATGGCTTGACACTTGAGGATTTGCAGGCAAAGCCTCTAACCGGTTGGCGCAGGTAAGCTAAAGTTAATTTAAACATATATCTTATTTTATCTAATCTATTTGAATTTCTTAGACATGTTCAGTACTTGACGGCGCGTGCAATGCGCATGGTTTATACATCCGGATCTTTTCACTATATCAATTTCAAAGGCACTCCCGCCACAGCTAAGGAGGCACCTATTTTGGTTGTGGCCCCACACTCATCGTATGTTGATTCCATATTTGTTGTATCCGGTCATCCGCCATCGATTGTGGCCAAGCGTGAGACTGCAGATATTCCGTTGCTAGGACGCATCATTAACTATGCTCAGCCCATCTATGTGCAGCGAGAGGATCCAAATTCGAGACAGAATACAATTAAGCAAATTGTAGATCGTACACGATCCAAAGACGATTGGCCCCAGGTTGTTATCTTTGCCGAGGGCACGTGCACCAATCGCACAGCTCTGATCAAATTCAAACCCGGCGCCTTTTATCCGGGTGTACCAGTGCAGCCGGTATTGCTGCGTTATCCCAACAAGTATGATACCTTCACCTGGACATGGGATGGACCAGGAGTGTAAGTAGTCAAGTGGTTAATCATTAAACTCAAACTAAACACATTTTCCTTACTCAGCTTGCGTCTGCTGTGGCTGACAATGACACAGTTCTACAATCGTTGCGAGGTTGAATATCTGCCCGTTTATACACCCTCGCCGGCTGAAGTGGCCGATGCCAATCTCTATGCACGCAACGTGCGCGCAGTGATGGCCAAGTGAGTATAAAGCTATAAACATTTGGATGAGAATTAACAACTCTTGTTACACCGTAGAGCGTTGGAAGTGCCCACATCGGACTACTCGTTTGAGGATGTTATTGTTATGAGTCGAGCACGCGAGATGAAAATCCCCTTTCCTGGTGATATTGTGGAAATTGAGCACACGTTGGATGCTTTGGGACTTTTGGATTCGAATCGTGACATGGAATTGTGCGAAAACTATCTTTCATTTTCAAACACTGATAAGCTCGACATTCTAACATTTGCTGACATGCTTCAAATCGAATTTAATAACCCCGAACTGCACAAACTGTTTGCCCTGTTAGACCATGTAAGTAGCATCACTAGCTCACCGGGTTTCCTGTCTTATCTCTAGCTCTTTTGCAGCGCCGCAAGGGCACAGTGAGTCTGAAGAGTTTTGTGCTTTGTTCGCTATTTTGCAAATTGAAGAACTGCGATATTTTAACTTTTCTACGATCGCTTATCAAGGTGAGTTCAATTTAAACATTGCTGTGCGAAGACTTAAGACTTTGAACCACCACTCTATGTACACTCTAGCTCTACAGTCCGAGTAGTCAGCAGATTGAGAGGGAGAACTTTGTACGACTATTGCGACATGCCGGCAGCAAACTGAATGAGCAAAAAGCAACGGCGCTGTTCTTTACTCTGGATACAGCCAACGTGGGCCATGTTTCATTTGGTAAGTCGACGAGGGAAACTAAAATCACTTCTTCTGAAAGTAGTACCAATAAGCTAAGATTGCTAAGCCGCTGTCTAAGCCTCAGGACACCTACTGACGGACTGTTACTCTGCCTCTATGCCCATTAAAGAATCTAATTTGAATTAAAATTGTAATCCATATTTATTTATATTTTTTAGATGCATTTGCACAGTATACGGAAAAGCAAACGAGCTACAAGTTTCTCTATCACAAGTCGGAGCATATAAGAAGGCCGAAGAACAACGCTGCGAAGACAATCTCCGTGACATCCAATTAAAGAGAGAAATGGAAAATGCATTTTGGAGGCTGCAACAAATACATTATAGTTTGAGAGCTGTGCCATAGCCAAACACTTGGTATGTGGCCAACAGCAACACGAGATAGACAGAGAAGAAGATATAGTAAGAGCGAGAGGGAAACAAGTTAGGGAGACAGACAGAGAGAGAGAGAGAGGGAGAAAAGCGAAGAGGAAAACAACATCAAGCTAAGCTACAAGTTTTATTTTAAACTATATACATACAGATATCTGTATACACATATACTATACATATATATAGTTATATATATGTATATGCATATGGTAATATTTAATTTATTTATTGTGTACGTGTTTGTTGCCAACTGTAATTAGATTTGTTAAGCTTAAGGCAGGTCAGAAATAGATTTTGGGAGATATAGAAAGACAAAAACTGATTAGAAATCGAATTTGATCTGTCTGCACATTAACCCTTTATGTGTATGTATATTTTAGCACTTAACGCAAGTCATTTCATCATTGTGATTCTACTTATACTATATACAAATTTGTATCTATCTTTAAATCTAACTATGTATGTATCTTTAGCGAACAGCAAATACCAAAACAGACTCCGTATCCAATGCCCTGCACTCTTATCGAAAGCCATACCGACTTTAGTCTGAAGGATTCAATTAATAGAAAGAGAAAATCACTTAGAAAACTGATGAATGATGCCAAAAAGAACCTCCAATGAACCTACACTCACTCAGAACCGATATTTGTAGAATAGCTTCCAGCTGTAAGTTAGTTCAGTTTTTGTTTTTGTTTTTACATTTCGGTTCAACAGCTCCTTAATGGTATTTCCAATTGCCATATTATATACTTACATAGAATTCTTCTTGTGCATTTGTAACTTACACTCACGAACATAGACTTTTGGGCACGACTTGAGCACCCCTCGGCGATCCCAAAAAACAAAAAAGAAATGTAACTTAAAACTTAGCTGTACTTAAGTAACCCATGGACTTATGCCAAGAGACAGAAACTAGTTAGCAACACCAACAGCCAAACAAGCATTAACAGCACTCAACAGTGAGCACACACAACACTCAAACACACCCACACACACACATGTACTATATATTTTTGTTGTTTAGCTGAATATATTTTGTAAACTTGCACTTTCTTAGGCAGATTAAATCTATTATTTTGGCTTGATGCAATTTTATTTGATTACAAATGTTAATATTTAGTTAAAGTTTTGATTGGAAATTGAAATTGAAATTGAAAGCAATGCAATCCGTTTATTTACGGTAATTTTGTAAATATTTACTTCTAACTAAGTTTATAACAATTATTGAGTTTCCCTTGAAAATGTTGCTCTTAAGTGAATTGATTCTTGAACGCTGGCGTTGTTTTTGATTGGTCTGAGACGCCCTGACGCAGTTCCAATATATATTCAAAATTTTACATTTATATTTGAACTAAGCGTAAGGATATGTACGTACGTACATCTATGAATATTAACCTTAGTTTGTACATGATACGAGTATAACCCAACTATGTATGTGAATGCGTTTGTGCTATTATACCAGATATTATTATTGTTAGCCACAGATATAGCCGGTTGAGAGATCTGCTCAAATTAATAAATGTCTACCTACTAAGAATAAACGAATATCATTTAGTTTAAATCTTTATACCATTCTACTCTTATTTCATTTAGCGTATAGAATGGCAGCAACTACAAGTAAAGTAACATCAAATATTAAACTATGACTATAAAAACTAAATTTCATTTAATCTAATTTACAGTCACTTCATATTCGTCTACTTATGGGATTAATGAATTGGTTGGGCTTCTAAGCCCTAGCTTTAAGCTAGTGCTACTGCCTAAAGTAATGGAATTTTGGAGTTTCTGTTTGAGGAATAACTGCTACATTCCACTTGGGGTTTTCCCTTTTGCCAGGAACATAGACATACGAAGAGATTTGAAGTTTAGCTCGGTAGCTGAGCACCTTAATGTCCATTCAACTAAACAAAACATAAAAAACTATGGCCACTTGCCAATGAATTGTATTTCCACTTGGATTCCACACGCCAGCAGATAGTTTTCCTGGATCAACTTACAGACTAAACTTTAATAGTCACAACAAATCATACTTGTGTTTCTAAGTTGTGTTTTAAAAGTATAAAACTAATAAATATACAAGAAAGTCACAGTTTTCCTTGTGAATTAAGCAGTGTCCTACCTCTACGTAAAATATGAAACTAAGACTATATATTTTTGTGGTTCCTTTAACAAGTGAATTATCTAGGAGGTAGACCCTAACAGTTGCAAGTATTGAACTAAAAACTCTTTAAAGAAAATACTCTTTGTTAGAGTTAGTATTATAAAGCTTACCAACAGACATATAGGCGTGACTCAATCCCTTAATCAAAAAGCAGCGTTATGAGTTTTAGGTTTTATCTAATAGATTTAGATACAACAAATATATTGCCATTGAAGGCAGCAGCACAGAGTAATGGTATTAATATACAAATATACAAATATGTGTATTGTCAGATGGGCGTAAACCCGGTGCTGTAGCGCTGTCGACGCAGAAACGCCCCGCAGTCGACGTCGCTGGCACAGATGCATGAAAATGTCAGAGTCGCGTTTAAATCGTAGTGTAGTGCACATATTGCTTTCAGTATTCTAGCAACAAACTTTTTGGAATTATCTTTTTTTTTTTTTGAAGTGTAAAGTGCTTTTTGTGTGACAAATGCAAGTGTAAGCCAGGCATGGAAGGACGCCTTGGGCTGCTGCAGTTGCTCTTACTGAGCTTACTGTATCCTGTGCAAAGTTTTGTCAACTCGTAAGTGTAATGCAGCAACTGGTAGTGTCTTCGTTTACTATCTCCAAACTTCCAACACGCAGACCGAAGATCATCAGCAAAGATGGAAATCTAATATTTGAATCTGGCGCCAATCGCAATATCAGTTTTCGACTAAGTGGCAACTCTCGTTTGATTATCAACGAAAAATATGACGTCCTTGATCTGTTGATACCGATTAGTGGTCAAAAGAAGGGTCCATCCAGTGGTTCAAAGGATGAATGGAATGGTCCCGAAGGAATTGTGAATATACACGATCTTGCTGATCGTTTAAACGATTTTAGATCTCAGGCATTTGGACGTAATGGACTAAACACTGTAATACGACAACTTCAGAATAGGTAAGGTTATGAAAATGGCTTATGTTTAAATATACCAACGACTGTTGAAGACCTCGTACTCAATCCGGACGTATATTGAAAACCATTACGTAAATTTAGTGTAAATTTAGTCACAATAACTCTGGTAGTTTTCAAGTTATTACAATTTGTGGTAGCTTGGCAGAGATTTGAAAAAATCTTGATCTACGTGAGTCTCATTTATAGTCTTTTATAGCTTTAGTCTGACAGACCTGTCACCAGTCGCTGCTGACAAACCCAAATGAACCTTTTTGAGAACGCTGACTAAGTTTACTAATTTACACTGCATACTTATAGGCATAAATTTTATGCCTATCCGTTGAGCGCAACTCCGAGTGCCGAGCTCGGTCGAGCTTTCATTTTAAAAACGATAACACTTAAGTTGATCTGATCTGATGAAATTTTCGACTGTCAGCAGTGTCCGACTATAATTGATTTGTTATTTTAACTCTTTATATGGCCGTGTTGCAACTTACCGTTTAAATGGCATGTGTGTCAAGAAAGTGGCTTGTTTATATTAGATGTTGAGCAGAAATATACGTTTTTTAGATATTTGTGGTTGTTTACACTATTCACTATTCAAAATTACACAAATTTTTCTTATAAAGAAAGTTGTTCATTTGCAAAAGAAACCAACTTCAATGCAAAGGTAACAATAACTAGTTTAAGAGTAGTTCTTGTGTATAGTCATGTTTCAGATGTATGCAAAATATCCTTTATTCTGTTCTGAATCAAAAATAAATTTTTTATTTTAACTTTTCTATCTATTAAAGAGAAAACCTCGTGTCATAGCAAGGGTTAACTTAATTTATCAAACATAACTTTTGTTGACCGCCTGAAATGTTTGGTATTTTCGATCGGCTAGGATAGCTTCCTAGGGAAGAGGTGTAATTTAAAAGGGTTCAGGGTTCATTAATGATCTCTCTGTGCAGTACAAGAGCCAGTCGGCTACTTTTGCGGCGTCTACAGGGACGAGTGGTTAAAGTGGAGCTCAAAAATAGCTTCCAAGGGAGGAGGTGTAATTTAAAGGGTTCAGGGCTCATTAATGATCTTGATTGTATTCTATTCAGTACAAGAGCCAGTCGGCTACTTTTCCGGCTAACTCGTTAGGATAGCTTCCTAGGGAGGAGGTGTAATTTAAAAGGGTTCAGGGTTCATTAATGATCTCTCTTGTGTTCTGTGCAGTACAAGAGCCAGTCGGTTGCTTTTGCGGCGTCTACAGGCACGAGTGGTTAAAGTGGAGCTCAAGGCGCAGCGGCTAAAGACGAAACTAGAGTTCGACAGCTGTCAGAGTAATCCCTGCGAGAACGGAGGCACATGCTACAATACCTACAACGGGTTTAGATGTCAGTGTCGTGCTGCTTTCGAGGTAAGCACGGAGCGTATTTAAGCACGACATCCAGTCAGTGGCTAATCGGGTATTCCAATATCAATTAGGGCACCAAATGTGAGCGAGATGTCAACGAGTGTGCATTTTTTGAGGGAACGGATTTGGGTTGTCAAAACGGTGGACAGTGCGTGAATCAGTTTGGTTCATTTAGTTGCCTTTGCACGCCTGGTTGGCATGGCATGCATTGTAGCCAACGAAAGACGGACTGCAATGCTGCTAGTGCCTGGGAGCTCTGTGGTCATGGCAGCTGTGTGCCCAGCAGCGATGCACTGGGCTATCGTTGCATCTGTGAAGCCGGCTGGAAGAGCAGTGGTCTAACACCCACCTGTACTGAGGATGTGGACGAATGTAGCGCTGCTGCCCATACACCATGCTCCACAAAGTGCATCAATCTGCCAGGCAGCTTCACCTGTGCCCCCTGCGCCGCCGGCCTTACTGGCAATGGGGTGAGCTGTAGGGATATCAACGAGTGCGAGACCAATAATGGAGGTTGCAGTCTTAGCCCACGGGTTGAGTGCATTAATAGCTATGGGTCTAGTCACTGTGGGGACTGCCCAATCGGTTGGATTGGTGACGGACGCAGCTGTGTAAGAAGCAGTAGTAGCTCCGCTAACTCGCCAGGAGCTCATGCAACTGCCGTTGGCTTGACCAGCTGTTCCCAGCGAGCCGGCCTGTGCCATCCCTCAGCTATCTGTTCGGAGATATCCAATACGATTGTCTGCAGTTGTCCCCAGGGCATGGTAGGAAGTGGATACGGTGAGAACGGTTGCATACGTGGCACCAACAAGAACTGCAATGAACTTCCATGTCTGGTAAGTCCGAGGTGCTTTTTTGAAGGCATTGTATAATCGTGAGAGTCCTTAGAATGGTGGCGTCTGTCTGGATAATGGACCCTCAAACTATACCTGCATGTGTCTACGTGGCTTCCGTGCGCCACGCTGCGAGCCCCTGCCCGATCCATGCACATCGCAACCCTGTAAGAATGACGGTCGTTGCAGTCCAACCCCCTCGAGTGAAAGCTTTGTTTGCCAATGTCGGCCGGGCTATCGGGGTCGCCTGTGCGAGTCGAGGTTTAGTAGCTGCAATGCCATACTTGCGGGAGAGACAGGAAGACTGCGTTATCCAACGGATGGCAGCAGCTATCAACATAATGCCCAATGTGCCTGGGTGATACGGACTAATGAGACACTCGTGTTGAACGTCACTTTTCACAGCTTCAATCTGGAGGATTCTACAGAATGTCGCTTCGACTGGTTGCAGATCAACGATGGACGCTCGGCAGCTGCACAGATCATTGGTCGCTATTGTGGCAATCGTATACCACATGGCGGCAATATTATTTCCTCCAGCCATCAGTTGTACTTGTGGTTCCGTTCGGATAACTCGACAGCACACGAAGGTTTCGATCTAACCTGGAAGTCAATGGAACCACAGTGCGGTGGCCTCGTAGAATTCGAGACTCATGGTACTTTAGCCTCACCGGGTTCTCCGGGTAACTATCCTAAGAATCGCGACTGCCAGTGGCATTTGGTAGCTCCCAGCAACAAGAGAATCAAACTAACCTTCTTCAGTCTGCAACTGGAGCATCATGACACCTGTAACTTTGACTTTGTGCAGGTAAGTCGTGTGGGCTAGTGGGATAGTGGGCCGTGGCTATAAACTCAAGGGGATTACTTGCAGATAAGTGAAGCTATCTCGGGGGCGGAACTGTATAAATTCTGTACCAGCCAGCAGCCGGCGCCATTGCTGCTGTCCACACATGACGCCATCATACGCTTTCACTCTGATGAAACAGCTTCCGATTTGGGTTTCCAGCTGCACTATTCGGTTGAGGAGCGTTTACCAGGTTGTGGCGGTGTCTTTACCAGAGAAGATGGTTCCATCAGCACGCCAACCTATAGTTCCGACAATGGCCCCATTGCCTGCGATTATGATATACGTATGGGCACTGGCGAGTCAATTGCTATAAGCTTTGAGAAGTTCGAAATAGCGCCCGATTCCTGCATGGAACTATACGATGTACCCAGCAGTTCCAATAGCGGTGTACTCTCAAGTAAATACTGCGGAATTAGTAGCATTACGCCGCCACCATTCCACTCCCAATACAATCGTGTGCGCATCAAGTACTACTCTAGTCCAACCTTTCTGGCTGGTATCAGTGATCAGTTTAAGTTGAACTACCACAAGGATTGCTCACGCACCTTCACTGCGGAGAATGGAACAGTCACCTCACCGGGTTACCCCAGAAAGATGACACCGGGCTCGTGTACCTACAAAATCATTACAGCACCCAATACGATCATTACCGTAAGACGCATTGACTTCCAGATGTTTGATAGCAGCGAGGAAGACAGTGATTATGAAGAAACTACAAGTGCGGGTGATTCATGCTATTTGGGTGGCAGTCTTACCATTAATGATGGTGTCAATCAAGAAATACTCGGACCCTATTCATGCTCAACGATGCCCCCACATGAGTTTGTGAGCAAGACAAATATGCTGATTATACATCTGAATGCGTTGGGGAAGGGAGGTAGAGGTTTCAAGTTTGAGTATCGATCGACGCCCATAAGTGGAGCTCAATGCGGTGGTGTTTACACCCAGGAGGGCACTAATATACGTCCACCCATGAGATCAGATGGTTTATATCACAATGATTTAACTTGCTATTGGATAATCATGGCACCGCCCGGTAAGGCAATCCTATTGCACTGGCTTAGCTTTGATATAGAGAACAGTGCCTGTAGCTATGACTATGTCGATATCTATGATGAGCACAGTTTTGATAATGATGCTGACAACCATCCACTGAGTCGAGTCTGCGGAAATACACTACCCGAAGATTTGATAAGCCATTCTCGCATGTTAACCGTCAAGTTTCAGACTGACTTTTCGGATTCTGGTAGTGGATTTGAGTTGTCTTATCGGTTTATCGATCGCGATAGCTGCGGTGGTCGTATACATGCCACCACCGGCATGCTCAGCTCTCCACTGTATCCGTTAAACTATACCAATGGCCTGGACTGCATCTGGCATATATCTGCCGCGGAAAGAACTCAGATAGAATTGGAGGTGGATACCTTTGAGCTGGAGAGTACACAACGATGCAGCGGTGATTGGCTAGAAATTCGCAATGGTAATAGCAATAACTCTGCGCTAATTGGACGCTTTTGTGGCACAAATATGCCACGTCGCATACCGAGTTATACCCATGAACTATATTTACACTTTCACACGGATGATGTGACCGTTGCCAGAGGTTTTCGTTTGAGATGGCGCCTATTTGCCACCGGTTGTGGTGGACGATTGACGAGTGATTCAGGTGCCATCACCACACCAAATTACCCAAACTCGTATCCCAATTCGATGTCCTGTGAATGGCAATTGGCTGTGCATTATGGCTCCAAGATTATCATCAACATTGAGGATTTGCAAATGGAAACAAGTTCTTGTTTCTATGACGCTCTAACTATTGAGGCAATCGATTCAGTCTCACCACTAAACACTCCAACATCCTATACTTTATGCACAATGCCATCAAGTAATAATAGTATAATCACCTTAGATACCAACAAGGCAAAAATAACATTCCACTCCGACGTAAGCAACTCGTATCGCGGTTTTCGATTCACCTATGTAACCAACTGTCAGGTTGAATTGAACGGCATTCAAGGTATCATCGAGAGCCTCAATTTTGAAGATACATTCTTTGAGGGGCCCATTAACTGCAGCTGGCGCATTCGTGCACCTCGTGGCAATCGCATTTTACTGGAGGTAACACACTTGGATCGCCGTCATGATCCACGACCTGAAGACGGCGATGGTGGTGTCTACATAGTCGATGGCAGCACTGTGATGCCCATTGTGGGTCTTTCAAGCCATAATTTAAGTCGAGATCATATCACAATCGTACATAACACGACTAGTGTCAATTTCCGACTGGAGTACCGCATCGAAGGTTGTCTCTATGAGCTGAAGGGCGAAAGCGGTTCCTTTAAGTCACCCAATCATCCCAAGATGTATCCAAATGATGTTGAATGCATTTGGCAGATTCATGCACCGCTTGGAAATGTTATCGAGCTGACCATACTAAATATGGATATTGAGGAGAGCGTCAACTGTACCAAGGATGTTCTTGTGGTTTGTGAATTTTACTTGTTGAACCTAAACTCGATTAATTGTCTCATTCTTTTCGAACAGATTAGCAACATGTTGCTTGATTCCTTCCCCACTGAAAAACATTGTGGTCGTAATGAAAAAATGATCATCACAAGTGCCGGTCACAAGTTTTACATAAGCTTTAAAAGCGATGGATCGACTAATGGACTGGGCTTCGAGGCCACGTATCGCACCCACAAAAGCAGTAAGTTTCATGAATGTCCAGAAAGTTTGCTTCCGTTTTTACACTCTCTGCAAGAATATGTTGGGTGGCAGAAGGAGACAGACCGCACAAAGTGTATATATTCTTGATCCGCAAGCTAACAAGCCGTGTCGATATAGCCATGTCCGTCTGTCCGTCTGAACCAACACATTTCAGAGCTGGAAAGAGCTACAAGCTTGGTATCAATCAATCACATATTTAGTCAGTCAATACGCTGCCACGCCCCATTCGCCCACAATGAGTCAAAACTGAACACAACTCGGAAAAAATCGGTGTTTTCAGCGATTATCTCAGTAACTATGGCACCTAGGATGACCAGTTTTGATACGGAGGTGCCAAGCGACAGCATAAATACATAGCCATTTAAAATTTTAGACTGCCACGCCCACTTTTCTTACAAGAAACATAATAATTTTCAAACTTCAATGGCATTTTTAAGGTATTTGTTCTTATCCTACGGTATTGCAATTTATAATTCATGTGGAGACTAATTACAGCAAACTATTCTGAAAGTTGCACAATAATCCGACTATAAACAAGAAAACTAGAAGCATTACAATATTGATAACTAAACGCAATATCAATGCATGCGTGCAAGCGAGACAGCAACAGACAAACACTTGTTCGAACGTTTTCGCTGCCTGTGTGGCGGTAGTGCTGCTGCTGCTAAGTACTAAACATTGAAGTATATCGATACCGATTTTAATAATTCAAGCGGGTAGAAATGCAGAGTGTATTAAACGGTCGGGCGTGCTCGACTGTACTTTTCTTTCTTGTGTTTTACTATTTCTCGTCTGGTGCAGAGTGTGGAGGCAAAATCACTAAAAAGAGCGGTACAATCCAGTCACCAGACTATCCTAGAGATTATCCGCGCAATAGTGATTGTGAATGGCTGCTGGAAGTATCGCCACATCATACAATCTTATTTGATATCGAAGAATTGGACCTGGAGTCGGGTTTCAGTTGTGGATGGGATAAACTTCAAGCGATGGATTTGAGTGCCACCACTAGCTTAACCTATCCCGACGATGAGCAAGATGATGCAGAGGGTGCTGTAATATTCCAGGGTTGCACTGACCCTGACCTACAGAAATTTAATCGCACCGAATCCGCCACGAATCGTGCTCTAGTCCGCTTCACCACAGACGGTAGCGTTGAGCACAAAGGTTTTCGTCTCCACTATCATGAGTCGTGTGGACAAAGTCTGGCTATTGATGAGACGGATCTTCAATATATCAGCATAAGCCATCAGCAGGCACAAAATGAAACTTGTGTCTGGGTGCTACGTGCCGCTGATCCCAGCAAGCACATCATCTTCACCACCATGCATGTCCACATGCATACAGAAGCCTCAGCTACTTATTTGAATGAAGGTGATTGTATGTCCCATGGCGTTAAGATCTATGAGGGTCTCACAGTCCGAGGTACACCGCGTCAACAGTTCTGTCGCTCGCATCCACCAGCTCTAATCTCCCATGGAGATGCATTGACCATAAGCGTACCGCTAACGCTGATTGCTGAGTTTGAGGGTAATTTCATGACCATGGATTCTATGTGCGGCAGTGAATACAATTCACTCTCTGGTCGCTTTACAACACCCTATTATCCGTCCAGTTATCCGGTAAACATCGATTGTGAATGGCTTCTAGCTGCTTCGGAAGGTAACTCCCTATCGCTGACCTTTGAATCATTTGATCTTGAGCCATCGGATGGCTGTAACAATGATTACTTGGAAGTAAGAGAGGAGTCATCACGAGGCAGACTCATTGGAGTTTACTGTGGCAATCAGTTACCATCGGCTGTCAAATCAACGGGCAGCATCTGGATAAAGTTTAAGAGCAACGATGATGTTGTAGGCGAGGGCTTTATGGCCAGCTACAACTACGGTAAGTAGTTTAAACCTTTTTTGATAGAATTCATATAACTTTTACACTGCAGATCATCACAATGAGTTGAATGGCACTAAGGGAACTATTCACTCACCGCATTATCCCACTAAGCTGGTGAGCAACGATGCTTACAGCTGGCGAATAACCGTTGACCAAGATTACGTAGTGCTACTGAATGTGGATCACTTAAGGGATGTTGATGTCCAGCATATACACTTTTACGATGGCTACACAGACATCGGTCCTGAGCTTACACCACAGATGTCGCAACCATTGATCTCTCATACGAATGTGATGTACATAACGGCGACACGTGGTCCCTTCCAGCTTAACTGGGAGCGTCTGTCGAAGGAGGCGATAGAATCGAATCGCACTTCGGAACTGATGACACGACAATGTGGACAACAACTGGTTAAACTCGATCGAATGATCACGTTTAATTCACCGGGCTACCCCCATGGTTATGCCACAAACATGCACTGTGTCTGGGATTTGGTGCCGTCAGCTCCCGGTATGCATGCCGTACTCCTACTGATGACACTCGATTTGGAAGTATTTAGCGGAGAGTGCTATGCGGATTACTTAACCATATCGAGCAGTAGCGATTTGCAGAACTGGTCACAACTGGACAAAATTTGCCGTTCACCAAATGGTACCAAAATTTTCAATGGTCAACCGTATCTCCGTCTTGAGTTTACCACCGATAGCAGTGTGAATAAGACTGGCTTTAGAACCAGGCTAAGCACCATCTGTGGCTCTGAATTGACTGCTAGTCAGGGTGTCGTTAATGTCACTGAGCTAATGGGTAGAAATTATATGGCGCCAATGGATTGCGTCTGGACGATTCGTGTGCGTCAGAGTAAACGCATAATGATCAAATTTTTGGAATCTCAGCTGAAGAGGTCGGATGATTGTAAGAATTTCTTTTTAATGCGAAATGGTTATGCGGAGGATTCACCATTCCTGGGGCATGGCAAGTACTGTGAGAATAACATCACCGAAGTGCTGGAGACCACATCGAATCGAGCTTACATTAAGTTCCAGAGATCACCAGGTGAGAATTTCAAAGCTACCTTCACATACGAAGAGATTGGCCACGCCTGCTCTGGCCAAATTCAGCTTGAGGAGGGACGTGGCAATTTCGGCAGACACGTGATTAACTCACCAAACTATCCAAATCTACCCAATCCACATTCCGAGTGTGTCTGGCGTATCAGAGCACCGTTACATCATCGCATTGCCGTTGAGTTCATCAATACGTTTGACCTAACCCCAAGTAGCAGTACAAGCGGCAGTAAAAATGCCACTGAAGATTTGGATGGTGGCTGTAATCAGGAGTTTGTACAATTCAACGATGGCTACACTGAGTTGATGCCACTGTTGGGACGCTTCTGTGGCAACCGAAAGCCGGACATTATTTATTCATCGGGTAATAACTTGAGGATGCGATTCTTTACGGGTGTATTGGAGCCACGTTCTGGCTTTCAAGCTATCGTCAAGCTAGCCGACTGTGGTGGCAGTTACTACAGCACAAATGGTACTATCAATTCACCAAGCGCCCGAGAATTGCAGCCACATATGCATCTATCAAAGATGATGGAATGCGTGTATACCATTGAAATGGAAAGAGGTAGCACCATCGAGTTGAACTTTGAATCGCTTGAAATGCCAAACACGGAAAATAATTGCACCAAGGGTACACATATCTTACTAGAGGAGATAGAGGCCTTTGGTAAGGACAATCTGGATGATCGGATTAGTGATCGGGTTGTGCTCTGTGAGGGGAGTGGTCGACGTTTTCTGGTTGAGACAAACAAGGTTGTGATTCGTTTTCGTATACCTAGCGGTCATTTGGATGAAAATGAGGGCTTCAGGTTGCGGTACACGGCAATCGGCTCGAGGTGCGGAGAAACCATCAATGCTGTTCAGGGCGTCTTGCAGACACCCAACTATCCGGCCGGTGTGCTTACTCCAACGCATTGTGTGTGGCGCATTCAAGTGCCAAAGGGACGTCGTGTTAAAGTTGAAATACTTGATTTTGATAGTGGTGATCAAGGTTCCTCCTTCCACGGCCGTCTAACGTTCTCCAATGATTTCAAAATAACCTCGATTATTGGTCGATATTTGCGAGATCCACCAGCTGAGGTCACGTCCACGGATAACACCATTGCCATTGATGCATTCCTATTGCCATTCGTTCAGCATCGAGGTTTCAAGATGCGGTTCAATGCCTTTGGCAGCAGTGAGTGTACTGCTAACCTTAATCTGGCACCTGGCAGAACAATAACATATCGACGGGAGGGTAATGACACAAGTCTCATCTACTGCACCTACCAGTTGCGTCCACCGCAGAATACGACTCTGTTGATTCAGGTGAATAGCTACAACACCACTGCCGTTATGATGAACATTGGTCGAATTTGCCACATGTGGACACCGCTGAAAATGATCAGACCTGAAGACTCTGAGCCTTTGCTGCCCAATCTGATGTGTTCGGGCAACATAACCCGCACAGTCCGTCTGCCCTTCCCCATTGATATGACCATATCTGGCAATCAACGCAACGAAATGAAGCTGCTAACGTTTAGCTATAGTTTACAGCCTTGTGGTGGCATCTGGCCTCTGGAGCCAGGGGACAATATGATCATTACACAGCCAGATCAATTTGAAACCAACAAAGCCATCGATTGTGCCTGGACCGTGGGACCCGATCAAACGGCCGACGAACCTCTGGCTCCTGTGGACGTTCAGCTCGAGGTGTCGGTGAGCGCAAACCTCACTGGAAATTGTGAGAATCATTACCTTTTGGTTTACAATGGACCTGATCAAAACTCTCCCTTGATGGGTCGGTACTGCAACCAAATGACTGAGCGCAACAAGGTCGTCGAGCGTGGCGTCTTTGTGGAGTACCATGCAGAGAAGTCAGCAGATCCCAATCACAATTCCACCTTCAATGTGACTGTCAAATACGGCAGCGGATGTGGCGGTCAATTGGTGTACCCATATAGACAACTGGATTTCAGTGAGCAGTACAAAAACAATGTGGAATGCATCTGGGAGATTGAGGCGGGACCGGGTTTCCATGTGGGTCTGACGTTTTTGTCACGGTTTTACATTGAGGACAGCAATGGTTGCACCAAGGACTATCTGCGTATCCAGCAACTAAGGGAGAACACCACCGGAGTCGTCGGGGACAAATGGGAAGATGTGCGAACCATTTGCGGTCGAGATCCTCCGCTCTACATAAACACAACCACGTCGACAATGAGACTGATTTTCCACTCTGACGGGGATATCACAGGGGATGGATTTATAGCACGATTCGAGCGTAATTGCGGTGGCTTATTCTATGCTGATCCAGAGCCACAGACACTGAGTAGTCCCGGTTATCCTAATGGCTATGGCAGTAACCTTCACTGCAACTACACGATAGTACCGCGGATTACTCCGGCGACGGGTGTTCTTATTAACTTCATTAAGTTTGATCTTGAGCGTTCGCCGACGAATGTATGCCTGTTTGACAACTTGACCGTAACCACTCTGGACAATAATGATCAAGAGCAAACCGCTGTAATATGCGGAGTGAAGCAACGACATGCCTATCGTGCACAGAAATCAATTAACCTTATCCTGAGGTCGGATAGCTCTTTCAGTGAAACTGGTTTTCGATTGGAGTACGGTACGCGTCTCTGTGGAGGCGTCATCAATGCCACACAAGTGCTGGAGTCACCGAGACAACATCAGGACAATCAGATGCCACACAATAGCGATTGCTATTGGAATCTTACTGCACCCGAAGGTCACAAGTTTACCGTAAAGTTTGAGCAGCTGGACATGGAGACATCAAGTGATTGCGGCTTCGATGGCGTTGAGGTGTTTGCTAGTCCCGTAATGGATGAGAAGCAGCGGTTAGCCCGTTTCTGTGGTCGTATAACTACTGAATTGCCCGTTATACATATTTCCACACATCGTGCTCTCATCCATAGCTATTCGGATGACTCAAGTCCGTCGAGTGGCTTCAAAGCCATCGTCGGTGTACTGCCCAATTGTGATGAACGCATTATGCTCGGGGAGCAAAACTCCACCTATACCTTCAACAAATATGTGGGACAATATGCCAATGATTTGGACTGTAGCTTTGTGTTCAAAGCTCCAGCCGGCTATCATTTGACCGTTGAGTTCCGTAGCTTCCATGTGGAGGCGTCCATCAATTGCTCCGCTGATTTCGTAGAGTTCCGAGATGGCGGTGGTCTGTTTGCCGATGACATTGGAAGATTCTGTGGTCAGGACTTACCGCCAAAGTTAATCTCCTCACAGCGTGTCCTCTTCATGCGATTTGTGACCGATAGCAAGACTACAGATACGGGCTTTGAATTTGTGGTCACAGCGAAACCTTTGGTTTGTGGCAATGGATTGATTAAGTTCGATGGAAGTCAGGCATTGGAATTGCATTCGCCAAGTAATGAACAGGGTCACTATGAGAACAATCAGTTGTGCTTCTGGAAGATTGAGAGCGACATTTCATTTCATTTGCAATTCCTCAGCCTCGACTTGGAGGGACCGGATACAAATGGCAGCTGTCTGGACTCTATTAAAATCTACGACGGAGAGGTGAGTATATAAATTAGTTACAAAAAACATAATAAACAATATAAATTACTAATTTTGACAGAATACAAAGCTTTTGGAAGAAGGCTATGGCAGTCATGTTGTATTTAATGGCAAGGGAACTGGATTTAACACACTGTCTGGCTTTGCCACGGAGCACATTTATTGTGGTACCGGAATTCCGGAAGACTTCTATCCAGATACGAAGCAGGTTTACGTAAAGTTCCGCAGCAACGGGAATGTGACGAAGACTGGCTTCCGGTTGCGTGTGATACGAAATGCTGCATGTCGTCACAACTATGTGGGAACACAAGGTCGTGTCAAGTTTTCCGGTACGGAAGATTGCGATGTGTTTATTACGGCACCTCCGAACTATTATCTAAGTCTCTATTATGCGGACCTATCGCTTGTGTCCTACACATGCAGCGAGGAGTCCATTGAGGTATTTGAGAAGGCAACAAATAAATCACTACAGCGAATCTGTTCATCTGTGGGTCCGGATACGAGTCTTTTCACCACCACCAACGAGTTACGCCTGCACTTAAAGACGGGCAGCATCTACAGCACCTTGGACTTGACATATATTGCCAGCAAAATGGATGTCGGACCCGGCTGTGGTGGTGATCTCTACAATACCGAAGGCATCATAACCAATGCCTTCTATCCACAGAACGTACGTAATAATTCCGAATGTCTTTGGAACATCCGAGTGCCGAACAACAATCGAGTGTTGCTCCAATTCCTGAGTAAGTTCATTTGAGTTCGATTCGTTGCAATAAATTTATTGAAGTTAATTAATCAATTGCAGCTTTCGATATGGGCTCAAAGTCAACCTGTAATACGGATTACCTGCAGATCCTGGAGGAAAACACCACAGGACAGACACGAGAGGTGCGACGTTTCTGCGGTGAAGACACAGCCGGTTTCTATAAGAGCAGCCGCAGCCAGTTGGTGCTCAAATTCCACAAGACGGTCAATTTCAATGGCATCGGTTGGGCCATCAAGTTTGCGGGTGTCTCTCCGGACTATGCGATACTATTATAAATGGTATCATAACCGCCTCTCCCACGTGTAAACTTCAACTTCTTTTTGAAATGTCACGAAATATATGCTTTATTTTAAATAAATTCCATATCAATCTGTAGTTAGAGCTGCTCAGGTCTGTAGTCTACGTTGGCTAGAAGTAAAGCGGTAAGAATTAAGAGGACTCCGGCAGTCCGACAATGATTATTCTCCTCAGATTCAGAGTAGTCTGAGCGTGGTCTTCTAACCAGGTTGCTCTTCTCGCATACTTGTCCTCGTGTGTCCTCAGCTTTGCCTGGCCCACTTGGCATGTCCGTCATGTGTTTGTGAATCCCATAATTCAGTTTTCCTTGGCACTTATTCAGCATCTCTGCTGAAAGCAAGCAAATGGCTCGAGACCCTCGCAGTGGGTTACACATTTCCTCTCTCTTCATTATTGAGGTTATACCCTAGCAGAACAAGTCCTGAATTTCGATGGTTGTGACGCCAGTTTCTAGAACCGCGGTCTAGAACTCTTGCAAGCACCTCATCCTTCGATACATCGGTGGATGTGCGCGGTCAGTTTTTGGCAAACCCATTGAGCACCCATCATCCAATCAAAGTGCAATAAGGAACTACGTGGAACGTTTGTTTAAAAGTAAGTTTTTAAAGCGATGAGTACCGAAATAACTGCCCAGAATATATACATTTAAGGGGGTCAGAAAAGCTGTCTTCTGCCTGTAACGCACATTTCAATTCTGACCAACCTATAGACCCACCTATACCCTCTTTTACTACGAGGTCTAAACGATGTAACGCTTTTTTGGCTTAGTACGAGAACGACTTAAAATCGTTGGACCGTCGTTATAACCGGACTTTACGGTAGACATCATTTGAAGCTCAAAACATAAACTGTTCAAATAAGTGAGTACCCACTGAATACCTTATTTCTCCTGCCTTAATGACCCATTATTTTCTTACGCGTTACACTATATCATACGTTGAATATTTAATTAAGTATTTATTTATATTTAACCTTACGCTCAATAACACGCTTCAGCTAACATAATCAAAATGAAAGTTCGTTTGAAAATCGATTGAGTTTGGACGAGTCAAACGATATTTCAAATTTTTGGCGGTACCAACAAGCAAATCAAATGCCAGTTTAGCAGTGATTAAGCAAAAACCCGTTAAGATAAACACGTGCTAAGACTTTGATTTTAGCATGTGGCCAGCAAAGCGACTCAGTGCTGTATGTGCCCGAGAATCTTATCACAAAATAGTCAAAGTAGTTTACTTATGACAAATAGCAGTTAAATTATAATTATTTGTGTGGGTGGGTAACGGAGACACACAAACAGCTGAAAGAGCTTCAATGTGACGTTCAAGGTTAAATGGGCGACGCTGCTACTAATTGGGCTGCGCGCGCAGTGGTTGCATGGAGGGAACGGGCAGCATCCATAGCCACCACCTGTGCGCGTATCTGTAGGGGCAATAAACGTTACTTCATAATAACTACTTGCACGATTAGATGTGGTCACAGTCGCAGTGTCAGTCACAGTCTCAGTGTCAGTGTCAGCCATCGTCTCAGTCTCCGTCTCAGTGTTAATCATGGCGCCGCGACATATACTTGAACTCAGTGTGGATGAACAGCGACGCTTCATCGACTCCTTCGATATGATGATCAGTGATTGCGATGGCGTTGTCTGGCTATTGGTTGGCTGGATACCCGGCACCGGTGAGGCAATCAATGCCTTGAAAAATGCCGGTAAATCCATTAAATTTGTGTCCAATAATAGTTTTCGCACCGATGAACAGTATATGGAGAAATTTAATCATATTGGCGCACGGAATGTCCAACATGATGACATTGTGCATCCGGTAAAGAGTATTGTACGCTATTTGCATGCTAAGAAGCCGGGACAACGGGTCTACTCCCTCATGTCCCTCGAAGCCAATGAGACGTTGCGTAAGCATGGCATTGACTATGAATCGCTGGTGAGTAAACCATACAATTTATTTTTAGTATACCAATATAAATAAATATGTAAATTTTGTTTACGTTCATGCAGCAAATTAAGGAACACTTGACTTCCGCCACGCTGGTGGATCATCTGGCCATTGAGCAGCCCGTTGACGCGGTGCTCTTTGATATACACCTAGATATGTCGTATGTGGAGCTGGCCAAGGCCATAAGGCATCTGCAGATGAACAAGGATTGTCAGCTTATTGCCGGTGGCAGTGATGTCATTATGCCACTGTCGAATAATCTTAATGTGGCTGGATTCTATGATTTTCTGCAGCATGTCAAGCGCTATACGAATCGGGAGGCCACATTCCTGGGCAAACCATCGCCCATACTTGGTGAGATGCTCAAGAACATGTACAACATTAAGGATCCCAGACGTTGCATCTTTGTGGGTGATATGTTGGTGCAGGATGTGCAATTTGGTAAATCCTGTGGCTTCCAGTCGCTACTTGTGCTATCCGGCAGTTTGACAAAGGAAGACATGGATGCGGCACCACCAGAAGCAACACCAGACTACTATGCCGATAGCCTTGCCGACTTTATACAACTGCTCCAGAATGTACAGTAATTGCTTGGCGTAACTGCAAATTTATTACATAATTGTTGTTCTCTTTGTTGTCCAGTTGCATTGAATTAAAAAAATATATATATATAAAATTTATGTATATGGTAAACAGTCAGCTAGGCGTTATCTTTAGAGTTCCAAATCTTCGGGATGATACAGTTCGGTGAGTAATCTATAGACATAGGAGGGAGCATGACCACCGCTAGAAGAAATGTACGTTTAGAAGTTGAATAAGTGTAGTTTGGCGTAGACCTACGTATTGGATATGAAGAGCGTGACCAATTCGGGTGGCACATAGTCAAATTTGGGACTATAGATCTTGGCATCACGTGCTGGTAGAGAGTCATAGGCAATCACATCTTCGGCACAGCCAACCATATTGAAGGCATCCTGTTCGCATAGATGCAATGGTGATAGCTTGTACATGGGCGCCAAGACGATGACGGGCACCGAGTAATGCTTGGCGGCCAGGGCGACGGTATAGGCGCCACAAGCGGCTCTTAGGCCACCGTTAGCCAGCACACTGTGGGTGCCAATGATGACCTTATTCACGCGCGACATCATGGCAAATATTGATGCATCCGGTATTACAATAATCTCCACATTCTTCTCATTTGCCAGCGTGGCAGCTAGATTGTGACCCTGTGTATATCATACAGTTTAATATAGTATATACGTGTACTGTGTATGCGCTTACCCGACACGCTGGCGCACACTCGGCCACGATGATGGTCAGAAATTGTCGCTTCTTGATTGCACGCTTTAGAAAATTCTCCACGCTGCGTGAGTGGCCCAGCGTAAGTATTATTTCGGATGAGTGTATATGCTCTTCGGCTTGTACGCTGATATTCTCGGAACTGGTATCCAATTCCGTTTCCACTTCCTGCAAATGATCGAGTAGTGCTTCCCGTAATCCCTGCTGTGGCATTGAGTAGTCCACGCTCACACTATTCTCGCTGGTCTGTGTGACCAGTTTGTGCAGCGATAGCGATGCCTGCGAGTCATCAGCAAAGTGTTGCACTTTTGCTTGCAGCAAATCGAATTCTTCCCGCGTCAGTTTCAAGATGCGGCGTGCAATATTTGACGTAACCGTTTCCTGCGGCAGCGCTGCCTGCATGATTCGCGACTGAGCACGTACAATTTGCATAAGTGCGCTAAAAATTGTATTCACTATGATAAACAGTTATGCCTTAAGCTCTGACTACTTACTCGGCACTTTGCCAGCTTTTGGACATGATTATGTACTTGAAAATGTCCAGCGTTTTGTTGGTAATGCTGTAGGAACCTTCCACTAAGCTGCAATTTGTTGGTCAGTTAATGAAATTCCAAAGTGTTACAGTTTGTACAGCTGTCTTACCCCATTTTGATGGCATGAATTAGCTGTGTTACTTCCTTCAAAGGCTGTTCACGCATTTTGTGCTTTGTTTACTAATTTGCAAGTTAATTATAAAAGAAAAAGATTGGTTAAACTGTATTTATCTACGGGCAACGTTGTTCCAATAAAAACAACATGCAATCGATGCCATTTGTTGCTGTGTAAAAGTACTCGTACTTGTTATCGTACTTGAAATCGGTACGGGACTCGATACTTATTCATACTTTTACCAATCGTTATCGGTGTCGGTCACAAGCTATTGGGCAATAATAATAGAAAGCAAAAACAACAAAGCCCCGATAAATATTGTGGACAAAATGACCTAAAAGCTTGTTTACGTGTCCGCCGTTTCCTCACAGCCAAAAATCACCGAAAACTCAACGATCACAACAGGCGAGGGCAGCGCGTCTTGTGCAAACACAAAAAATAAAAAACAGGTGTTTTATTCAACTTATATTCAATTCAGTGGTTTTTATTGTTTAAGCCGGCAGTTGTTTGACTGATACAAAATTGATTTTTGTAAAAAACAAAGTAAACAAATCGAAAACAATATCTGCATATATAAGATTTTACATAAAAAAAAAAAGCTAGATTAGCTACATTTTTAATTAAATTGCATCCACACGCGACACGGTGTAAACGTGTTCGATACGGTAATTTTCTTTCTTGGTTTTGTTTTCAAAAATTTTGAACTTACACTGCTGAGGCTTTAAAAATAAACAAGAAGAAAAGCACAGCTATAAAGCAAGTAAAGGTCACTAACTAGCAACATTTCCATTTCATATTCTGATAATAACGCACGTCTTTCGCTGCCGGACGCAAACCGAAATCAACAACAACATAAACACACACATGGCAGCCAAGATGAATATACACGGTGAGTGGAAAGAGTTGTCATTTTTTTTTGCTTTGAATTTAAATATTAATAGAACTTTATTCGTTTTAGTGAACGCTAATACACTGAAGTACATAAGTCTGCTGACATTAACCCTACAGAATGCAATACTGGGCCTTAGCATGCGATACGCTCGTACTCGACCCGGCGACATTTTTCTCAGCTCTACAGGTGAGAGAATTGCAATACGGATGCATTGCTGCCTCGCACACACATACACACACACACGCTAACATACGTGGGAGGCACAAACACATGCACACAGACACAAACTACATTTTTTTTAATTATCTTTGTAAATGTTTACTTAAGTCTAATGGAGCGCAACAAACTTCTCATTCCAATAGAGTCGCAACAACAAGAAAATCACTCTTCGTCCAAGCTGATAAGCAAAATATGTTAATTATTTCCTCTATGCGAGTGTGTCTGTGTGTGTGTGTGTGTGTCGGTCGCTTAGACTGATTTATCGCTTCACGAAATGGAGCCAAGTCCCGGTTAACGGCCTTCAGTAAGATCGTCAAGGGAATATCGTATTTCTTGTTTTCGTCATGTTTTAAAATTTCTATATCATTTTATTGTCAGCAAGCGTTTTATCCATTGTATGTATATATGTGTACATACTTGATCAGCAAAGATGATAGCTAACAGAATAATACTTTATTATACATAACGTTGTCGTAGATATAACCAGTTGAATTGGAAACAGGGAGCCACATTAAGTGGCACTTCTAGTTGCAGTGCTGCCGGACTAAAAATAGCTAAAAATAGTTACTACAAAAACTACATAAAAGCAGCTTAAATTAATGCAAATTGAACAAAAGAAATTTTCGATAGAATTGATATATACTAGCCATTAATGAATTATAAACAAAAAAAATCGACTCAACATTATTTTGCGCAAAGATTAATAATAGTTTGTAGAGGAATGACGTTATGATATGATTAGCGATAAATTAGCTATAAACAAAAGATATTTTTGAAATTAATGGTGTGGCATGAGTAACAAAATTTAATGAAGAATGTCGTGTTGACTGATTAGAGAAAAAAATGTAGTTAAAAGTAAAAGAAAATGATTGGATGCCAAGAGTAGTAAAAGATTAGCGATAAATAAGCTAAAGTGCCAACGCTGCCATTGAAGTGAGTAACATCTTATCTGCTTTCGCCGTAAAATTGCGGCTAAGATGAAATAACAGCTAATCGTGACAGAGACGCGCCCATTATCAATCGATTTGGAGTTATCAATTTGTTAATTTTTTGTCAATTTTACTTCCAGCCGTGCTAATGGCCGAATTTGTCAAACTGATCACGTGCCTGGTGCTGGTCTTCAACGAGGAGGGCAAGGATGCGCAGAAATTTGTGAAGTCCTTGCACAAAACGATCATTGCCAATCCGCTGGACACGCTCAAGGTGTGCGTGCCATCCCTGGTGTATATTGTGCAGAATAACTTGCTCTACGTCTCTGCCTCCCATCTGGATGCGGCCACCTACCAGGTGACTTATCAGCTGAAAATCCTCACCACCGCCATGTTTGCTGTGGTCATACTACGACGACGACTTCTCCACACCCAATGGGGTGCACTTCTACTCCTAGTGCTGGGCATTGTGCTCGTCCAGCTGGCCCAGACGGATCGTGTTGCGGATACTGCTGCTGCTGCCGAAAGTGCCGCGAGTGCTGCACTGTCCACAACGACACTACCGAGTGCAGCTTCCCTGCCGCCACAGAATCGCATGCTCGGCTTGTGGGCGGCATTGGGAGCATGCTTTCTATCGGGCTTTGCGGGCATCTACTTTGAGAAGATACTGAAGGGTGCCGAGATCTCCGTGTGGATGCGTAATGTACAGTTGAGTCTGCTGAGCATTCCCTTCGGTTTGATCACCTGCTTTGTGAACGATGGCAGTCGTATCTTCAACGCTGGATTCTTTCATGGCTACGATCTGTTCGTGTGGTATCTGGTACTACTGCAGGCTGGCGGTGGTCTCATCGTTGCCGTTGTGGTCAAATATGCGGATAATATACTTAAGGGCTTTGCCACATCTCTGGCCATCATCATCTCCTGCATTGCATCCATTTACATTTTTAATTTTAATCTAACGCTGCAGTTTAGTGCCGGTGCCATGCTGGTAATTGCTTCCATATTCCTCTACGGCTATGATCCGGCCAAAAGCACAACAAAACCAACCACAATTATTGTGCCCAGCGATGCGGAGAAGCTGCTGCCACGTGTCTGAGTACCTAGTATCAAAAATCCCCACTCATAATCCCAAATTGTTTCAAGTTTATACGACACACTTTAGGAGCTTGTCACACAGTATTGTCTTTCTGTTTGTTTTTATTTCCTTCTTCCTCTTTCTTGTGTACTACTTTCCGGGCTGTTTCTTGTACTACTTCAACTACAACTCCAAAGCCCGTGTGATGTTCAACCTTGTGTACTTCAATTTATTATATTTACTATATTAATTCCACAAATGGAAAGCATTTGGCATACCCATTCATCAAAACTGTATATACATCAAGTGGATGTATTTATTTTGCACACACTGTATGTATACACCTACATTTAGTCTCTCATTCATCGAATTGCAATTGGCTCAAAAGTCTTCAAATGTCTCAAAAGCCGCTAAAGTCTGCATTATGTAAAATATTTTAATATTTATATATTGAATTAAATGTATGTTTGTCATTCTGTTTGATTATGTATTAAACAAATCTGATCAATTTATGATTAACCGCTTCTATTTATTTTTTATTTAAAGAAAATTTTGAATTTTTAGATTTTTAAAGGGTTAGTAATATTTTAAGCGTATTTAAATCTCACTTTAAAACATTGAATTCGAAATAGAAACAAATTTTTACAAAAGAATTTTTAGACTTTTTATTTGAATTTTTAAATTTTATGCCCCATAAAATAGCTTTAAAAGTTGATTTTGAAGTTCAAGATTCAGAGATTCAATATCACTAAATTCCAAATCAGTTGATTCTCCTTTTCATCATAGAAAAACTCACATTAAAAAATAGCGACTTTTTTTTTTTTAACTTTATTTATTAGTTTTAAAAATAAAATGTTAAATGAAAAGAAAATTTTATACCAAGTTTTTACTTTTTAATATGATTAAATTCGGTATCAAATAAAAAGAAATTAAAAAAATATTTTATTTTATCACTTCAAAAAATTATAGCTAAAATGGCAAGACTTTTTCCATAAACTTTAATGTTTTATTCCTTTTTTCTTCAAAATTAGGATTATAATTAATAAAAAAAAAAGTATGAAACGAATACGAATTATTTCACTAACGTAATACTAATTGTAAATATATTTATATATTTTCTGATTAATAATACTCCGAACTGAAGTACTGCTATGACAAACTAAACTGACTCTTAATTTAAGCATATTTTATTTTTAACTGTATATGTAATATTAATATAATAATAATAATAATGACAATGAGGAAATCAAATGTTTGAACTATTTTTTTTAGTATTTTGTTTATCTTCTGAGCTTAAATAACGAACTTAAATATATTAAAAGTAATTAATGTCCTAAATGAACATTATTCACACCAGCCAAGGAACACATCATCGGTGGAGCTCTGCATGCTTAGAATGAGCTCATAGAGACGCAATGCTGGACCTAGTTTAAGACCAAAACGATCAATGATATCCTGTCGGGTGAGCACCATTAAAGCAGCTCCATCGATCTCCTGGCACTTTAAGACATTCGATTGTTGCGGATAGAATTTACGCACATAGTTGACCACCTGTTCCACGTTCCAGTTGTGCACGGGAAGCTTTTGTCCTACCGATACATTTCCAGCGACGACTTCACCGTTTGGCTTGTTCTTGGCGGTGGCGGTGGTGGTGACTGGTACGGGTATGGGCAGCTCAAGCGTTGGTGGTGTTGTCTGTGGAGTAAGTTGTTGACTCTTTGGTGTTTCCATGGTCGTATCTGGTTTGACGTGGGCCTTAGAGAGTTCACTCTCCTGACTTGGCACCACCAACCCCACAGCGGGAGCAGTAGCAGTAGTAACCGCCGCTGTTGTTGTTGTTGTTTTCGTTGTACTTGTGGCTGCTGCCGTTTTTTTGTTGTTATCTTGATCACAAAGTTTATGATTAGTGCCATTTTTGGTTATTAACTGTTTGTCTACGGCCAACTTCTTGATTGGAACTAGCTCAGCTGGATCCGAAGTTGCTCGCTTTTTGCGTCCAGCTTTTGATTTGCGTGGCGGTGACTGTGATTCAATTTGTGCAACGTCATCGTCGGTATCTAATGCATTATAACCGGGATCACAGCTGTAACATTTCCAGGTAGGATCATTCTGTTTATTAGGTAGCACACGGGGCCAATGGCAGGACAGATGGTAAACATTCGCACACGCACAGCACATAATTAAATCCTTGAGCTTATCAGTGCCCTTTGTGTTGGTGCCACAGACGCGACAACGACGGCATTTCTCGCATTTATAACGTTTCCTTGCATTCGTCAAAATCTCAAATGTGATGGGCAGGCAAGTAAAATGCCCTGTACAAAATGAAAAATAACCAAAATTTAGTGTCTTGTGTAGGCAGGTAAATACAGGGTGTTACTTACATTTGAGCATGCATGCTTTGCAGGCAAGAAAATTACTTTTATAACCCGAGCCGCGTTTGGGTTCACTTTTATGGCACTTGATGCAGGTATCGTAGTTGCGTAATTGCTCAGCAGATGGCATAGACGCGACATTATTATCCGCACTCTCCTCACCAGCACTGCCGGTGGCCAAGGGCGGGGCAACACTTTCCGTAGCATTTACATGCACATTTTGTGACTGTAGCACGCTGTTTATGTTTTGCGCCTGTTGTGACGTTGCCAGACTTGTTACAGCTGCAATTGTTACTGTGGCAGTGGCAGCGGCAGCGGCAGCTGGAGCAAGTGCAGCAATGTTTGTGGGGGGCGACGCTGCGACTGCAGCTGGGGCAGTCACAGCTGTTGAAGCCGCTGACGGCGATGGCGACGATGATGGTGCCGGCAAAGAGCTGCGTGATCCGCGTGATATGTAATTATCGGATGGATCGTAAACTAACTTCGGTTTCTAAACAATAAAAAAAAAACAAAGTGTAAATAAAGAGCAAGAGAAATTCAATTTTGCTCGTTTGTTTACCTTAACACGTCCCGTTGTACGCACTGTGCCTGCCGTGCCATTGTTGGCATCATTGCTGCTGCTGCTAATGTGTGGCGATGCATTGCTAAACTTACCGCCGCCAATACCCACTGTGCTCATCGCCACAGCAACATCCTTGTCCTCATCTTTAATGCGTCTCATTTTACGTTATGTGTTTGTGTTTTTTATTTTAGAGCTGCGCTTTTGTTTTCTTGCAAAACCAAACAAAATTGTTGACGATGGTGTTGTTCAATGCGCGGTCGCCGCTTGTTTAACGTATCAAACCGATTAATTATCGATACCGCAATGTGTGTACGCCAGTGCTATCGCTGCGATATCTGCATACCACCAGCCCCCGTTTAACACAAAGCGCGTTGCGTTATTTTCACAACGATTTACTAAAATTGAAAAATAGTTCAAAAAATATGAATTTAATATGATTTCAAAATTCACTATTTCTAGCCTTAGTTATATAAACATTTGAATATTTACTTATAAATAGGTAACACAGAAAACCATATATTTACTTTATATTTAAATAATTTCATGAAATTTTCAATATTTTGACGTACAGTAAAGTATGTTCTTTATACGATGAACGATTTAAGTTGAAATTTATGCAAATATTATAAAAAGTTTCTTAGTTTTCATTTGTTCAGTGCAAAATCTGCACACATCTATATTTTAGCTGGAAGTAGTATGCAGGCAAAAAAAGTCATTTTAAAACAAGATTTCGTGATTTTTAACTTTAGTTTACAATGAAAAATATATAAATATATTTAAGCTATGTGCACACTTTTATTCAGATCTCGATAGTTGAAATAATTGTTTAACAAAAAACGTACTTAAGGCAAGTGTCCAATAAATTATTTGCGATAAACTTTTTACTCACATTGCTAAGTCCGGAATTCTGCGTACGCAGATCTGCTAATTATTCTCTAGAATAAAAAATTAGTGTTTAAATTGTTATGTTTATTTTTAACAAAACACACACGAGTATCTTAATAAGCTTTTATTCAGTTGTCTTTTATATTTAGTAGAACGTATGAAACGATACCAATAGAAAACACTAAATGGGACTATGAACTGCTCACGATATCAATAAATAGCTAAATTTGACCTACTGAAGGATACGATCAGCTGAGTGCAGCGATTAAAATTGCTCTAAAAAGGACGATAACTTTCTTGCGATATCGATAGTCAAATACCAATCGTGTCTGAAAATGTGTCCTCAGTTGTTCGAACTTCGAAGGAAACGATCAGCTGAGTGCAGTCAATAATATTGCTCTAAAAATAACGATGTTTCTTGCGATATCGATAGTCAAATAACAATCGTGTCTGCTGAATGCATCCTCAGGTATTCGAAGGAAGCGATCAGCTGAGTGCGGCCATAAAAGCTGCGCTTATTTAAATTTCAAAAGCAAACTATAACTTTTATGTGTTTTTATAAACTTTTATGTCATTTCGTTGTCTTTTGATGCGTCATTAACAATTAGTAGCGAAAAGCATTAATATATATATAAGTATATAAACAGTTCAATAATTAATAAATTTACAATAACTTAACTAAGAATTAATTTAGTTGCAACTAGAAATACAATTTTTTTTTAGTTGTTTTTGTCGTTGTTGTTGATGTGTGCGTTTTGGAAGCAAAAAACTTGTGTTCCAGGAAAAGAAATTTCTTAACTTTCTAAATTTGGTTTGGTAATTAGTTTCATTCAATTTTGATGCGACGTCCGTACTTCCAGGCCAAGTGGACGAGCTCCCGATGCGCCAGCGCCCAGGCAAGCAGACAGAGAATTCCCGCCCCAATGCCCACGCCCATGTGCGTGGCAAAGATGGCATCCCGGTACTGCAGAAAGAAAGATATAAAAATGAAGATCGAAAGAAAGTACAAAATGCTAGAAAACTCACCCAATAGCAGACAATTCCAGCTAGAATCAGACAGCCTCCAAATAGTTTACCCGGCCAGAGACCCTGTAGAGGATTAAGTGATAGGGGCTGATACTGTTGCCGTATGTACCAGGTGCTGTAGATGATTCTGCCCAGCATATTGATGCAGTTGGCAAAGATGAAACCAACGGGACCAAAAATACCCGTCAGTATATACGAGAGGACTAGGAAACTAATGGAGAATATGGCCATTAAGTAGTTGTATTTATCAATGTCCCGACTAGTGTTGGTGGCAAACATGTAGCCCTCGCTGATGCCATTCACTGACAGCAAATAGATGGCCAGACAGTGCCACTGAAGCAATCGCTGTGGCAAACCGCCGGCAACGAAATCGGCACCACCGTAAAGTAGCAACAGTGTGTGCGAATAGTTTTGGCCAAAGGTGAATGCCAACAGGCCAATGGAACTAACGCCCAGCAGCAGATTGTGGAGCACACTGCTCGCCTGACGTACACGCTCCGGCGGCTGCTTGGCCAGTCGTGTATCCCGCGAGATTGTTTGCGTGAAATAGAAATAGGCGCTATCCTCGATGGGACGGAAGATGAAACGGGCGGCCAAACTGCCCAAATTGTTAACCACATCGTAGGTGGCCTGCTCGCCAAAGCTGAGCACAGGCGACACAGACATCACATACTTCTCGCCCTCCGTTAGGATCTGCTTGAGCACGCCCTGCTTCACAAAACTGAGCGTAAGTGTCTGCAGCTCGCGATTGAAGAATCCTTCGGTACTGGAACGGCTTATGACACCTGGCAGGAGCTCGGAAAGCTTGGTGAATGGAAAGTCATCCATATGCTCGAACATGGAACGCTCCCAGGAACTTGTTTCAGCAACACTTTTGGTCTTACGTAGCTGCTGTTGCTGCTGCTGTAGTTTGTAGTCGTTGAAACGCCTAATGTAGTAGTGAAAGAATCCATACTGACCCAAGACGATGGTGAAGGCGCTAGCCAGCTGGGCAATGGCAAAGGCGGTGATAGCAGCACTGCGATCTCCAGTAACAATCCATAGAAAGATAACCGAACGCACCAGAATGTGCAGCGTGTTGAGCACAATCTTGAGTTTGACAAAGCAAAATACCTGGGAAACAAATACTGTGGATTCGGCAATCAATTCCAGGACGCAGGACAAGGCTACCGCATAGCAGGCAAACTCATATTGTGGAGCAAATGGTGCATCCACTGCCGAGAGCCAGTGCAGCCAAATATAGAGGCAGGGCGCGCACAGAGCAGCACAAATGGGCACGCTACAAAGAGAGGAAGCGAGCGTAAGAGATAGGGAAATTTAGACAGGATTAGCTGGTAATCTTGAGGCACTTACGTAAGCCACATTTGATTAATCAACTGGGCCCAAGAGCATTTGTCACGCTGCTGCGAATTGGCGCTCAATGCAGCCCGATTGATGGCCTCGCGGGACAAGAAGAGCAGCGTACTCTCGAGCAGCAGCAGGCGCACATTCATAATCCCCAGCACCTCGCGTCCCACATTTCGTACAATGTAGGCATTGATGCCGAACGTTAGGATGCGGCACAATATCTAAAAATGATAATGACAAACCGATTAACACTGACTCATACATTATTCACTTTGCTTTGCCTGGGCATTTTTTCTTTCGATATTTTGGGACACTTCTTCGTTTTTCGGGTCTCACCTGAAAGATGATACTGAAGCCAGCGCCGAGCAGGCTGCTCTGCAGCACATTGCGCGCCATTAGAATTACTTAATTAGTGAACATTAACTGATATCATAGTGTAGAAGACGAACGAAATCAAATCAAGTGCCAACAAAACAACAAACCAATAATAACAATAACAACAAAAATAAAAGCGCCCAGGTGCTGAGCAATAATCGATAGGCATAACCAAATCGATGAGCGATATGAAAACAGCTGTTGTCTAACTTTTTAGGGGCAACACAACAGCGCGCCAGATGGCAACGCTAACAAAATTCAAATAAAGAGGTCACAATAGTCAGGCAAACTAAAACAACGAAAACTTTATAGTTCTTGGAAAAAAAATGCTTTTAAATGCTTTTAAGCGAAGCATTAAGTGCTTAAGTTATATATAGCGAAGCGGTTAACTCTTTGCTTGTTTAAAAATGAGGTTTGTTAAAGTCCAACTACCACTTTGCAGCACGTCCTTGCCAAATATTTCCCCGCCGCTGTCTCAAACAGGTGTTACTAGCTTTATAGCTTAGTTTTCACCATAAATCACCGGCTAAAATGCTTGTCCTTTGCGCTTTAATCGATGGCGCCGAGCTGACTGACGAACGGACGGACAGTTGTGACTTTAGCGTCAAACTGGTTACAACAACTTTCGTTGCGGTTGCGTTGCAAACGAAGTGCGAGCAGACAAAGTAGAAGCAGATGACGAAGACGAAGTTGCTTTTACCAACAACTAACTGCTTGCGGTGTCGAGCCAAGTCGAGCTTAAGACAGTCAACATTTTAACTTGGCCAGAGACGGTCGCTTGACGCGCTAACAAATTTACAAAAGAAAATAAAAAGTATTTTGCATACGGCATTTACGTGCACGTTCACGTCTGTTCACGTTTTTTCGCGAGCCAAAGTTTGTTTTGTTTTTTGAGTTTATTTTTTTTTGTTTTGAGAAAGGTGCGCGTGCGCTCTCTTTTTTTTTTTGTTTGTTGTTGCCTTGTGTGTGGGGAGAAAGAGGCGAGTGAGTGTTCTGCAAGACGAAGCGTGAAGTGCATCACGTTGTTTTTGTTTTTGGTTTTATCTGCCATTTGTTGGCCAAAAGCATGCGGAAAATCTAATCTAAAAACAAAGGCTCCAAAGCTATTGCGCAAGGCGGTAAAATAAATAAAATAGTATCGCTATCAGTTACTCGCTAAGAATATCAGTTACAATTTTCCACAACGCGTGTGACACTTTTCCACACTCACACACACACACACACACACGTGAAACTGTGTTGACCATTGAGAAACTGGTTAAAACGCTCGGCTGCAGCGGCTGCTGTCGCTTCTGACCCTAAAGCGCCGTGCGGCGGCTTCTTGTTTCACCTGCTCAAGCGAAGCAACGCGAAGCGCTCAGAACGCGGTCATGTCCATTTAATGCAGCTTGCACTTAACAAAACAAAGACGTCATCGTCATCATCGTCCAACATTTGAGATAAGAACTGGAGACAGTAGCAGACAGGATGTCAGACATTTACTACTGCAGTAATAGCCAGGTGAGTTAAAGGATTTCCCAAAGCACTTAACTGGGCTAATTCCATTTGAGGCAATTCCACAAATACTTTGATACATAAGACGCAATATTCTTGCATGCGTTAGGAGGGAGGGGACTGAGGCGGCGCTTGATTTGACTAAAATTTATTAAGATTTATTTGTAATAAAAATTAAATTTTGAACATTTTCCGAATTGGCCAGCAATTTGCATTTAAAATCTTTGAAAAATTGGCAAATTAAAATAGTTGAGTTGAGACATATTTGAAATTCCGCGACAAATTTTGATAAGAAAAAATATATTTTCAAATTTTTTAATTTAAAAAATAGCAAAAAATATAAAAATTTTGATTTTAAAAAAGTTGATAAGAATAAAATAATTATTTATAAATAAAACGTATAACTTAAAGCATTTGGGAAACATATGCACATGCAGCCAATAATCAAATAGCTCGAAAAAGTAAATAAAAATAATAACTTTCTCTATAACTTAAAAAAAAAAAAAAGCCGTTAAAAATTAAAAATGTATACAAAAATTTGCCAGTGGTAAATATTACTAGCAATCAATTACAATAACAATTATTAAAAAAAGAGGTATTCAAAAACTTTATATTTCAATAATATTAAAAAAGAATCGCACAAGTTTGCCAAATTAAAAAAAAAAATCTGTAGTATTATAATACAGTTATTTTTGTTAGTTAAAATTAATTTAATTAGCATAAATTTTTTTGCTAAAAGCAGACTATAAACAAAGCATAGAAAATCAATAACAATAGTAAACAAAAAGCTGATCAAAAGTTAACAAAGAACTTGGAGTCGTAGCAAACTTTCTCATTAAAAAAGTCGAATTTATTTAATACTTTTATACTGTTTATATTACTATAATTTCTTTTTTTTTTTGCTCTGTGCTTAAAATTTAAATTAGAGTTTTTTAAAACTCCAAAACTTATTAAAGCCAAGTAAAATGCCTAAAGTTTTCCAAAAATCCAAATTGAAATCCAAATCCATAAATTGTTGGATTCTGCTTTTGTAAATTATTGTATTTGTTGTGCTGTGGTGCTGTGGTGCTGTGGTGTTTTTGTGCTGTTGTGCAATAACTCATTCGAGACGAATTGAACGGTCAGAGACAAGTTTGGAATGTTTGTTCAAGTTAAACGGTTTTCCAATCGCTGTTGTCATTTAACATAATTGGAAAAATGTTGCGACGATAATTAATGAAACAAAAGTAAAAGCTAAAAATGAAAATGAAAATGAAAATGAAAAAAAAAGAAGACAAATTACTAAAGACTGCAACAAAAATAGCTCTTGTTATATTTGTACGATTATGCAATCGGTTTACTTTTAGCTGGTCTATCGATAACATCTTGCTTTGCTGTAAATTAACGGTACTGCAAACAGTGATGTCAACAGCTAGCCGGAAAAAGCGCACAAGCAAAGCGAAAACGTACAGTAAAAAGTAAATTAATAATTAAAAAATAAAACTAGAAGAAGGCGTCGAGAATTTCTTTGAAAAAAGAAGCTGGCTTTTAGCTATTTTTTTTTTTAAATATTAAAGAACTTGAACAAGCTTAAATTATTTATAAATTGTTAAATGTTTGTTTCTTAATTTAGTGGTTAAATTTTTAGTAGTTCAACTTTATAGCTAAACATGTTCAAGCACTAAATGGTCAGCACTGCTGTGCAGGTTGGCAAGAAATTATGATAATTATAAGGCTGGCTGCTCTGTCACACCCCGCAACAAGCAGAAAGCAGCTGCTGATGGGCAGCAGCAGCAGCAGCAGCAGCATCCACAGTCCACAGTCCGCGATCCACACTCCACAATCCGCAGTGTAGTGAAAGTTCGCTCCGTTATAAGCCAATTTGCCTTAGTAACTTACTTTTGTTGGCAGCTCAGTTATGCGTCGTTGTTGTTGTTGTTGTTTTAGCCTTTTTTTGTTGTTTTTGTTGGCTTTGGGCGCATGGCCGTTAACTTATTTAGCCGTAGCCGCTTCTTTTATTAGCATTATTGTAGCTGCTGCTGTTTTATGTATATCAAAAGAAATCAAAAGTTTTTTTTAGCTTTTTTTTTTTGCCGAGTGCGTTGTTAACTCTTTTAATCTTTTGTTTCGTTGTTTGCAACTGTTTTAATGCAAAATAAGCCGCTTCTTCTTTTACACACACACACACACACACACACACACACACACACACACACACACATTTGCTTACATGCTTGTGCATGTCTGTGCATGTACAAATTTGTTTGTGAAATGAAACGTTGGAGACTTTTTGGCTTTTGTTTTGCTGTCGGTGAGAATTTTTCCAAGACAGAAACTAAAGAAACTACAAAAATGTCGCCGTTAACAGCAACAGCGACAACAATGCAGAGAGTAATAACTAAACCAAGGTTTTCACTGACCAATTTTTTTTTCTTTTTGGGTTTTTAGTTACCGTTGTTGTTGTTGTTGTTATTGCTGTTGTTATTGTTGTTGCTTGACAATTATTGTTATTTGTTGCAGTTGCTGTTGCAAGTGGAACTAAGCGATGTCACGCCGTTACTTGTCACAGCTTCATTTATTTTGAACAAATTGTCACTGTGGTAACAGCGATAAATGTCACTGTTCGATAGTCAGCGATCGATAACAACAAAAGGCTTAAGGCATAGAGAAAAGGAAAATTTAAATAGACAAGGCATTAAAATAAAATAAAAAATAAATAAAATAACAAAAAAAAAAAAAAATAACAAAAAATAAAATTAAAAGAAAAAAATAAATAAAATATGGAAAAATAAAAGTAAAAAAAATATTGAAAAATATTAAAAAAAACTTTAATTTGTATACAAAATATTTTTTCTACAAATTAACATATTTCTTTGAAATATTTATAAGCTCAGACCAACCAAACGCTCGTGAGAGTTGTCACTATACTAGAAGAATGTATTTTCAAATGGAAATCTTAGCGGAAAAAGGCTAGTTTGGCAGCACTGCTGTGCTAAGTATTTGAATTTTTGGCACATTCTGATAACGTTCATCACATATGACCGCAATGAGTTAAGTATTTTCACTTTCTGTCACTAATCTTTCTTTTTGGACCCCAAACCGCTAAATTTTTTAGATCCCAAAGAACAAATCGGTCGCAAATAGATAATTTTTATGAATACACACAGAGTTAATTGAGTGATCTTACCATTTATGATATTATACATGCTTATCAAATTTTGCACTGATCAAACTACTATAATATATAGCTCCCATAGATGAAATTGGTAGAACATTTGTTGTTTGTATGAAAAACGTGCACTCAAATAAGTACAGGGTCTGTTACCGTTTGCTTACTCGACTGTAGCTGTTCTTACTAGTTTACAGGGTGTAACTGTCATAAAAGAAGGGCCCTAAAACATAATTTCGTTGTGTAGCATTGACCAATTGTTGCATTTTGTGCATTGTCCAGTGTAATTCAAGCTGCCAGCGATAGCTCTAAGTGTTCACACACACACACACACACACACACACACACACATGAAGGCTAGTTGTGTGTGTGGTATGAGCATTCCATTAGGTCTAGTCTAGAGTCTAAAGTCGCGCACGGCCAAAAGTGATTGCGGCGACAACAACAATAACAACAACAAACTCGTTTGGCTTAGAAAAAAAAAAAAAACGCAACAACTTTCAGTTGTCGGCTTGACTGCGGCGACTTAAAGCTATGCTTATCTCGGTTTTGCTGTGTTGGTTTTGGTTTGCCGCTTTTTTCTTTATTTTTATACATTTTTTTTTTTTGCACAATCACCGAAATACTAGCTAGCGGCTCAGCTGACGCCATCGCTAAAGCACAGCATTCCACCCACACTTCACAACACCCCCTGCGCTACACGTTCTGCAACACTCCTTTGATAGTCCCTACAACATATCGATAACGACTGGCACTTAAATCGATGTATTTTGTAACGTATTTGGCAATCGAAATATTCCTTTTATAGTGGGATGTGGGTGAAGGGGGGTGTGCCAAGGCGCAAAACAACAGATTTCTCACAACGAAATTATTAAACATATTTTAGTATGTTGGTGTGTGTATAAATATTTCTATGGTATGATTTGTTATAGCCGCCATAATAACGCGTTTTCTACTCACAGTTTGCAGCAATGCGCTGCAACAGGTTCAGCAGCAGCAACAACAACAACAACAACAACAACAACAGTAATAAAATGTTGCCATTTGCAAAATGCCACACGACAGACGGCAACAACAAACTTAAACAAATAATAATAGTCAGTGTTGTCTATTTTTTTTAATTTTATTTTATTTGTTTTTTGATTTTCTAAGCCATGATCTGTTTTTGTGCTTTTTCTGTTTTGAGCTCAATTGATATTTGAGTGCAAAAGTTGAGTGGCAACTTGAGTGACCTTTCATTTGGTGCTGCCAGTCAGCATCGATACTGCCGCCCGCTAAATGATCGGTAATAGCAACACCATGCACACAAGCACAAACATAATTATAAACACACACACACACACACATGCCTGCATGCTTGCATACATATAAACAGAAATATTGTAGCTGCATGAACTTTCTCTGCTTATTTGACCAGAGAACAGCACGCAGCATAACAACAAAAACAGCAGCCGCAGCAGCAGCAGCAGCAGAGGCTTGCCTCTATGTGTTATTTTGTTGTTGTCTTGCACTTTTCTTATTTCGAAAATGTCATTGAAATAAATTAGAAGCTAAAGGCAAGCAATGACGGGCAGCCTACAAAAATGACAAAACCAACAACAACAACAACAGCAGCAGCAGCAGCAGCAAATGCTGTGCAAATCTAAATGCTTAACAAAGTTGTCGACAGCGTTGTAGCTGTGACGCTGACTGCGACTGCGGCTGCGCGTCGGCTGCTGGCAAAGAAAGTAGCACAATTCATTGGCTTTGCTTGTTTATTTGTTCATCATCGTCGTCATCATCATCATCATCATCACTAGCGTAGTTGTTGTTGTAGTCGGCTTCAAGCATTTTATGACTTTTATAAAGCAGCGACGCCGAGTCGCTGCCACCGACAGCTGAGATTTATTGTACATACAAACAAATGTTTGAGAATGTCTTTTAAATTGAATTTCCTTTCGATTGTCAATACATACATGTAAGTGTTTGAGTGTGTGTGTGTGTGTTTGCATGTGTGTTTCGTGACCCTTTACTTTCCAATTTGCAGAGCTTTATTATTATTATTATTGTTTTTTGGCCGCCCCATTGCCAAAATACTTTTCTCTCTTCTTTCGTGAGTTTTCGTTGTGCTGCTTTTCGTTTTACCGTTTGCTGCATTGCAAGCAGCGCTGCCTGCAATTCGTTTAGCCTTGAACTGCGTTGGCGTCTGCGTCTGCGCCTGCGCCTGCGTCGGCGTTGACGCACTGCGTTGGCGCGTATGTACAAATGTTAATAGCTTTTTTTTTTTGTGTCTTCTCTTTTCAATTATCTTCTTAAAAGCTTTTCCTGTTGCAATCTGCGCATTTGGTGCAAAAAACTAATGAAGTTTTTATAGACAAGCGATGCAAATTTTGGCAGCGGAAATTAATAAAATCAAACGTTAGCGCAGTTAATTAAATCAATTTTTTTTCACCGTCCTTGGCTCGACCTCAAAGCTAAGCAAAAACAAATTAATACGCGCGTGCGTGTGTGTGTGTGTTGTTTGATTATAACTGTTGTTAAGCAGACCGCAGTTGGTTGACATCGATAAGTGTGTATCGATAACGATTGTTTGGAACTGGTACGCTGTTCCCAAGCGTTTCAATGACCTCTTTGCATATTTTGATTTATTTAAACAGATCAAGTAGAACTGAACTAAATAATTTAGACACTCGTCGTTTTCCATACCAATGAGCCGTCAACCGTCAACTACACCTAAAAATTCCATTTATTCCCAAAGTCTTGAATCGCATTCTGAATAATAACAAAGAGTTAAAGTTAAAGTTGAAAGAAGCAGAGGGGTGAAGAGGGGAGGCAGATAAATGCCAAGAAAGCGCCCGACGGCATTTCAATTAATTGTATACAAAATCCAGAAAATAAAACCATACGTATTCATATAATTTTTTAAGCATTTTTTTTTTTTGTTTTTCGTTTTGTTTTGTGCGCAGAACTTTCTACTTCATTTGAATGCAAAACAAAAACGTCGACTCGACTGGCTTTGAGCCAAGTTTAAAAAGGCGCAGACGAGGCCAAAACTCGCGGCTGGATTCGAGCACATTTCGATTCATTCGATTTATGCTGGTCATAGTGATGGCACGATTAATTAAACGCTTAATTAATCGCGATCAATTATGATTATAACTTTGATTGGCCAAAAAAATTTTATAGAAATATTTTGATTTTTGCATTTTATTGCAGGCATTCCTAAAATGGACTAAGATTTATTTTAGATTTATTTCAGTTAATTTTTTAAACAGCTAATAGCCCACTCCAAACAGTTTTTTTCATTTATTATTTGAAAATAAATGTGGATTTAATCAAAACAAATTGAAAATCAAAGAAAATTGTTAAAATTGAATTTTTCAAGTTCATTTAAATATTTAATAATATTTAATTAATTATAGAAATATCATAAATAATCATATATATTTTGTGTGTTATGTGAATATCAAAATTTATTTTTATTTTTTTTTAGAGCAACAAATTCATAGTTCTAATCAATATTTTGGCTTTATTTTATGAATCATTTCACTTTCTTTTTTTTATTTTTAACTTAATTACTTAAGTTTTGCTTGCTAATCACGAGCAGAATTCTCAATTTAAACACTTATGAAAAATATAATTATTTAAAAAATATTTTATTCGGCTAAAAAAGGCCAAGAAATTAAAATCAATTTATATTTTTTCAATTGTTTGAAAATTTTATATGATTTTTTTTTTAAAAGTTAAATTTTATTTTATTTCATTTAGCTAGATTTTATCAAAAACTCAACTAAACCCTTAATTAATTGCCGTTCGACCAATGATCGAAAACTCGATTTTTGTTCACCGCTAAATCTAAATGATGAGACGTTTGTTGTGCTGCATTCTGATTTGCAATGTTTCGTATTCACACACATGTCTGAGTGTGTGTGTGGGTGGGTGTGCTGGTGTGTGTAAGTAAGTTGGCCAGGCCCAGGCATGACTCAACTTGTTAGTTTCTGCGCTAAACACACCCAAAAGCAACAGGAATTGTTGTTGGTTTTGTTGATGCCTCAGTCACGTCGCTGTCATTGCAACAACAACAACAACAACAAGAGTTGAAGGCGCCATCTACCGGCAGGCGGCAGTTTTGGTCGCAACGCACGTTGTGGGGGCGTGGCCGTCTCGAGGTGCAGCGACAGAACTCAGATAATTTTTTTTTTGTTTTTTTTTCAAAGCTTTCGCTGCTGCTGCTGCTGCGCTGCTGTCGCTGTCGTTTGCTGCTTGCAACATTTTGTGACCGTTATTAATTCGTCACGATTGAGTGGCAGCTGGTGCGACGCGTCGCTGCCGGCAGCTGTTTGCTTTAAGGGAAATTAGTGAAAAGCTGTCACTGTCTAACAGTCCCAAAATCTCCAGTCTTCAGTTTGCAGTCTCCAAAACTCCAATCACCGTAAATCGCTGTATCCCAATCACGGTGACAGTCGCAGTCACAGTGACAGCTGCTGTTACTGCCGCTGCTGCTGCTGCTGCTGCTGCTGCTGCTGTCGCACGTGTCTGCTGTTACCGCCTCTAACGGTTTCCGCTTAATACCCTAACAATGCCGCTTAAAAGTATTCGCATCTCTTTTTTTTTTTCTTTATTCAATTTTGTTGGGATTAAGAAAACTCTTTGGTCGCACCGCTCTTGGGCTCGTCAGTTTTGTCTCAATTTATAGAAAAATATAAAAAGAATTGTTGTCTTTTATCACTAGTCTACTTATTATTATTCACTTATGTGTGTTATTGTGGCTTTTTTTTTTTAATCTGGAAATAATAGAAAATTTTTAAATTTCAGTTACAAAAGGAAAACTTTAAATTTATAACAATAAGTTTAACTACACGCAGTTAAATAACTTTTGCAGCGTTTATAATTTTACCAAATTGAATAGAAATTTGAGTTTGATTCATATGAATTTAGATTTACTAACTGAAATGTTAATTCAGATATTTTAAAAGCTGAAAAGTTTAAAATTTGTAGGTCCTGTAAGAAAAAGACACAAAGGAATACATAGTTTCGATATTTTCGGATAATAATTCATTTTCTATAAGCGCTTCTGTGTTCTAAACAAACTTAATAGACCACTCTACTCGTTTTTAGAGTACGCGGTCTAAAAAATAAATTGTATGCTTATTTATGATTTAAATGTAATGCAAATCAGCTGAAAATGAAGTTTACAAGTTTTTACTCTGCATTTAAAGAGTATTTTAAAAGGAAATCCATATTAAACTATAAAAAATAAATAAATAAATATTTAGCTTAATAAATTTAATTTTTATAACTATTTTTTTAATATTTATTTAAGCCTAAATTACTATTAAATAGCTTAGGTTTTGAAAACAATTATTTTTTTTTTTTTTAGACTTTTCAGTTTTAAACGATTTATTTAAACTTTTAAAATGCCAACAATTAATTTTTTTCGCTTGAACTAAAAAGAAAGCAAAGTGTTGACTTACAAACTAAAACTTAAAAAATATTTAACACGATTGACATGTCAACATTTCCATTAAAATCCATTGAAATTCAAGAGCATACAAAAAGTGCTCCATTGTGTAAAATATTTGATAAATTGCGGTGTACGAATTTTCCCCCTAATGCATTAAGCGACTTTCGTTTGCGGCATAGAGGTCAGGCAGCTGGCAGCAGGCGACGTCAAAGTCAGCGTCGCTGTCGATGTCTGCGCTAGCAGCAGCAGGAGAAGAAGAAGCAGCGGCAGCAGGAGCGCTGTGAAAGTGCAGAGAGTTCAAAAGACTTCGAACACGAACTCGTTTTGCCAAGTGACAAGTGTCATTGGAAGAGGCGCATTTCTGAATTGTTTGTTTGCCATTTGCAGCATTTGTTGCATTTGTCAGTTGTGGTTGTTGTGGTTGTTGTTGTTGTTGCAACCGCAGCGAAAGCGAATTTTTTGTGCCAATTGCAGTCGAAAATTCAAAGCCAAGGCGAATCAAAAAAATAAAAATAAAATATAAATGCGGCAAACTCGTCGTCGCCAGCAAAATGAAAGTGTTTTGCTTACGTTGTTGCTGCTGCTGCTGCTGTTGTCCCCAAACACGTTGCAAGCGCCGCACAGTGGGCGGCATTAAATGTTTCCCACCAATCAACAAATAAATCGAGATGCAAAAATGCGTTCCACTAACAATTTATGTAGGAATTTTTGGGAAATTTTTCATTTACTTTTTTTTTTTTTTTTATTTTTATTTACCTTTTGTGTTTTTTTTTTATTAATCCCAATGGAAAATTCATTTTGTGCTGCCTATTTGAGCTACAGTCCCCACAGTAAGCCATTGGCAACATGTTGCGCCCCAAACATGTTACCAGCAGCGTGTGTGTGTTTGTGTGTGTGGAAATGGATTTTAATGAATTTTCCTAATTAGTCATGTGAAAGAAAAGCGAAAACGAAACGTGGCAAAGGTTGTTGTAGTCGCCGTTGTTGTTTTTGTTGATGCAAAATGTTGATAGCAACATAACAAGGCAAAGTAAAAGTTGCTGAATTGAAAACAAAAGTTTGACTCAGCAGCCGCAAGCAGAAGCAGCGACACAGGCCGCCAGTGCTGCCAGAATTTCTGAGAACAAAGTAGCTAAAGTCGCTAGAAATAGCTAAAAGTTTATCTAAACTAAACATGTAATTTTTAAGATACAAAATTATGAAACTTGCATATTAAATAATGGCTTAGAAAAAAAAAATAGTATTATTATTTAAAAAATAATGTTAACAGAATGTTTAAACAAACTGTAACTTACAGCAAAAGTTGGGCTACAATTTATGATGTATTGCCAAAAAATGTATATAAAGCTGGTATAAAGTTGCAGCTGTAAAATTAAGATAATTTAAATAAATGATTTAAACATTAATTTCCTAAAATAAAATTAAAATACTTAAATAATAATTAAATTAAAATACTTCGTATACTATGCTACTACTACTGTATGTAGCTACATTCTAACCAAAATGGCAGCACTGTTGCTGGCGACGCCAACGCTGCCAAAATAATGGGTGTGATAGTGTTTATGTGGTTGCGCGCGCGTGTGTGTGTGTGTGTGTTTGTTTATGTGCGTTTGTATGTAAATGCAAACATAAAGATGAGCAAGGGAAACGCTGGCGCAACTTTCTTTTGACGCGGACGCTGACGACGACTGCGGTTGGTGCTTGGGGCGCTGATCGCTTGACATTGGCTTCATTTTATGGGCCGTCAGCAGTGTTGTTACTTTAGCTTATTCACAGCTGGATTAAAAGCTAAAACATTTAGGTATACAAATTTTAAATTTTAAAGCTAGTGAAAATTAAAAAGCACGACACTTAAAGTATATTTTTTAAAAATTAACTGCGATGAGTGCGTATGTTTTTTATGTCGTCATTTTTAAACACAAGTTAGCTATTTCTAGCTATTTTTTTTGGTATTTGTTAGCTACTTTTGTCTATTTATTGACTTCTAGTTATTTCCAGCCAATGTTTTATGTTACATAAGCCTGTCCAGCTTTAGCACATTCTATTAAGTTTAGCTTTTCTAAATTTTTGTTTGTTCTGCCTCCTAGCTATTTTATGGCATAACTATCTGGCAACACTGGTTGTCATTGCTGTTGTTTGTTTTGATTTCTTATTATTTTTTGGGCTCATATACGAAAACTAAATTGGAACAGCTTTTTGAGCTTCGAGTCTCTTCCCCCGTCCCCCAGCTCTTACTGCCCAACTGACCTCCGCAACTGAAGGTGTGCTAAATATTTGTGACCACGCCGCAATTAGCACCTGCTGACGGCATGTTGTACCTATTACCGTATGTGTAAAAGCTCAAATATGTCGAATCCGCTTATAATAATAAAATTTTAGTTTTATTCTTTATGAATTTTTTGGTTTATTTGTTCTTATTTTTGGTTTCAGGTTAAGAAATCGGCTCGCGATGCGGATAAAAATGGCGGCATTGCGACAGCAACAACAGTAACATCAGGCACAACAACAACAACAGCGGCGGCGGCAGCAGCAGCAGCGGCAGCCGTTGACAAAAAGAACAACAACAACAATTGCAGCAATCGCAATGGCAGCAGCAAAGACAAAAGCAAAGAAATGCAAACAAATGGAGGCAAAACCAATTGGAAGGTAAATAATAAGTGTAAAACGTAATAAAATACAATGCAATAATTAACGAAGATGAGAAGAAGGAAATGCGTGCATACACATACGTATGAGGTAATAACTGAAAAGAAAGAAATGCTTGCACGTGCGCACTCTCTGCGCACCGTTATGCGGCCGAGTGACTTTTGCCCGACTGACGCTCCCTGAGAGACAGACAGCAGACGGCAGACGGGGAGACAGCACTCAAAAGCTCAAGCTTGAGACTGAAGTGAGTGAGTGAAATGCAAATGGAGTTAATAATTTAACCCACAACTGACACATGCACACACAAGCACATACGCTTATGTTTATGTATTTGTGTCTGTTTATATGGCATTTCTGCTACTGCCGATCTGCGACATGGTCAATAAACGCAGTTGTTGATTATGAAATGAGGAAACCATTTACGCGCTTGCGCGCACTCTCTTTACTCGCAATGTTTAATTACATTTTGCGCTTTTTTGCTGCTCATTTATTTTATTATTGTTATATGTGCACATATACACAAACAAAACACACACACACACACACACACACACACACACACACACACATGCACACACGTCCATACGTTGACGCTTTGCAACGTCGGGCGGCAGCATCACGAAGAGAAAAGTAGGCCGCGACTCGACCTGTTTACCGCCATCGGCCCTCCCGTCTTGGCAGTTACTCTTTCATTTTGCCTTACTTGCGCTTTAATTAATTTTCTAAAGTGTGTTTATGTTTGTATGTTATGTTCTCTTTGTGTTTGTGGCTTTCGTAATTGCAACATTAAACCGACCACATGAATTTCCATCTTTGTCCGTTATTTAACATTGTGAGCCAATTGTGGAGCAGCCAACTTAATATTTCAAATGATTATGCTGCCAGCCTGTTGATCCTTTAACGTATTTGACACCGTTGCCAGAACGTTTCACTTGTGTGCACAAAAGTGCAGGGGCGCAGCTAAGGGCAATAAAATAATGTATTTAACTTGACTTCCCTGCAAATAAAAACCGTAAGCATTTAAGTTATATGAAACAAGTGTAATTAAAAAAAAGAAGACTTAATAAGAATTAAGGCGCTGGTCTTTAATTTTGGCCGCACCTCCAATTGGACTGCTGCGCCCCTGGCCGGCCACCTGTTGTACAATTAGTGCTGCCTGATCGCTGATCCTTGTAACGACAACAAACAGCGCTGCCAGACTATTCACGCTGGCTGCAAAATATAAAAAGCAAAGAAAGAAAATTATAAGAAAGTATAATATATTTTAATAAGCAATTGGGTTCCGTAATTAATTCAGAGTAAAATGCAATTAAAACCACCTCTTCCTTGGTTTTATGCCGTGGTTATCAAATTATATTGCATGTAAAGTCTGTTGCATTTGCATGCACATTAAGCAGCGACTGCAACGAAAATAACAATAAGAAAAAAAATAAGACAAAAACAAAAACAAAACGAAAAAAAAAAACAAAAGCAAATTTAAAAAGATTTTCAAGTGCATTATCAAGGCAGCAAGGCACTTAAAGCGTGTGTTGGATCGTTCGTTTCGATGGCTGATTTAACGGCATGATTTGGCGCAAAATCAAAGCGTCTAATTTTAAGGCGCTTTTGTGGTCAATGACCAGCGGCTGTGGCTGTTGCTGTGGCTGCGGTAGCGACAGCGGCCGTTAAAAATCCGTTTCGGCTTTGTCACTAATTATGAACTTGTTTTCATTTTAATTTGGGCTTGCTTTTTCTGTTACAGGGTCTCGTCCAAAGCAATCCAAATGGCAATGGAGCACTTACAGCGTCCACGGTGTCTCAGCCGCCCAAGGTCTTTCACAATACGCGCTGTACGCGTCACCACAAACCCCATCACACACACACAAACAATGCTGGAGCAGGGGGAGGAGTTGGTGGTGTGCCCGCTGTCACAAGCGTTGCTGGAGCGGATTTGTTACCGCAACGTGAACGGGAAAGGGAACGCGAACGTGAACGGGAACGTGAACGGGAACGTGAACGGGATCAGCATCACCTGCACATGCACAGTCACAGTCATAATCATGCCCATCATGGACTGCGTCGCAAATCGGAGTCTGTGCTGTCCACCGATTCGGACATACGTTTCACGCGACGCAAACTGGGTGATAGCCAGAAATGTGGCTGCGCTGTGATAGCCGGTTTCCTCATCGCCCTTCTGGTCGCCGGCGTTTTTGTCTATGTGGGCTGTAAGTGCAAATCCGATTTAAGTTTATTATAGTTCATGAACTTTGATTACTTCTATAGATACCTATTTTCGACCGGAACCGCTGCCGGATCGCGTGTTCCGTGGCAAGTTCATGGTGCTGAACGACAAGTGGAGCATGGAATTGGCGAATCAAAACTCTTTGCGTTTCCAGCACAAGGCGCGCGATTATCGGGAACGCATCAATCTCACCCTGCGTCGTTCTGATCTGCGGGAGGCGTACGAGGGCAGCGAGATCTTGGCACTAGATGGGTAAGCATTGTGTATATAGTATATTAAAGCTGGCGAGGCTTACCTTAAGGAGTTTACGTACACTTGCAGCACCGAGGAAGCCAACAATATTATCGTGCATTTCAATATGATATTTGATCCGTATGCGGGTCTGGTCAGCAGTGGTGAGTTGCTTGCGCTGTTCCACGAGGAGCTCAATGCTCCACAGAGTCGGCATTTTGCCAACATGACCGTGGATGTGTCGAGTGTGAGCATTAAGGAGACCACCGGTTTAATTGAAGAGACCATCATGTCCAGCTCACCGTTGGGTGGCAATGATGAGACCACCGAACCGGCGAGCACCACAGAGCGTCCAGTGCCGCGACGCTGTGAATCTTTGCAGCTTAGCTATTGTCGCAACATGGGCTACAATGTGACCACATATCCTAATCTACTGGGGCATGGCAATTACGAGCAGACGCTGGCGGATCTGATCGTCTTTCGTGAGATTGTCGATGGCGAATGCTTCAGGGAGGCCTATGACTTTGTCTGCCGTCTGCTCCAGCCACCCTGCGAGACGCACGGCATCGGGCAGGAGCCCACAGCTGGTGCCATCTGTCGGGAGTACTGCGAGGCTTTCATGGCCGGCTGCAGTGGTCGTCTACCCGCACGCTTTCGTCAGTACTTTGACTGTGAACGCTTCCCGGAGTCAAGGGGCACACAGTCGTGTCAGCAGAAGCCTCACTGTGTTGCCGATATGCAGAGCAATGTCCAGAGTCCACGACTCTGTGATGGCTATGCGGATTGCCCAGATCTGTCCGATGAACGTAGCTGTGCCTTTTGTGCACCAAATGCTCTTTACTGTGGGCGTGGTCGCGCCTGTGTGCCGCGCAAGGCGCGCTGCGATGGCAAAGCGGATTGCCCCGATGGATCGGATGAGAAGGATTGCCGTGAGTACTCCAAACCCTGGCTAATCCTTCAATGTGTTCATGTGTTTCTTCCCAACTAGTATCGATTGCTCCTTTGGCTGCGGATCTGTTGCAGCCGGAGCCATTGGTGCCATACTTGTCACGTTTCCATGCCTCGGGCTATGCGGTCTTCTCCGAGAAGGGCGTGGTGGGCAAACTTTGCGCCGAGGGACTGGAAGGCGATGCCAAGCTGCTAGTGCGCCAAACCGTCTCCGAATCCCTGTGCAAATCCCTGGGCTATGAGTAAGTGCATCTCCAGCTGAAATCTCCAAACTTTTTTAACCCAAAACTGGTGCCTTTCCTGCTCAGATCGGTGGAAATCTTTGATGTGCAAAATGACACTGAACAGTTGTCGGATTACGTGCGTGTCCTGGATCCACATGCTCCGGAAATCAGTTTCATACGCACCCACTGTCCCAGGCGACAGGTGCTCTACGTGGGCTGTGGTGATCTGCGTTGTGGTCTGCAGTCAGCACTGCCCAATGCCAAGCAACATCTGTCGCTGCCCAAAATGTCCGCTCCGGGTGATTGGCCTTGGCTGGTGGCGCTATTCCGCGAGGATATTCATGTCTGCGATGGCACACTGATATCCCCAGATTGGGTGCTGACCACCGAGAGCTGTTTTCAGGGACAGCCGCGGGCGACCTGGATGGCCATAGTGGGTTCAGTGCGTCTGTCGGCCAAAGCGCCATGGACACAGCGACGACGCATCATTGGCATGATCAAAAGCCCGGTGGAGGGTTCCACAGCGGCGCTGGTGCGTCTGGAGACACCCGTTAGCTACTCGGATCATGTGCGTCCCATTTGCCTGCCGGATGCACTGCAGCGCCAGCAACAGCATCCGCCCATGCAAAGGCGTGCCTATGTGCCTGTGGCAGAACGTCTGGAAGCTCAGACAACAACGCATATGCCACGCCCACTGGCACAGGAGACGCAACAGTTCTTCCTTATACCCTCACAGCAGCGGGAGCACACCGAGGGATCCGGCGAGGACGGTGATCCGGAGGAGAACGCTGGCTATGATTATCTGATGGGCGAGGCAGCTGCCTCCCATATGCCACACGCAGAGGCACTGCAGCAGCTACCCGAAACCCAGCAATCCCAGCTTAAGTCCTATCCGCTGCCCGATAAAGCTCCACAGGTCAACTACTATGGCGGCTCACCCGCCCCCTCCTCTGCCTCAGCCGCCGCCTCTGTCGCGGCCTCCTCAGCAAAGGCAGCCAGTAAAGCACCTAATGCTCCGGAGCAGATCTGGACAAACTGCAATACGCTTGGCTGGTCCCGACAACGCGATCATCTCCAGCGCGTCCAGCTCAAAATCGGGGACATGGCGCCCTGCGAGAACATCTCCATCACGACGGTGAACTCCATGTGCATGGAGGCCACCTACCAAAAGTATGACTGCACGGTGAGTACTAATTTCAGCTAAACAAGTGCTTTACAGTGCTGGCAGCTTAGCTTATTTAAAGCTAGTTTATTTTCGGGCACAAATTAAACTTTATTTTGGTGACTTTTTTGGTACAGTTGTACCAAATCTAGTTACCCATTGTACTGCTTCTAAATGGTACAGTTTTTGAATCGTTAAGAATGCAATTCTGCTTTCTCCAAGACATTATCAAACCCCCTACTCATAAAGTGTACAGGGATCAGAAGCGAAATGTGTGTAATAGGTAGAAAGAGGCTTTTTCGCTTCCAGAAATTATATATATTGTTGATCAGCATTAACAGTCGAATCGAGTTGAGTGATTAACCCAACAACCGGTACCATACCGTTATAACTATGGAGAACTATACCCGATAGCTGCCATTGGAAAAATTGGTTGAAAATTGCTAGAGTGAGTACGGGGTCTTTTACAGTCGGTTCGCTCGACTGCAGACATTTTTACCTATTGTTCATATCTTAATTAAAAATAGTGCAGTTACAATATGAATATAGAAGGTGTTTGTAGCTAAACTTCAGACTTCAAATTAAGAAAACCATCCACTACTTTAGTAACTTTAGCCCTATTACAAAATTGAGTTTTAATAGTTTCTTTATGAGTAGTTAATTTAAGATTTAATTTCACTGGCTGCTGAATTTTTCCTTTCACTGTTAAAATAAATGCAACAAGTGCTCAACCCACAGATCTTTATTTGATTTCCTAAGGGATCACGTCAAAAAATGATCAGTTATAATAATTTAAGATCAAATTCGTTAGAGTTTAACACGGTTTGGTCTTTGGAATGATATTTTAGAGTTCTTAAATTTGCGACTGTTTTCGAATTTAACAAAAATGCTTAACTAAATCACTACTTAAACTTTATTGTAACATATGCCCAACAAACTTGTAGAGAATCGTATTTCTATATCTTGTAGTTCTGATAGTCTGTTAGTTTTTGGGTAAAGAAAACTTTTAGCACTCAAACAACCCATAATCCATTTGATATTTGTTAAAAGTTAAATACCTGCTCTGATTCAGTCGGTAAACCCCACTTAGTTTTCTACCTGAGCATTAATCACTCATAGATTATATTATTTTTAGCTCAAAGATAAAAAGAAATTTAAACGTATTACGAGTAAATGAAAAAATGACTTTTATTAAAACCAAAAAAAAGTTTTTATTAAATATTATTATTTGTTTGCTTTTCATGGAAACATCTCGAAACATTCGCTTAAAAAAATGCTAAAAAACTACACTTAAAAAAATTCAGTCATAAATTTGTAATCTTAAAATGAAATTCACATGAGTATACATTTTTTGGTTAACTAGGATTAGCGCTAGGAACTACTGATTGGGCGTTTAATCTTAATGATCGTAATCTGAGTTATGTACAATTTATCTGACCTTTGGCACTTAAATGCGAATGGAGCGCGAAGCTGTGGCCAGATGAGGAGCAGCAGTTGCCACAGTGGAATGACGTGATTTGTTGCACAGTTGTAGACGCATGCGCTTTGCTGGCGGGTTTACGGCGGACATTGAGGGCACTTGGCGTAGCACTCTCAACGGAGCAAGTTGTTGTTGTTGTAGTAAGCCGTTCTGGCGACGCAGTGGTGCGCCACTGTTGGGCAGCGCGCCCAAGAAACAATTCTGTCGATGCACTGGCACCGCTACATAATCCTCGATTTCATCACCGGACGCAATTTCAGCTGTTTGCTCTGAAACGCGTCGTCGTTTGGAGCTGCCTGCTATGACAGCGCGTCGCAGTTTCTGCCAGTCGATGCGCACATAGAAAGTTAGCTCCGGGCAGGGAAAGAGCAGCAGAAAATATTCCAATAGCTGCTGCTCAAAGACATAACCCTGTCCGTTGGTCAGCACCAAGCCGTCGCGTTGTGATTCCGGTATATTAAAGCGAGTGATGACTGTAATATAAATTTGTAATTTTCTTGTTTAAATGGGTTTTAATGTAATTCACGATTTCATCACTTACCTTGGCTAATGATCTGTTCGTAGCTGCTGTTTGTTTCACAAATTATGAAACCCAACTCGCCCTGGAAACTGATCTTCAGACAGTTCTTAGTCTTCAACATGTTGAAATTCAATTCACTTCAGTTTAATGATTAACTGTTGTTTTTCACTATTTTTTTGTTGGCTTTTTCTGAATGAATTCCCGAATTTGCTGCTTTCTCTTTGTGTGTGTACTTCGTTCGCTCTTTGACGCTCAAATGAACTGCAGTTGGCGCGCGCTGTTACTTTTATGCCTGCCAGAGATAGTAAAAGAGAGCGTTAGTGAGAGAGCGTGTCAACGAGTGAGAGAGTGGGATGGAATGATCTGCCGCAGGCTGCAGGCTGCAGCTGGTCTAACTCTCTCTTTGTCACTCTTTGTCCAGGTAGGGATGTTTCTAGCATTGTCTAGGCTTGCATGTGTTTGCCTGTGTGTGTGTGTGTGTGAGTGCGTGAGCTCGTGCTAAATTATGGGAGAGCTACAAACATTGTTGTTGTTCTTATTGTTGGCGGCCTGGCGTTACTCATGCGTTGGTTTTCGTTTTGAACGAGTCGCTGCATGTCGTGTGTAGTCACTGCTGGTACGTGACGTCACATTGGTCATAAACAGGGTGTTGCGTTCAAATCGAGCAACTGATAATAGTCTGTTTACAGTTTTATAGAGGGCGAATTTCTTAATACCGTACCAAGTGTACCAATTTTGAAAGAACTGTACCCTCGTTTTTTATACGAACATTAAACATTTTTATTAAATTTTTTATTTAATTTTAGCAAGAGGAATACTCTGGCGCGCCCGTCCAGTGCCTGATACCGGGCACCAACCAATGGGCATTAATTGGAGTCTCCTCGTGGAGAATCGCCTGCGGTCCGTCGGGCGTGGAGCGTCCTCGGATGTATGACAAGATTGCGTCTAATGCGGATTGGATACGGGAGACGGTGAATGCGGTGTAAACGCACAAAAACAAAAACTAATGCAAAACTAACGTGTATTATGTAAAAAGCAAGCAGAGGAGGAAGAAGAAGAGATATTTACCTTAATCTTAATACTAATTTTAAACATAACTTAACTAACTGTGTACAATTCTAGCTGTACTTAAATCTACTTCTTTTATATATTACTTTTTATGCTTCATTATTATTTTTTTTTTAATGTTTTGTGTAATATTTATTAACTATTTTAATTCTATGATAAAAAAAGAGAGAGACGTAATGAAAAAAAAGAGAACAATTTTAGTTAGTTTTATACATTTTGTTTATATATATGTATGTATTTGTAGAAAGCGATTGTTTTGTTTTTCAATTAATAGTTTAATAAAAGTGTGTAAACATTTGAATTTTGTGAGTTTCCTTTGGTTCTTTTAGTCCATTGGTAGTCCCTCATGTGGCCACATGCATGGACTCCCATGCTCCGTTCTCCTGATGACGATACTGCACCCGATCTGCGATCTGATCGCTGCCCACTTTGAGAAAGTCCCAGCGTTGCGCTCTGAACTTGAAACCAGTGCTGTAAAATGTTAAAATGGATTAAGAAAAAGCGATTCACTTTTATGGTTGGGCGTGACCTACTAGGTGGGTGGGCGTTTGAGGGGTGTATTGCTCTCCAGATGATCGCGTAGAAAGCGATTGTGCTTCTCCAGCTGTTCGTCATAGTTAACAGGCTGTCCGCAGGGAAAGATCGTGTTACGAATCTTGGCCGACAGCAGCTCCTTGTTCCACCACTCGTCCAGCTGGGACTCGGGCAGCTCCTCGGCGGTGGCGCCAATCAGACGCACCTGCCAGGTGGCTGGATTGGTGCCCTGAGAGGGTACCACCATATTGGGTAGAAGGAATGTTATGCCACTTTTGGGATTTGCCTGGAGATCCTTGTAGTTGCGTGTATAACGTTGAGTTATATAAATAATACAGTTATCCTCGCTGAGTCCTCTGTAGACAACGGTTCGATTTAGCACACCGAATTCGTTGTCAATGGTTGCTAGATTCATGTATGTGACACCATCCGATGGGCCTTTATCGTACGCGTCCATGAGCTGCTTGAAAAATGTCACTGGGTCAGCCGGATGGTTGACAATGTGGGCAACACTTGATTGCGCCATGTTAACTGCAAATGAATTCAAATTCAAATTGAGCGCGTATGGAAAAACAGGTTGGCAGCGCTGTCAATGCATATCGATACTTTCCCACTATGCAAGCGATATTTTGTGTGCACACCGATAGCTGAACAAGTTCGTTCATTCAGCGCACTGACTCGTTCACATGAACAACCCTAGGCAATATGTGTACGTATGTAAATAAGGCAACACACAAATTGTTACTGTTTATAAATAAATCAATTCGTTTCCTTTAGTTGAACAACGAAATCGCTGCATGGCAAACGTATAAATCTTAAGATTTGGCTTGTGGTCGCTGTCCTCCCACCGGAAGCGCAATAGATGTCAAAATGTCCATACTGGATATGAAGGCCGGTCCGCCGGATTATTGGTCAGAAGTGTGCAACTTCTTTTTGCCGCTTAAGTATTTAATCACCAACGATCGATTTGATGCATTGGTGCAAAATATTGATTTACATTACCTGATCAATGCGGTTTTCTGGATATTTGTGGCGTTATCCTGTGGCTTTTATGGCTTTCAGCGTGTTTTCCAGGTAACAGCAAAAAATTGTTGGCCGACAGTATGAAAACAGAGAGGGAGAGAGAGAGAGAGAGAGCGGGAAAGAGGAAGAGCTTGTGCAAGAGAGTGTGCGTTGAGTGAGCGAGACAGAGACAGCGTAACACTTGGAGCGCTCCGTATGGTGATCACAAGGCGTTTGGCGCTGCTGCTCAATTATTTTGGCATTTATAAATAGTCGTCAGCCACGATGTAAACCGCGACGTCGACGTCGACGCCAACGTTAGCGTCTCTGCAGCAACAATAATGGTCAGCCTGATAAGCCGACAGCAGCGTGGAAACCAGATTACTGCATATATTCTTGTTGTTTAAAAATAACGATAATGCACACCTAATTAATTTAACAAAGGCGAGCATTATGCTTGCAAAAACAACAATTTAATCTAATTGTTAGATTTTGTTTTGCGGAAGTAGTTTGCCTGTCTACTAATTGTTGCTTTTATCAATTGTGTTTGTTATCATTGCAGTTCTTTCTCAAATCATCGAATGTTAAATATTTTAAACGCAAACAGTTCGCACGTTTAATCTGGAATATTGCCTTCTATTCGGCTTGCTGTCTGTTTCTGCACTTTTACAATGAGTTTATGATATTGCCACAACTGATGAAGAATCAGGGACGTTACTCGCTCTTCCATAGCTCCGATAATCTGATCTTTTATCGCTCGCATCAATATGAGAAATTTCAATTCTATTCGATATTCATTATCACGTTCCATCTGCATGGCGCCATGCTGGACTTTAAGGAGGCCGATTTACTGGAGGCAGCATCCAAGGGACTCTACCTGTTCGCCCTTATCGCCATCGACGTGTTTAGGCATGTCCACACATCATAAAACATTGAATTTACCTAACTTACCCCATTTTACCTGCAGATATGAAAACTATTTTGTTGGCCTGAATCTCACAGTGGGTCTATATAGCATACTGGCCGATCTGTTGTCTCTGATATCGCTGCAGAACTCCAATCGGAATCGTTTGATTTATCAGTTGTTTATGGGCGTGCGTATTGCCGCTTGGATGCAGGTGTTTGTCAATCGTCTGCCGTTTAACTATTTCATACCCACGCTCTTTGCCAAGAACTTTAAACTGACCCTTAATGTGGCCATTTGGCTTTGGTATGGCCTCTCCATTTGGAATTCCCCAGTATTGCAATACTTTTATCATCAAATCTATCACACCACGCCCTCCGATTGCTCTGGCGAAGGATCAGCCGCCAAGTGAGCCACACAAATCATTTTATAGTTGAAATTCTAAAATTTACTTTTGTTAGGTGCATCTTGTTGAGGGATACCAGTGAGTACCGTCACTATAAGACCCTTAAACGGGCCTACATCGAGGTCAAGCTGGCCCACGAGAAGGCCACAAGCAATCCGCTGCCTGCCACGGAGTCTGCTTCCGCCAAAACCTATCAGGCCATCAAGTGTAAGCTAAAACTCCAAGTTAGCTTTAAAAACGCTTTTTAAACCTTTTTTTTAAACTGTTTTTTTCAGGCGTCATGATGCTGAAGCGCAAACTGAAGCGCATACGCGAGGGACGCGGCGCTGAGCCAGAAGATGAGACCGAGGAGCTCAATGCCGAGTCCTAAGATTCTGTAGCACAAAATCTATGAAACCAAAACAATTCAAAATCCATAATTTTGATTCTTCTGCGTTAAAAAAGACAAAGCCTTAGGCTAGGCGCTATTTGCGCTGCTTTCCAACTACCTCCCGAGTCTGAACACACACACACGACACGCACATTCACCCACCTACACACATACACACGCATACATCACAACTAGACACAATTATACATCTCACAATCTCAAACGCTCTCTTTATCTCCCCTCCGCCTTTCTATTGTTGTAACGCCTTGTTCTCAATTTCTCAAATATATCTCGCCCAGTTTTTTTTTTTTTAGCAATAAATTATTTATGCATTGTACTTACTATACCTAAAATGTACGATAAACAAAACCAAAAGAAAAGAAATAATAATGGCCTTAGCTCAACTCAATTGTTGTTGGCTTATTCGCTGTGACTTAATGACATTTTAATATTGCAAATAAATTCTAGAAAATCACAATATAATAAGCAGTTTTCTTTGTTTTTAGCACAGCAAAATAAACTTTTACAAAACGATTTATTTAAAAAAAAAAAAAAAATTTATAATGATTCAAGAAGCAAACGTAAATGTGGAAAACTGATTTGTTACTAAAAATAAAAATATTAAAAAATTAATTCATTTTTGTTTTCGAATTACTTATTCAAAATCAAAAATAAAACAAACTTTTTGAAGAATTCAAATTTATTTATTTATTTTTATATTTAAATTAATTTTAATTCTACAAAATATAAAGGTACATTTTTTTTTATAATATTGTAGAACATGAAAAAAATGTTTGCGTAGCTTAAATAAATTCAATAAAGTCTTAAAATAAAAAAAATATTTTTTTAACATTCTAGTAAATAAAAAATTTTTTTTTTTAATATTTTAGATCAGTGTTAGCAAATCAAAACTTTTAATAAATTTTTTTTTTATATGCTATCGAAGTAAAATTTTAAAAATTTTTTTTATTTTGAAATAAATTCTAGAAAATCTTGAAAGAAATTCATTTGTTTAATATAGTAAAATTCTAAAACAATTTTAAGCAAATTTTGCAATTAACATAAATTCTAGTAAATCAAAATTGAAAAAAAAAAATTAATTTTTTGCTATCAAAAATATTAAAATAAAACGCATTCACTATGTTTTTTTTTTTTTGTAATATTATTCTTGCTTTATTTGATATTTGAAAAGAATTTCTATTTGAATTTTTTTTTTCTTGTATGCGCATTTTTTGTTTTGTTTTTTTTTTTTTTTATTTTTATTATTTTGTTATCTTTTGTTTCATTCACTTGCCATTAATTGTTATAAATAATTAGTTGTTGTTTATTTGTTTTCTTTCTTATCGTTGTCTCTTTTGGTTTTCTTTGTAGTTCTGTTTTGGTTTCTGCGGTTTCCTGTTTTCGTATTTTTTGTTTTTTAATTTTATAATTTTATAATTATCTTTATTATTATTACTTGTTTGTGTTAAACCTCATTTTGCATTAAAAATCTCTTACTATTTGCTAAGTTTTTTGTTTTGTTTTTAATTTTGTTTGGCATTTCTTTAGTTTCTTTTTTTTGCATTTGTTTAATTTTAGATTTTTGTGATGCCAATTTGCATTTTTAGAAAATTCTCAAACAGTTTTACGAACAAATTTACGTTATTCATTTACGTTGTTGGGTGCCACAAAAATACTCATGTGTGTCAGTGTGTGTGTGTGTGTTTAGTGGGGGATGCATTTGGGGGTAGGTTCAAGGTCGTTTGACGAGTGGGATGGAAGTGGTGGTAGGGGCAGGTGGCAGGTGACAGGCAAACGGTGCATTCTTTGTGTTTATTCGTAGTGCTGACTGTGTGTGCTAAAAGGGTGTGGAAAGGGGGTAGGGAGGGGTTAGAGGGCGCGTGGTTTGCATAGAACTCTCGGCAATTGAATTTTTCATTTCATTTTCCAATGCCTATTAAAATGTTTCATTTGTTGAGCCAAAAAAAGTGTTCTGGGATTTATACAATTAGCTTTTGGTGTCTTTTTTTTATTTTATTTTATTTTTTTTGTCATTTCTTGTTTTTTTTATGTAAATCGTATAATTTTAAGTTAGTTGTTCGCTTTTTTTTTTTAAGTAAATTTAATTTAATTTTTTTTTCTTTACGCTTTTTATTTTCAATTTGCTTACAAATTAATTCAATTCTTTTCATTTCTTTTGTTTTTGCTTTTCTCATTCGTTAAATTTCGAGTGTGTTTAGTTTTTTAGTTGTTCATAATTTCATTTTGTGTTTCATTTTTAAACAAGTTTCATTTTTGTTTTGTTTGGTTTCTTTCTAAGTTTTGTTAACAATTTGCTGTGTATACCGCTTACCATTTCGTTAATTTTAAATTTAATTTTACTATTAAATTTATTTGTTAAAATTAATGTTAGTTGTTCATCGCATTCTCTATCGATTTGCCTATAATTTTATTTTCTCATTTTGTTTTATTTGTTTGTTTTGTTTTTTTTTTTTGCTTAAAGTTTGCAATTTTAAAGGTACATTCTAAAAAAAAAAATGTTGTTTATTTTTTGTTTCTTTTCGTTATTATTATATAATTTTATAATGTATATTTAGTTTTATTCCCTTTCCCAAAATACATTGTGTTTTGTCGTAACTGTACTTGGCTAAATTTACGCTCTCTTTCTTTGCTATGCTCTTTATATTTTTACTCTTTGTTTTCTTTGTTAATTTATGCTTTTTGTTAGTTGTTTTCTTCCCGTGTTTTTGTTGCGTTAATAAAATATTTGAAATATTTTTAAGTTTTTAGACTCTGACCTACGTCTAAAACAATTTGATGAGTAGTCGTGTGTGTGTTTGTGTGTGACTGTGTGTGAGTATATATATACGTTTTTTTCAATTTATTTATATATTTTAATGACTAATGATATTTGTATGATTTTTTCTGAATTATACAATTTTTAAAACTTTCAAATTAATTTATCACAAAACTTTTAAAAATTCACATATTGAAACTGTGCCTGTGTAGCAAGCAGCTTTGAATAGGTAGCAATACAAAATCTGTCAGCAGATCACTTACAAAAGCTGCTCGCTGCTCGTTGTTCTACGTAGCAGTCAGCTTCCGTCGTTATGAAAAGCAAGCTAATGAATTGTTTATTTAATTAAAACATTTCGAAAACTTGTTTTAACAACATAATTTAATATTCTATCGAATTGTTTGGAAACTTGTGTTGCCTGGGGTGAATTTTGAAATGAGTTTTAGTATTTTTTGCACTTCTGTTGGAAAAGATATGGTATAAAGCGAGAATCAATTAACGTTGCCTCGTCCAAAAAATCAATTAACAAACGCAAACGTTAACTCAAATATTCAACACTCAAAATACAAACAGTCAAAACACGCGGCCATCATTCGCACTTGTCGCAAATCAAATCAATGCGAATCAAATGGACAAATAGTACAGAGACAGACCGACGGACAGACGGACAAATGGACAAATGGGCAAAAATCAACAAACAAACAAACGAAAACATTTTAAATGAAATTAAATTCAAATTAGCCAAAAATGTCGCCCAAGGTGGTGGCGCTGAGCTTCTGTACGAGACTCGTTGGCGAAATTTTTTCGTAGCCGCATACGGGCTGGGGGAGTAGGGGCTTAGGGGGTGTGGCATGATAATGAGTCCGCTGAAAATGAGCAGCACGCGTTCAAAGCCAAAACAACAATGAAAATTCGAATATAATGAATGAAATTATGTTGAAAACATATTTTTTGTGTTACCAAGTAGGGGCAGAGGGAGGAAGAAAGAGAGAGAGAGAGAGAGAGAGCGCGCGAGAAAGAGATAAACAAAAAGAACGGCCGAAAAACTGTTTGCTTCCGCTGCTCGGGCAAACAAAGTTGGTCCTTTGTCCATTTTTCGGGGGCTGTTTTCCTATTAGCAAGCAATAAATTTGTCGCTTCTATTGAGCGACCGTTGGAGTCGCTGTCGTTGTCGGAGTGCCCGCCCCCTGTCGGCTGGTAGCGCCTCAGCTCAGCTAGGTGGGCATAGATAGGCCCATTTAACGAGACACGCGGAGGGAACGTCAAAATGTTGGCAGTAACTTTATGATTGCTTTTGTATTGCCCAAGCCCAAGCACACACAGAGTGGGCTGAACGCAGGATGCGGGAGGTGGGGAGGTGGAACAAGTCGCGTCTCAGGGCAATAGATAAATGCTGTAGCATGCTTTTAGGTGCTGCGCGCCAAAAGTTATCAAAAGCTCGCTGATACGCATCGCACAGCAGTGCGGGAGTGGGCGCGAAAGCAGAATGCATAAAACAAAACAAAAGTTACAACAGCAGTGGGACAAGGGGGGGTGTGGCAGGGGCAATGGGCCAAGAACAAGTTGGAGTTAGCCAGGCTAATGTGATTTTTTGTGTTCTTTTGCCTTCAACTGTCGTCTTGCGCCTCTGTCTCGCTGTCGCAACAATTATGATTTGCGGCTGGCTTCAATGTCCTTCTGCCCGCCTGTCTCCTCCCCTCGCATCGCCACTGTGCCACTGTCCAGCAGAAACAGCAAGTGGCAAAAACTATAAAACGCCTTGCGAATTTCCCGTTTGGTCGCGTCATTAAAAGCGCTTTAAAAAACTTTCGACATGGCTAAGTTTTGAGTTCTTTTCTTTTTTTGCTTCATAAATAAACACATACACTGCTACAAAAATTACAAATTAAGAGCAACAAATAAATCATAGCGTAGTGAAAGCTCAAGAAAATTTGTTTAAGTAGAGAGCAAAGTGCTTGAAATCCAGCGTTTAATACTTGATTTTTTCGCTGAGTGTAGGCATAACCCGTATAACGCATAACCTGACCCACGCCCACGCCCAAGCGCACGCCTGTCCCGGCCCCGCCACCTCCTTTTCAGCGTTTTCTTTCGCTCTTTCTTTCTTGCATTCGACTACAGTTGTTCCACCCCCTCCATCGTATAAAAATAGCATAAAATAATAATTTGTTATTGGTTAATGGCTTTTCATTTTGTGCGCACTTTTATTTTCAGCTCGCTTGCATTTTCATTTAATTAAAGTGTACGCCTTTTGGCCATGCTCAAGTTTGGCTCTTGAAAACGTTAACTGATAGTTGTGTGCTGGCTAAAACTAGCAGACAAGGCCAATGTCGTGCAAGTCGACTGCTAAATACTCTGTACTTATGTTGAAACAATTACACAAAATAAAAACAAAATTGTCTCTGAGTTGTAGTTTTGTGCTTGACAGACCTTATAGACCCCAGCAATTACTTGTAGTACAGTGTCTGCGATAAAGAGATGCCAGCAATTAATGTGAAGTGCTGACGATTGACACGGTAAACTCGACAACACATAAAGTGCAAGGACAGCACAAATTATACGAAACAAAATTATTTTCCACTTTATTGATACGAAACTTTACAATTTTTGTAAAATTCGTGAAGATTTCATCTCTTTAGAACAGTCAAATTAATTGAGAGATAAGAAATGGAAAAATTGAAAATAATAATTGAGCTTAAATTGCTTGGGTACACAGAAAAAAATGCAGTATTAATAGGCAACAAATAAATATTTTGTTAACTTTAAAAAGCCTAGTAAAAATAACAACTGTAAGTGTGCCTCATAGAAAGCTGCCTGCTATGCACTTGCAGTTCCTTTGTGATCGCTTTAGTTGCGCTCAGAAGTATGCAGCAATTCACTCAGCTAGCGAGTTAACAGCGCGCTGTAGCCTTTAACAGTTGGCTGTTAAAATGTCCCTCTTGAGCATTTGATGGCCGCTGTTAAAATGTCCCTTTCAATGTTAAACCGCACATGGTCGGTTAAATTTGACTCATTGTAGTTTTTTCTTTGGTTTCTTTGCTGCAGCTTTAAAACGTTTTTCGAGCGATTTGCAAAAAGTCAGAACAATAAAAAAAAACACATTTCTGGTTGCCTAATCAACATTTTATAATTTTTATTGCTACTCCGAAGTGCAGATAAATGACTGGGCAAGAAATAATGTCAGCAAAGACAAAAACAAAAGCAAAAACAAGCGAATGTAAAACGAGAGACAAGAAAACTTTTTGGCGCTTGGACAGTAAATATTTTGTTGTAGTAAAAAAATTGCCATTGCTGGTGCTTGTTGTTGGAATTTTCTTGGCGGTGTTGTTGTTGTTATCGTGACTGTTGGCACGTGACCCGTTCGAGCAGGTAGCCGGTGTAAATTGTGCGCATAAATTGCAGTACAATTGCAAATTTGCATAAATTATGAGAGTCGCAAGTGCATTAAAAAGGCGAACGCATACAACAACACCAACACACACACACACACACACATACACTCGTAAAATATATAGCACAGTTATCTTTAGCGTGCTGCACATTAAAAACTCATAACGAAAGCTGATTGCTGTGACCGCGCAGCGCTTGGCATTAGTATAAAAATGTTTAAAAAATAATTGTGATCAAAATTCAGGTGAAAATAAAATATGTGCACGTGTGTGTATGAGTGTGTGTGTGTGTGTGGGGAATTTATTATTTAGTCAAGTGAGTGAGATTTGCGCACGTTGTTGATCTGCGGACAGTTATGAGAACTGCGGCCAATTAGATGAGCGCAGCTGACACACTGAAATTGAATTTGAATTCCAAAATGGTGATTATTTACTGAACACATACACACACGCAGACACACTCATACAGATGCATACATGCAGAAACACTGGAAACACGCACACTTGGGCATAATAACTAAAGCTTTGTGCTAACTAATTGCCGCAAGGCGAATGTGCGAGCCGCGTACGCTGTTTATTTGCACTAATTTGCATGCATCATTTGCAGCTCGAAAGCTTACGCTTAACCGCCCACCGCGTACCCGCCCACTTAGACAGCTCTGCCTCTCAGGGTATGCAAGAAAAAAAAAAAGAAAATCAGATAATACTAATTATGATTTCAACTTTTGTTTTAAGCTTACTAATTAGCACAGCAGCTAAACGTTGGCTTTAGTATGCAACTCGACTTAGCTAGTATTATCGCTTGTCAGTTGCTATCGATCTTATTTGTTTGGTTAAAACTGAAATTATAGGCTATTTAAGTCTTAAGAGAGAGTAAAGGAACGAGCAGGTCACGTCTCTGGGAAACATATAAAAAGTGTTGCATGCTTTTAGGTGCGACGGCAAATTAGCTTAAAATTTGATTTTAGTGCATAAGTTGGCATGATTTATGCTTAAATAAAATATTTAATTTAAAGCAAGTTATTTATATAAAATGTATAGAACTATTAGCAGAATTTTCTAATTTATTTACTGTTGTTAATGGCGGTAATTAAATAATTGCTGCTGCTGTAAAACGTTTAAATGTAAATGATTATTGCGAATTTTTAATTATTAAAATAAAATTTGACTTAAAACTGGTGAAAATTAATATGAATTCATAAAAATATATATGACAACAGAACACAAAAACTAAATTATTTTGTTAGTAACTGATTTAAATGGACTTCTCTTTTTAAAAAAATGTGTTTTGTTGATACCCGTAAATTATGAGCTTGCGAATCATTTGTGTGCGTAATTTCACTTCCTAAAAAGTCGAATTCGATTTTTCATCAATTTTTGTTTTGTTTTTTTTTTTTTTGGATTTTTTTTTAGGTAGAACACTTCGGGAACAGAGCATATTTTGGGCAAATTGTGACAACTGCTTACATACAATTTTGTGCATTCTTCAATTGTTGTTGTTGCTTTTTGTTGTTAAACATTAGTGTACAATTTAGTTATAGTTAATCGTAGTTAATCATTTTCATTGCTTACATGGGTAAGTTTTTTATTTAAACAAATACAGTTATTTCTCCATGTACTTTTCTTAGTTTTTTTTTTGTTTTTTGTTTCTTTCATTTGTTTTTGTTAAAGTTATAGTTACTTGCATTTTGTGGTTTGTAGTAAGTGACTTGTTTTGTTAAAAAAAATACAAAATAACATAAAACAAAGTGTGTAAAAGAAATGCGAATTAATCCGACTTTTTTTCCACCGACCGTCTGTCTATAAGTAGGAGAAAGTGTGTGTGTGTTTGCGTGTGTGTGTGTGTGTATTGCTGATGGTGTCCTTATGGGACTTACAACACCGGCCTCGCCACATTCGGCTTAGCCGTCGTGGAGGCAATCTCCGACAGCTTGATGTCAATGGGTACGCGAGTATCGTAGAGCGTGGGCGCCTGCAGGATAATGCCAGCAGTGCCCACCACCACAGCTATTGTAAATATCCAGAGGAAGAGCCGGTCCAGCACCATGGCAACATACTTCCAGTCCTCTTTGACCTGTTGGCGGTATAATAACCCACACACACACACATCAAATATTAATCAAGTCAAGTTGGCAGCGGAGTGTTTAACAGTGTTGCCCACATTCGATTTTATAGCAGAATTTATATACCAATAATGTATATAGCACAAATATAATAATATACAATTATAGTTAGGTTAAAATAGTGGGGGTAATCGACTGTAAAAGACCGCGTACTTTTATTAAGCTCAGTTAGAGTATGAGAAGCAAGTGAACGGACGGACTGAGAACGGTTTACCGCAAAGGCCACACGACTGTTTATGCAGACCAAGAATATATACACAGTGAAAGCTCCCTTGGGCGGACAGGCAGGTGTCCGCCTAAGAGAATGTATTTGGTATGAAAATCCTGCTAAAAAACTATAAAATTCGTTCGGCTAAGCTGTCCGCCTAAGGAAGCTGTCCGCGAGTAGAGCTTTTACGGTACTCTATGAAGCCGGTGCTGTTTTCTAAACTTAGAGTTTTCATTATAAAGCTTAAAAAGGGAATATAAATTACAAACTTCTTTAAGTGATAGTTTTCGAAATTTATAAAATTTTTTAATAGATTATTTTTAGCCACTTTTCGATGGTTGCTGGCTAAGCTGCCAGCACTGACGTGCAAACTAAATTCGATGAATTCCTCTAATGTGAGTAGTTCAATGAACTTGGTCTGCTTTGAATCATACGAATCAATCAATTTGGCATTCGAGGCACATTCAAGCCGAGTTAGTTTACTAAAATACATTTGCAAATTGCTAAATATTTGAAATATTTCACATCATTTCATTTGCCACAAAGCATTTGGAGATCATTCGTAAAAACAATGCAATTATAGTTCAATGGCATAAATATTCAAATAGTTTGAACTGCAATGAGTTTAAGTAGAGTCAACATTCAGTTGATTTAAACTATTTGATGAGTTTTGAAAGCACACACAAGACTTGAATTTGTAAATTGATTAAACGCTTTGTAAGCATAGTTAATGTCCATTCGAATGGCTCAATCTGCCACAAATGAGTGAAATCATTCACAGCAATATGATCGATTGAATAGTATAAAGCAATTCCGAGTTGCTTTTGTCTATTTATCGGGAGATATCAGTGACACGCTGTCAGTACTTATTTCTATTCAGTTTGTGTTTCACGTACTTAACTAAAGAGCTCTTCTACCCCCCATTCCCTGTCATACAGTCAGTCCTACAGTTGGGTACTCCTGTCGGATTCCTGGCTCCTATTGTACCCAATGTAAATGCCAGGACATTGACGGTGCCAACTGTTCCATTATGTGCTCTGTCTGATGTTTTTCCCACATATCTCAGCACTTGTGTTATGTCGTTTTGTTCTCTTTCCTCTCCCTCTCCCTCACTCCCTCTCTTTGTGCAAGTGTCCTGTGTGTCCTGGCATGGCCTAAGCCCAGCATGACATTCCAATAATGATTGAATGTGTGCGTAATTTTAATAAAATACTTTTATTGGCATTTGTGCTGCCACAAGACATTCATTATGGTGCCAAGACACTACTCACTACTCACTACATAGCACTACCCAACACTACACAACAAGTTCGAGTGCAAGGACTCGAGGGACTTAAGCCGAGCGAGCGTGTTCATAAGCCGCATGAAAAGTCATTAAAACTTTTGACGCAGCCTCTCAATAAGCCTCCATGGAGACATGCTCCTTGGCACAAAGGACACTAAGACACTGGACATAGGACAGCGGACAGAGGACACTGGATACTGAATACTGGGACATTGCATGATGAAAGGTCAATAAAAGGGCAAGGCTAGCCTGGATTGCCCTGGACAATCATCATCATTAGCAGAGCAACAACATCATTATTATGAACATGAATGCTCCACGGCTTTTTGCTCATTTGTCCTCGCATTGTCCCATCTAGGTATCCTCTCTCATTCACATACTCCAATTCATTCTCAACCTCTACACAAAGTCTCATACTCCTCACCCATTTGGTGTATCGATTATTGACGTTCTAATAAATCCGAACTAAGGCCGCTCTAATTTATTGCGCCCGCCAGCGTTGGCCTATTAACATTGCACGCCCAATTCCGTGTGCTCCTCTCCTGCTCTGTGCTCCTATTCTCATCCTCATCCTCATGCTACACTGCTGCTGTTGTCCTCCCTCATGTCATCAGCCGCTGGCTGCGACTTAGGCTAAGCTGCACCAAATACTAAGCAGCTTTGGGCTTTGCTGGCGACCTCACTTAGCCTCATTTGCCGCTTCTTGGCTGATGTCTGCAACAAAACAGAGCTCGTTGCCTCAGAATCGGCATCAGTTTCAGTTTCAGTTTCAGTTTTAGCTCCACAGTTTTAGCTGCCAACTCTTAAGCTGTGCTCTCGTTTCCTCAGCCAGCTTCAGTTTAAGCTTCGGCTTCCCATTTACCCTATTGCTTCTTTATACTACTGCTCCTTTACCCTCCCCTTTAACCTCGTCCTTTATACACCTCTTTTACCCTCCTCCTTTACCCCCTCCTTTACCCTCCTCCTTTACCCTCCTCCTTTACCCTCCTCCTTTACCCATCTCTTTAACCTTCCTCCTTTACCCTTCTCCTTTATCCTCCTCCTTTACCCTCCTCCTTTACCCTCCTGAATAACCTCCTCCTTTGCCCTCCTCCTTTACCTTCCTCTTCAACCTTCCTCATTTACCTTACTCCTTTACCGTCCTCTCTTGCCTCCTCCTATACCCCCCTCTTTTACCCCCCTCCTTTACCCTCCTCTATAACATTCCTTCATTACCTTACTCCTTTACCCTCCTCCTTTACCCTCCTCCTTTACACTCCTCCGTTGACCTCCTCTTTTACCCTCCTCCATTACCTTACTCCTCTACCCTCCTGTTTAACCTTCCTCCTTTACCCTCCTCCTTTACCCTCTTCCTTTACCGTCCATCTTTACCCTCCTCTCTTGCCCTCCTCTTTTACCCTCCTCCTTTACCCTCTTCCTTTACCCTCCTCCTTTACACCCTTCCGTTACCCTCCTCATTTAGTCTGCCCACCTGTTCGACTCGTCTCTCCATCCATCTTCCAGCTATCCTCCTGCTCGATTCCTTTCTCAATTCCCCCTTATTACTCCCTTCTCCTCTGTCCTATCGATTATCCTATCAAACTTTTCTTTAATTTGTATCTTCATATTTGAACCGATCTCTTTATTCGTCTGTTTTCTTTGCACCTTTAATACCTTTCTTGATCTATCCCTTCAATTCTCTTACTTTCTGCAGACAGACTCTGCTCTCTTATCTTTCCTTCGCCTCTTTATTTTCCTTCTTGGGGTTTTCCAATCCTTTCTTTTTCCTCCATCCTATTTAGCTTCTTTCCTCTCTTGATTTCACCCTTTACCCCTCTCCGTGCTCTTTTTTCTGGCAGTACTTTCTGCTGACTGTGCCTCTTACTTACCCCCACGCTCCCCCTCTCCTCTGTTCTACTCACCCGTGTGCTTTCCTCCTCCTTGCGCGTCTGATCCGCAATATAGTTAACGCCATCCATGGCCTTATGTAGCTCTGGACAGGTGTGCCAGCGTTGTCGCACATTGCCACGACCCGTACAGCAGTGGGGCCCGCCCTCGCGCTGGCAGGCAGGCAGTATATCACAGGCCGGCGGTGGTGGTGGCGGTGGCGTTGCACCACCCGCTGCCGCTGCCGCAGCAGCCGCGGCCGCTGCAGCCGCCGCTGAGGTACTAGCGCCAGCTGCGGACGCCGCTGCGGCTGCAGCAGATGTGGTGGGTCGATGCTGATGCAACAGCTCCGAGGATTGACAGGCGGCGCCAGCGCCCATGCCCTGATGGATCTGTATGGTGCCGCTGCAGCAGGAATCGGCCAAAGTCGATGCGGTGGCCACCGAGTTCACCGTCGTTGTGGACTTTATCACATTGGGATTATGGTTGCCACCCAATCCCAAATCGCAGGTGGTCGTCGAGGCATGCGCCTGATGCGCGTGCATCGGTAATGGCGAGAAATTTGCCGAGCAACTCGATTGCTGCCGATACAGATGATAACTACTGGCCTGACTGGCCTGATGGGCCAGCGTTGAGGTCGAGCTGCTCTTGCCAGCATTACCAGCACCGCCTGCACCACCACCACCGCCAGGCCCAGGACCACCTGCAGGTCCTCCACATGCCATGCCAATTCCAGTGGCCGAACAACCGACATTGTAGTGATGATGACCCGATGAACCATTTTGGCCCGTCTGACTCGAGGTGGATGTCATCTGTCGGAACTTGGTCGGCGTCAGCGGATGATCCAGCAGGGAACCACCTGTCTGCTGATACTGATTGTGATACTGTGCATCAATTAGTGAGGATGTTGTCGAGGTCTGTTGGTTGACCGTCGATATGGTCGGCGGATACAATGAGCTAAGATGTCCAGTGATCGATGATGCGCCTCCTACTCCACCCATTCCTCCACCAGCAGAACCACCAGCACCCACAACGCCCAGTTCATCCATTAAGCTCAAAGTTTGCACTCTGTGCTGCAGATGAGGCGAGGTGCTACGTGATGTGGTCTTGGGGCTATGATGCATGCTGTAAGTACCGCCAACTGCTTAGGAACAAGAACTAACATTTAAAAATGAAGATTTATGAACTTACCGGGACAGAGCCACGGGTGGTGGCAACGGTGGTATTTGATCCCTAAGCTCTAGTCCATTGCAGGTACGCACCATGAGACGGCGCGAGGATTTACTGCAGGAGTGAAGGAAAACAAATAGAAGGTAAAAGAAGAAAAACATACTGATTAGATGATGAAACTTTGGTATAAACTGATTGTTATGACATATACATCATCTCGCTGATTGGATAAAGCGGTCGACGCATCACCAGAAAACGAGGCAGCTGATTGATGAACACTGTGCGCACCCAGGGCGCCATCGTGTGCGTTTGCGGTGACCGGAAATGGATGTTCAGTACCAGGACTGTCACGCAGATGCTGCAGTCAAACAAGAAGGGAAAGAAAATGAAACAGAAGATAAGAGAAGAGAAGAGAAAGTAGTGTGAGAGATGGAGAATCGTATAAGTCTCTTAGTTGGCTAATTAACTTGTGACGCCCACGTCTGTCTAATTAGCTAGAGTCGGAGCACAAGTCGGAACAGTAGTCGGAGCTACTGTCGGCGCAACCGTAGGAGAAGCAGTCGGCGGAGTAGACCAAGCCAGTGTCGAAGCCAATGTCAAAAGATGGGTGGGGTAGGAAGCTGTAGGGCGCAGCCATTGCCTTAATTACATCATTTGTGGTCCAAGTCCGAGTCCCTGTTGCGCCAGCATTGCCCATTGTCCCTGCCACGACCTGAGCAAAGGAGCACTCGACGAAGATAGTCAGCGAGATACAAGAGGGAGACAGAGGGAGAGAGGGGAGCGGAGTCGCCTCGACTTTTGTTTACCAACAATTAGGCGGGCAATTCTGTGTGGCAACTGGGCGTGGCAAATGGCTGTAAATTGCCCCGGCCATTTTTAAAGTTTGACTTGCGACCGAGCATGGCAAGGAGGCAAGTAGAGTTGACTGGGAGGCGTGGCATATGGGCAGTTAGCCAAATAAGCGTTAGCTATGAACAAGAGGGCAAAAACAATAGCAAATATGTAAGCTTCAGCCGACGAACTACTACTCTGTGTTTAGGTACAAGTTTCCACTTAAAACTGGGCACTGCTTGGAGTTGGATTCTTTTAAAGACAGATCCAAATATGATATTTTATTATGGGCAGCCCAGTTCCCAAAGGTTGTGCAAGTGTCTGCTCCCTTTAGCGAACATTTGACAAGCCATTAGCAAAGCGGCAGTGGGTGGAGTTGTCTACTCTTACTAATTACATTAGTATAACCAAGTATATTCATTTATGCACACACTTTAAACAGAATTAAGCGTAAACGGAATTTGTGACGGCAATCTGTGGGCCATGTCTGCTTTTTCTCCCACACAACTTTATGATACCCATTCAATAAATTTGAACAGTCGCACTGGGTATAACCGAGAGAGAGAGAGGGAGGGAGTGGTAGAGCGGAGGGAAGGTTGGTGCTGAGGGAAGAAATAAAAATTCGTAGCGGGCGCAATTTCATTTTTTGCATCCGTTTCCGACTCGCTAGCTGACTTATATGTATAACAGGAGTCAGAACCGTAGACAGGCAGTTCCGAGTGAAGAAAAAAAAAATAAAAAATAGAAATATAAACCCTCACTAGAGGGCGCTGTATGCCGTTATCAGTTTGGCATGCAAATCGAACGAATGCGTGCACGAGCCTTGCCACAATCACAATCGTCGTATTCACATACAGCATACAGCATTCAGATTCAGTATTCACACTCACAGTGACTCTGGTCGCATTCACATTCACTCACCTGAACGTATCCAGTATCATTGTGAAGAGCACAAATTTGCCGAGCAGCGGTACCACCAGCGACGTGGGCGGAATGATTTCCGCCAACAGCAGGAAGAACACAGTGAGCGACAGCAAAATGGATATGCTTAATGAGACCTGCAACAGATAGAGACGGCAAGAGTGAGTAAGAGAGTGTGGGGATAAATGAGAGTATGACTACCGACTACTCACTACCGACTACCGACTACTGACTAGAGATAGGAGTCAGTATGAATGCTTTTACTCAAAGTTCATTTGCAGGTATGTACACCGGAACGTGGCAGAGGGATTTGGGAAATTGAGTTTCAGGTGAGCGGAAAACTGTAGGTGACAACACAACAACACACTCACACACACACACAGCGTTTAGCATCATAAAGAAGCGACAATTTTGAATCGTTCAGATAAGGTTTATATGCATGTGTTTTTCATATCAAATATTTCTATGACATTAACTAAATGATTTCCCCATGTTATCGCTTTGATGTGCCGCTGTGTACGTGTGTGTGTGTGTGTGTGTGTACACACCGTACACGTGTGCCATGTCTTTCCATGACAGCTTAATGATCGCTTGGTAATTACACCAAAGATAACGTTAACCGATTTCAACTTAAATTTAATTTATATTTTTTTAACTAGTATTTAATGAGTGCGCTGAGGCAAGTAGCTGTGAAGCTGTAACGTGTTGTAGCAGGCAGCTTTTTGTTGTTTAGTTGCTGTCAACCTTTTTGAGGCATTTGAGCAAGAGACTGGCAGTTTAGAAATAAATAAATGCATTATTAAAATAAAATAAAATAAAATTATATTTCCATGTAATTTCAAAGTCAATTTAACATAAGTATGCCCAAATAAATAGTTGCTTTTATTAAGCTAGGATTAAAAATAGTAGGTCAAAGGCAAGAAAATCACTTGAAAAATAATTAATAAGCAATACGTAATTATATTTACTTTTTTTTTTTTGATTACTATAAAATTATTTAGTGTTCATAAAATACACATTTATTGTTAACATACACAAGTTTACATTCTTAGCACATTTTCAAAATCAAATTGCGTACTTCAAAATCCAAACTCTATGTGCTTTTAAGCGCAGTAAATAAATTGATACCTTTAAGGAAAATGTAATCAAAAAACAACTCAAATGTAACAGAGGCAAACAAATAGAACTAAAACATTGAGCAGGAAACAATTGTTTAACGTGGTTATATGAAGTAGTGTGTTTTACAATTGGTTAAGCAAAGTTGTTGATGTGAAATACGTTGATGGTATTCCTATTAAGGCAGTGTTTTTATTTGAATTGATAATGACATTTTATGTGTACAAATTGTGTATGCAGTGCTTAAACTGAAATATTCATTTCAAGTCAATAAGACGAAGACACTAAGGCACAAATGGCATTTTTAAGTAAGACATATTTAAATAAACATTCAAATGCATCTGCTATTGGCATTCAGAGCAGTTTTGCTATCGCATTTTCTACTTGAGTTATTAAAATCGAAATCGAAAACGAAATCGAGCAAATTGTTTGTTGTACAAAAATAAAATACACTGAACTTGCCATATAAATAAACACATGGCAAGTTGACTGACTAATCCCCCTGCCCCCTCGCCACACACACACACACACCACTTTTCCCAAAGCTACACACTTCGCATTCATAAAGCTTTTTTGCTCCTTGCCTGCGTCAACTTCAATATCCGTTGCATATATTGCGGCGCCAGGCACATAAAAACCATAGCATACTTCGCAGCTTGCTCAATAAAGCAAACCCAATATGATTTGTACGAGTACAGATAGAGAGACCGAGCGAGTGGCGGAAAAGAGTGCGAGGGGGAGAGGAGAGCAAGAGAGAGAGGGCGAGGGGGAGAGTGAGTGAGTGAGTAAGTCGTCGTCAGCGGTTGCCAAGTTGTATTAACTGCTAAGCACAGCTGGCTCAGCTGGAGGTCCGTACTACGGACAGGTGGCTCAGGTGAATACAGCTGTGTAAGATTTCTGTAAGTACACGTGTGTGTGTGTGTGTGTGTTCGTGTGCGGGTGCTATTGTGTGTGTAAGCTGCTTGTAATGAAGTGTGTGCAAAAAGTAATTAAATGTCGAAAATGAAACGGGCAATTTGAGCTCTTGGAACCCAAGCACAAATCTTTCACTCTCTTTCTCTTACTAACAGTCTGTCTCGCTTGCACGCAGCGTGCCTGTAGGTGTGTGTCTGTGTGTGTGTGTGTGCGGCATAAATTTGATGCCTAATGATTTTATGATAATTAGCCTTAGTTTTGCAAAGTGCTGTAAAGCGATTAGTGCGCTGCCTAATTAAGGCTGCAAGTCGCTTTTGACATGTGACATGGACAAAGTCCTCAAGGACGAGGGGCTTGGCGAGAAACGGGTAGAAACGGGGTACCAAGAAGGTTACGCCCAGCATTATTTATGCAAATGTATGTGTAATTAATGTCTGCACTACATTCCGGATTCTCTACACTTCCCCTTCTACTCTACCCCTCTCTGCACCTACACTCCGCCCTCTGTCGGTCTGTAGCAAGTAGTGTTAGTTGTGTAATGTTGGCAGCAACGAGAAAATATGTAACACATAAAATGTAATTGTTTCAACAATAATAAAAAATGCAGTCGCGTCGAAAAGGGTTTTGTCCGTCACTTAACCCAATCTACAGTGGCTACTTAGTATGGAACACGAACTGTGTACCGCCAATTCAATGAATGAATCAATGAATAACCCAATGACCGAATGACCGAATGACCGAATGACCCAATGAATGAATGAAGTGCGTTGTGCTGCATATATGCATGTAAATTGCCAATTGCAATTGCAATTGCAATTCCAGTACTCAATTCGGATTCGAATTCAGAATCGGTTTCGGTATTGATATCGGTATCGGAATCCGATTCTCATTCCAACTGTCCATGACCCATCCCAAGTCCAGCCATGTGCTATGTACGTGCAATGCTAACTCCGTCCGGCGACAACAACTCGCCGAAGCAACTGCGCATGAGGCAGTCGACTGTGGAAGACCCTGTATTTATTTGTTGGGGGAAATCTTGGAGAAATCTGAAATACCTACGATATTTAGAAAGTTGCCAATACTATATTAATTCATGTTCTAATAAAGTTGTGAGAGATTAGATACAAGTTCTTCTAGCTGACAGACGAACACGTGATAGAGAAGAGCTTTACTTTATAGTGCTGTTGATTCTTCTTTAACTTATGTTATTTTCAACCAACCTAGTTAATGCTTATTTGCTTTAGTACAGGGTCCAAAAAGAGAAAAATTCAAAAACTGCATGCCCAACATAACAGCACGAGGAGCCTTCATGACCAGCAGAACCTTCATGGGGTAGAAACATATGAGAGCCGCTTGTCAATACGCAGACCGCTTTTAGGCATAAATATTTGTGCGGGTACTGTGTGTTCTGTGTGCTCTGTCCATTTGTTCCCCTCTCCCACTTCTGTTCTGTCTATCTCGGTTATATGTGTGACCATAAAAGGCACAACGAACATAACAAAACACTGCACAGCTTGACCGGGCTGGCTCGTAAAATAAAAACACAATGAATTGTTTATTCGAATGAACCGAAACTGATATGTCCCAACCATGGGCTCTTTATGCATTTGTTCCCTCTCTTCGTCACAGTCTCTGTGTCTCTCTCTCTGCCCTTTTCTATTCTGAGTCTGAGCAACTTTAACAGATCCTTCACAAGCTTATTATCGCCCATTTTATTTCGCACCTTTTCATTTTCTTTCCTTCGTCTTTCGTTTACAACCGCTCGTGATTAGTTATTACCTTGTTAGCCGCAGTTTGGCTCCCGATTCTACTTACTTTTTAAAGTTATTTTATTATAATAATCATAAATTTTAAAACTTAATTTTCTGTATACCTTTTGGACGCGGGCTTTCTGGGTTTCTGCCTTGCAGGAATGTGTTTCAACAGTTTCCATGGAGTTTCTTTTTACCGCTTTGGAATCTACTCATTCTCGTTGCGTTTAATTTACTCGTTATAATGTCAGCGAGTAGCGTGTAGCATCGCCAAGTCATAAGCGAGTTTTTAGAGCAAAGAATCAAGAGTCTTGTCAAACTTTACAGAGAAGACTAAATTTACTCTTTGCTGTCGTATCAGTGAATTGTATTCTACTCGTTAGCTCTTTTATAGCTTCTTTACTTTTCTATTAAGTTATATCAAAGAGTGACGTTTCCACTCGAGTCACTTATACCATAAATGGCCTATAATTTCAGTAAACATTACATCCAAACTTGACTCGCTTAAAAATTCTTGACCCATAAAAAAATTAATAATTTTTAACGAGTGGCATTTCACTCGCTCTTACAACATTAACGAGTGTTGTTTTACACGTTTTCCAGTTACATCAACGAGTTATGCTTTACAAGGCCACTTAAAATACTTATCAACGAGTTGTGTGTGCTACTCGCCCAACTCAAACAGCAACGAGTGATGTATTTCTCGCTGCTCAAAGGCCCAAAGAGGTTAATGCATGCACACGCATACAAACACAAACACACACACACACACACACACACACATACTGTTAAATGGAGTTCCGGTTTGCCTTAGTTATAGCCAATTTGTAGTCGTAATTTGTGAAACGCTTCCTGATGTGCACTGTGCGAATCTCTAGTGAATCGGCTCATGCTACTCACACTACACCTGTCCCCGCTGGCAGGCAACGCCAGAACGGTCCATCAAATGCACTGTCAATATTTATTACAACAAATTATGCATAATGGGCGCTGCCAGCGTTAGCGTTTACGTCGACTGCGGCGTAGGCAGCGCTGGGCATAAAACCGCGCGCACATACAAATTATTTTTGCGTTTTATTTATTTTGAAAATTGGCCGTAATTTATTCATAAGTCCCAGCAGCATGTAAATATTTATATTTATGCATTATGCCGTTTTATTTTACTATTAAGTTTTTTCGCTTTATTATTTTTTTGTGTGCTACTTTAACGTGTATTTTTTTTTGGCCGCTTTGCCAGCACAATTAATCGCGCTGAGAAACGCGCGGCGAGAACCGCAGATTGCGCGCGCTTTTTAAAAGACTTTTTTGTTAATATTCTTTTTTTTTTTTTCTTTAATTTTTAGTGTGCATGAGTATGAGTGTGCATTAAATTGAATACAGCATGTAATTTTATTTATTCAAAGTTAAATGGCGGCAAACAGTGAAAGAGCGGAAAATGTCGAAATGCATTTTCATTTTCATTTTCATTCTCATTTGAGTGTGAAATGATTTTTTTTGCTGCATTGTGTATTTTTTTTTTGATTTTTAATTAAAAGCACATTGAGAGCCAAATGTAGCCGTCTATGTATATACAGTCGCCGCAATAAATTATGGCAATTGGATGAAAGCGCATAAAAAGAAATATCCAAAAAATAAAAGAGAGAAAAAAAAGAAAGACCGAAAACAAACAAGAGGCAATAAACTGTGCTTATACAAATACAAATACACATATTATATACATGTGTGTATGTATGTGCGTACTATATAAATTAATGTGGCATCAGCTGCGGGTTCATTGCCGGTCAATGAAGCTCATCATGCACTGTGTATCCATTCAAATTGGAGTTGAAGAACATTGATACGAACTCACCTTTTCGCCACTGTCCGATGGCAGGTAGAAGACTAAAATGGTTAGAAAACTGATGCCCATACAGGGTATGATCAGGTTGACCGTGTAGAAGAGTGTCTTTCTTCTCATTGTTATGTTGAATGTTATGTCCAGATATGGCTCATCGCAGCACGTATAGAATTTTTCATTGCTGCAAGAGAGAAACAGATAGAGTGGGTCATAAAGCATGTGTGAGTGAGAGAGAAGGGAGAAAAGAAAGGGAGAGTTTTGAGGGGAGTTTGGTTAGAATATACCACGTAGGACGTAAATATTTATTTATTATGGGGCTGTTGTTTGCAGCTTCCGCTGGCAGCACATCCGCAGCGCCAATAAACACACACACTCACACACACACACTCACAGACACACTCACACACACATACATGTATGCATGTACTGTGGCGCCAACTCCAATAAATCATCAGTCGCACGATAAATATTGAAAAATGTTTGAAATTATTTGCAAAGGCTTCAATGAAGCTTAAATCGTACCCGCCACACTGTTCCCAGCAAACTGTTCTCACCAAAATTTTCCTACCAAAGTGAACCCATCACATGTTGTCCACTAAAGTTGCTCTATAAACTGTTCCCAACAAACTGTTCCCAGCAAACTGTTCCCCACTAACTGTTCTCATCAACATTTTCCTAACAAACTGAGACCTTAAAGCTCTTCACAGCAAACTGTTTAGACCATAGTGTTCTCACCCAACTGTTCCCACTAAACTGTTCCCACCATCGCACAACCCAATCCCTGCACAAATGTCCCATTGCCTAATGAACTTGACACTTGCGGCCAGCGCAGCGCAGTCGGCGTCGCCGTTGTCCTGCTGCCTCCTGTCGTGTACATAATTTAAAAGTTAATAATCTTTGACTGCCAACAAAAATTGAATACAAAAATAAGAAAATGCTGAGAAAAAATATAGAAGAGAAGGCAACGGAAACGGGGCGTGGAAATAGAAATAAGAAAGCAAGCAAATTTGGTAAATTGAGTCAAGAACTTTTTGGCGACCGCACTTGAAAAAAAACTCTCGAGTGGAAAGTGGAAAATGGAGAGGAAAAGCGGCGAAAAGAAATGTCTGACAGCGAAGGGAACGGGTTGATGTGAAGAGGTAGAGGATAGGGAAGGGGGAAGGGGGTATACTGGACCATAGACCAAAAACACTCTGTGTATTTGTGGTGTGTGTGTTGTGTATGTTTGCCATCAATAATTCTGAGAGGCTTGCGGCATCATTTTGAATAAGAAAATATTGTAAATAAATAATAAAGAGCGAAGGGCAGCGGAATGGCAGGACTTCACAGGACAACTAACTGTTTCTGGCAGTTGGTTCAACACACACACACACACACACACAAACACACTAAAAACACACACAGACTCTGATGAAGTATGTGGCAATCGTTGGTTGAACACAAGGATAATGATGAGAAGCGAAAAAAAGAAACAAAACAAGAAAGTAGGGGAACGAAGTTGGACACTTTTGGCAAGCCAAAGATTCGATGCTCTTGTGGATCCCAGTAGAGTGTATAAATCTAAACGAGTAGTTGGCTTGGAAAGCAGTCAATTTGTTTCGGAATGATCAGCATTAAGATGAGAGTATTCAAGCAATATTCAATCGAAAAAATATATATCTTATCCTTTGACAAAGTAATCTGATCTGCTCCCGATTAGGTTCAAAGGGTTTAAATTTACTTGAGATAGGTCGGTAAACCAAACTGCTTTCCTCCAATCCGATGACTTTTCCTCTAGCAAGTTTCAACACGATAGTTAAGCAACTGAAAGACTGGGATAAACCCACAGTTTCTTTTTTTCGTCTTTCAAACTTTGTGACAGTTTTATAATACTCAAGGGAAGTGTATAAAAATAAGAAAAACTTGCAATCGACTGACCAAAGCAATTCAAGTATAAAATATGCCTAGAAAAACATTGGTAAGTGCTTTACAGAGTGAGCAGGAGAGACAACCAGAGGGTCAGAATCAACGCGGTTGGTAGGGGAAGGGTCTTGTGTTGGGTCAACATCTTCAATGCTGAAGTAGTTACGTTGCAAATAAAAATATAATTTGCAAAGCAAACTGAAAACTGTCAGTCAAATCCTGCAAGAGAAACAAACCCTTCATAAAGAAATCATGACGAAGAAGAAAAAGAAAATATAAGAGAAAGAGGTGAAAGAAGGTGAAAGAGAGCGAGATGGAGAGAAGTATATGCAAAGTGAAGAGGTCAAATGCAAACGTGACTCAATTGACTGTTGATGATCGGGATAAGAACAAGTCTGATATACCCTTTCTCGTTAAAGGGATAGAACAAAGAGTGCTGAGAAAAAAGGTAGATCAAACTGTGAAAGGATTAATAACTTTAAGAACTCTTAATAGGGATTGTCGGAGGAAAAAAGCTTGAAAAAGTTAGCAAGAACAGCTCAATTTAACAGACTAGAATATACCCTAGAAAGAGAGGTAACAAAATAAAAGAGGTTTCTGAATTGTATGGGGTAAAACCAAAAAGAAATTTATATTAATTTTTAATATGTTCCTGGATGAATCTATTACTTTAGAGACTGTAAAAATTGTAATGAGAAAAGTGTACGACTCAAAGTACATAGAAAGTACAAGATTAATATACATAAATTCTCATTAATTGGAACCCAAAAAGGATTTTAAAAAACCAGTGAAGGTACGCGAAGACTCTAGCGTAGAAAATTAACACGCTCTTTGCGATTAAAACAAAATTCCAAGTCAATGAAAATGCTACTGAATAATAGATAGAAAAGCTGTGGAAAGTTGGCAACAAAGTGTTTAAGCAAAAAGGAAATTGGCAGAAAACAACGATGGAAAAGCGAACGCAAAACTTGAAGACAATAAAAATTATGTGAATGGAAACTTACATTGAATCAGAAATACCCTACAGCCATTTTCTTGTGTACAGGGTATACGAGTGCTTGGGGTAAAAAATTAATAAAGACAAGTATTAGCCGACTTATGTGGGCTTTAGTCAATGAGCTGGACACTTTGGTTCAATTGAGCTTTCAGAGAATAACTTGCAAGTTTTTCACTCTTCGCTTTCCACTTCCCTCTCCCCACTCACCCCCGCTCTCCCCACACTTCCCAGTGCCCTTTGGCCTCTGGCTACCTGCCACAAAGCTGGCGGCATAAGAGTCCACTTTCCACTTATGTTCGAGTTGAGAAATTTTTGCGTTGGCATTTTTCTTATATGCGAAAAAATCGTGTGTGTGGGGGGAATATGGTTGTGTGTTTGTGTGTGTGTAAAGGTCAGTGTAATAAGCTCAGTGATGGTTTGCTTAGTTGGTTAGTTGTAGCGTTGGAAGGGAGAGGAGAAAAGCAGCATGGGCAGAGAAAAACATACAATAAATCATAAAATAGGCAAAGCCAAGGCACACGCCAACAACCAAATCTAGACGCTTAAAACGAGCGAGTCAGAGAAAAAGGGAGAGAATTAGAGTGGGAGAAAGATAGACAGAGAGAGAGAGGGAGAGAGATGGGAGAGAGAGGAGAGTTTGAAGAAAGTGAGAGCGAGTGAGCAAAGAAGTTCTGGTGCTCTGGGCGCGCTGTGGGAATTGAAGAAATGGTAGATGTTGGGGCACCACACATGAGGGCGGAAGCGAGCGCGTGTCTGTGCACGTCTGGACACGTCGTCGCCGTTGTCGCTGTCGCTGACGGAGACGATGGTGGCGCCACGTAGGCACAACAGCACAGCAACACAGCGCAACAACAATAACAGTTGATTTCACCAGCGGCATGCGACAGCACAAAAAAATACAAAAAAAAGGGCAATGGCAACAATTCATCAATGCCTTTTGCCTTTTTGGACCATGCGGCGTATGCGTAATGAAAACAAAACCAAACAAAAGTCCCAAATTGAAACAGCCGAAAATTCTAAAAAAGAAATGTGTACAAAGAGAGCCTAGGAAAATTCGCAATTTCTGTGAATTTTCTAAGACTTTTCTGCTTTTGTCAAAGTTGCGGCCAATAAAAAATTTGTAGCACTTATTAATAATATATTAAAATACAAATAAACTATTGATAAATATATTTAATGACCTTTTTTTGGGGAGCTTCTTAAGAATTAATACTAATAGTAATACTAATAATAACATATGCACAATAAGTTGATAGACAAACAAATCTAGACAAATGTGTGGTTCAATGAGGTAAACATCCTACTACACTTTGGGACAGCTGCTAGTTCTAAAAATCAAAGCTTTCGTGGTGAATTGCAAAATGTTGCCAAGCATGGAACATTTATGGACCTCAAATGTGCCGCGAGATGAGCCTAAAGCAAAGTATATATAGAGATTCCTTTTCCCCCACTAACCCCCAAATTCCCCACAATTCATTCTTTAGATTCTAATTCTAATACTGATGTGGACTGTGGACTGACCGAAATGGTCGAAACGTTGATTGGCATTGGGCTAGTCGGCGCAGTCAAAGAACAAAACGCATAAATACTAAATGATTGGCAACATAAAAAAAAGAGCAGTAAGAAGCCGTGGGAATGAAAGGGACGCCCTCAGTAGAAGAAGTGCAGAAAGAGAAAGAGAGGAGAACAAAGGAATGCCACATAAAATGGCCACAGAACGCCGCAGGACGTGGGAGGCAGCGACGGCAGCAACGGCGGCATTTCAAAGCTGAAACTGCGGCGACCCTTAGGCGACCATTGCCACCTACTAAGGCAATGCAAGGGATTGGGGGTAGAAGGGGGGAAAAGTTACCAGGGATTCGGCTTTGGGCGTCTGAGCCTAACGCTTGATTGATTTCCACAAGTTTCTGCCAAATTCCTTCAGTTTTTTGTTTTTTTTTTTTTGTGCTTTTGAGTGTTTTCCTTTTATTTTGCTTCATCTTTTACTTTCTTTTTTTTTTTTACTGGTTTGTCGTTTTGTTTCGATTTTGTCAGAAATCAGTGACTGACAAGGGGGAAGGGAAGAGATGGAGAAGGTGCTTTTGAGGGGCACGGTCATTGAATAAGAACAAACATTTGACGCAAGTAATAGAATTTTAATAACTTAACTTGGGCACAACTTGGCGCAGTGTTGCAGAACTCATCGAAAGGCGCATGGAAATTACTGAAGTTCTCAAGTCCCAATAGGTTCAAAATGGCAGGCGGGGGTGGGGTGGGGTGTGGCGTGGTGGGGCGTGAACTGAAGGAGGCGGGATTGTAGTCACTGTGACGAGGGTGGATATGGTTTGTGTGTTTCTGGCTTACTTCAAAGTTTGCTAATTATGGTTTTAATCGATCAGGCACATCGATGGAATGGAACCCTGTAATCAAGCCATCAAACAAGACTCAAACTGAAACTGAAAGTGAAAGTGAAAGTAAAAGTGTCTGTCGATAAGTTCGACGAGGCGTGCGGTAGGCTGAGGTGAGCTGGGAACGCCAGGGGGTAGCAGGGAGTGGAAGTTGGGGGGAACGTGTGTATGTGCCAGGCATGTTGATTTTCTGCGATGTAACGCAACGCACGACGCATTGCGGCAATTAAGCAAAAACAGCCAACACCACTCAGAGGAGAAAGGGTAGCTGGGGGAAATGCGGTGATAGGGCAAGAAATCTGTACAAGTACAAATTGCTGTATGCTGAAGTGTTGGAGTGTAGAAATGGTGAACAAAATGTTAACGATAGTAATTAATAATCTAAGGTTTCCGGCTCTTAAATAGGTTTTGGAAAACTCGACAGAAGAACGATAGTTAAAAGACATAAGCAGAGAAGAAACAGCCGATTATGGTAGATAATATTTAATACCCGATAGTTTCAAGAAGTGAGAGGAGAATAGAAATGTTTGAGTTTTAAAAACTCCAAAAGAAAAACGGTAGTTTAAAGTCTTAAAATACAGAAGAAATTGTCAGGGCCTAGATATAAAATGAGTGCCAACGATAGTATTTAAATACCGATAGTCTCATTAATTCAAACTAAATTTAAGAAATTGGAAATTAAATATGAAAAAGTTTGAAAAGTCGCAGTGGAATTACAAACTAAAGGTGAAATTAAAACACAAAGTTCGATTGGATTGTTGCTACTCGTCCTACTTGCTATCGCTTAAGCTATTGTTGATTGCTGTACGATAGTATCGTTATTATTGTTGTATTTAATGGCTAATGGCTTGAATTTGATATGCTAAACGGCAGTGACAGCAGCGGAGTCAAGACTACATGTTGGCTCTGAACAAAGATTTGGACTTTTTGGCTGGTAACCAATTGGATGCTTAACTGTTCATAACGACTAGGCCCATGACAGGGCCGAAATACGTTTGTGGCATTACGGCAAACGTATAACAGATAGCTCTGGCTGCCACATGCCACATGCCACAGCAACAACAAGAAGCAGAGCAGAAAAATGCTTAAGCAGACCAAAGCGCAAAAGGGGCTCAAGTCATTGACAGGAATTAAAAAGTTGACAGCCGTTGCCACGTGTGTGTGTGTGTGTGTGTGTCTATGTGTGTGTATGTGTTCGTGTGTGTGTGTGTGCGTGGTGTGTGCCGCAGTCTTCAGTAAATTATGCCACAAGTGCGTGACACAAACCAAAGGCGGACGTTACTGCGGCTTTTTCCTTTATTTGCCTGGACAGAGGGAGGGAAGGACCCGCAGGGGGAGCAGCAAAAGGAGTAGAATTGGAGTGAGTTGGAGTGTGTTGGAGTGAGAATTGGTATTGTGGGTGTGGCTGGAGGCGTTTGGCATTGGCGTAGGCGCGTCCTTTTCATTGTCTGCATCTGTCGGAGGCTGCGCCTAAAATGCTGCAACACAATTCACAGCACGTACCGCAATTTTGCCATGAAGCACTGGCAATCGCAACCGCCCGCCCCTCACCCCATTCCCCTGCCCATTTTACATGCTTTTTCTGACTCCGGCCTCTCTATGATTCACCTCTTGGCCCTGCTGCCATTCACTTTAATGCGCATCAACATCGACAGTTAAATTAACTCGGTCGCCCACGTGAGTGCCGAACGAAGGGGCGTGGCATAATAGGTTTAGGACTCGCTGGTGTTGAGTTCCAAATGGATGGGCGAAGAGGTGGGGTAAGGGGTAACAACACGTACATACGCCCCTTTCAGTTAGGCAACGAGAGCACTGCAATCAGTCGCTGATTGACAGACAGAAAGACACACACTGAGAGACGTACTGACTTGAGATACCCTGTAGCATGTTCTCTGTGCAGCAAAGGGTTCACTGCTATAGAAAAGTTTTAGTCACACCGATACGCAGTGACACAGTTCCGGTTAAAACTTCAACGATTCAACGTGAAAACTTTGAAAAGTTCGAAAATAAAACCACAAATTTATGGATTAAAAACTTGTTATCAAATTCAAAATGGTCTCCAGCAGTAAATCGGTTTAAATTTTGTACGGGATTAGAGCAAAACTTAAATATTTTTGCGCATAGAACTATAGTTTATATTTAATTACAAAAGTTTTCAAGAGAAATTGAAATTTATTTTGACATTTTAGTGGTTTTATTTTCAAAAATTTAAGCAACGCAGAGAATTCTAAAAAAAACAACTTTTGATTATATTAAAAAACTATTGTAATTAAGCATAGAGTATCTGCTAGTCGGGTTTATCTAGTCTGCCTTCGACTGAGACACAGTTCCTCAAACGACACCTGAGCACAGATGACATTGAAAGACGCAAAAAAACAGATAAAATCACAAAAGCCATAAAATTAACGCATAGTTTTTGCTTCTGTCAAGAAAAAACAATCTAAAATTGGATAGAAGAAGGCGCGGCAGTAAGTAGGCTTCTCAGCGCCTGCAGAGAATATAATGCTTCTTATCCTGCACATTTTTTATGCTCCTTTATCCTTTTTTTTTTGTCCTTCTTGCTTGGCAAAAGTTACTGCGCTGATTTATTGTCTATAGCTTTAGCACGCAAAACTCTAAAATAGTTCAAGGCAAGTGCGTGAGTATTTCTTAGGGCGTGTGTGCTGGTGTGTGTGTGAATGTGAGTGTGTTTGAGGTAGGTGCCATAAGTAAGCATGTGTGTGCTTTGGTGATGGGCTTTATAAGCGTCAAGCACATGAACCAGAAAAGTTATTTTAACCTAAAGTAAATCCCATTGGAACCTAGAAGGTTACTGTTTGATTCGATTTTAACTATTTTTGAATTTAATTAAAATCTAATTAATACTTAAACATAAATATATATTCACTGTAAAAACAATGCTATGATCAGTTCTTAAAATATTTTTAAAATACATTTTTTTACTTTATGTCATCGCAATTTGCAAGCAAAGGCATTACATTTCTCTTCAAGTCCTAGTCGTCGTGGCCTCCATAGAATATTTTTAATTAAATTAATATTATTAATTTTTAAATTAAATATTAAGAAAACGCTAAAAGTGCAAGTTATTTTAAGCATTACTAAAAATGTACTAAACATTTTTAAATAAAAACAAATTCCTTTACTTTTTATCGAGGATGTTTTTGAAATGTTTTCGAGCAGGAGAACAAAATAAAGAGGAATTGAGTGAAATGTTTAGTATCTTTTACACAATATATGGCATGTTCTGTTAGTGGTGATGTGTGTGTGTGTGTGTGTATGTGTGTCTGTAGTTAGTGACCATCTCTAGTTCTCGGTACTAAATGCTACAAATGCTTTTTGCCGCAAGCCGTCTGCACTTTTGCACTCCACACGCAGCAGGTGGGCACTTTTTGCTTCAGTTTTGTTATTACTTCGCTGAGTGTGTGTGTGTTCGGTGTGTGTCCTTTGTGCTCCTGGGGCATAAACAACACTTTCACGGACACCCGAAATGGCGACGTGCGTCGCGACATGTTTGTGGCTGGCGCGCGTGCCAACGACAACAACAACAACAACAACCCGTAGGTAACAACAACCAACAAAAACAACAACAATCGTTAGCTGTGCTGCTGTTTTGTCGGTTGCGCGTTTTGTCGCCAATTTCTTGGTTTCTTTTTCGTTATTTTTTTTGGCTTTTTTTATGGCATTTTGAGCAGGAACTTTTGTTTTGCTCTTAAATTTCATTTCAGTTGCGTTTGCCTGCGAGCAAATCTTAAAAAGTTGCGCACAATAAAAAACAGGTAAAGGCGGCGGTAAGCGCGGCGAAGGGGGCGTGGCAGGAAACGCAAGTGGAGGACTAAATCAAGGTGTTCAACTGGATAAATGGCGAGGTAACAAAAAATATTGTAAAAGCGTCGCGAACGTAATCAAATTTTGTATGGGCCATGGTCATAAGCGCACACACACCCACACACACCCATACACATACGGTTTAATGACCGAGTGTGAAAGGCAGAAAAAGAGAAAGAGCGAGAGGCAGACACAGAGTCAGGTAATCTGCAAATTGTCAGCAATTTTTCTGCGCAGCCTTGGAAACATTGATAATGTCTATGGCTTTAATGGAAATATGCCAGGAAAACCTTTGAAAAAATTTGCACTTTCCCTTTGTTAAATTTAACAAATTATTTGTAATTTTATTTCGAGTTAAGCTTCAGCTAAAATTGCCTTAACTCAAAGTTAATGCCTTAATTAATTGAAAGGCTTCCGAAACAGGCTCAAATCTTTCACAATAGTCTCTACTTTTCTTTGGCTTTACATTTATTCCAAACCCTTAATGAATCCAGAATAAAATTATTTAAATCAGAAAGAAACAAATTTGGGAAAGGCACGTATTTCTTAACTTAATTTTAATTTTAAAAGGAACAAAAAAATGTTCTATCAGAAATAAAGTAAGGGAGACAAGGTTTAAAGCTGCTGCTTAGGTGATTCTGAGAGACGCTAACAGACGCCAGAGGGCGCTACGTTAATTCTAGTTCAATGATAATTTCACCTGTAGAATTTGTTATAAAAATAATTGTATATTTATAATACAAAGTAATTGGAAATAAAATAGAAACTTCTACTTGTAACACAATTTAATTATATTTTATATATTTATATAAGGCTTAAAGTACTTGAAAAAATTACTTAAATTTAATTATAAAAAAAGACCATGTAAAACAAAACTATAAAACATCAAAGGATTTGTTCCTTTTGCTTGTATAAAAATAAATTTTAATAAATCTGGAGTCATCTGATCTTTTTAAGAATTTCCTACTTTTTTTTCTTAACTTATTTGATACTTTCTCTGTCTCTATTTCTAAACAAAAATCCTGTCTTGACGCAGTCTTAAAATAGTAATTTGGGAACATAATTCTTTAGATCTTTAAGGCACTTTCGGTTAAAGGTTAATTAGCTAACTTTATGACATAGTTAGGAGACTTTGTTGAATTCCTTATGGCAGTTGTATAAAATCCGCTTGATTATTTACAAAGAGTTCTCTCATGTGTGAGTGTGTGTGTGTGTGTGCGTGTGTGCTTTATGTGAGCCTAAGAGCGAGTGTGAATGTGTGTCAGTGTCTGTTGCTTATTAAGTAACCATCACACTATGCCACCCGCCTGAAAGTATGCAACTTTTTTGGCACTTCGTTGAGTAAAAGTCTGAAAATTTTTGCTTTTGTCTTAGGCTAAACGTATTAGAGCCACGCCCACTCTCGCCACCCCTCAAAGTGTGTGTTTGTGTGTACACTGTGCTAATGTGTGCACACAAGCGTGGGTCGCATCGTGTTGAATCGTGTCGTATCGTGTCGTGTTGGGTTAAGTCGAATGGTGCAGGTAGTAGCAATGAGGGCGTGGCAATTAAACAACAGCCTCTTTTGGCCTTAGCTGATGTTGTTTTCGCGTGAAACACACACACATACACATATACACAAGCACAGTCGCACACTCAGGCCTGACCAGAAGCTGCTCCTTTGGCAGCCGCCGCCAAAGTTTTTTAATTTAAAAACTTTTCGCCGACTCGCAAGACTTGCGATTTCAGACTGAAAAGAGATGAAGAGAGGGAAAGAGAGAGAGAGAGACGGAGGGGAAAGGGGAAGCGGGTAGAGAAATGAGAGAAACAGACGTCGCCTCATGTACAAGTGTAAATATTGGCGGTAAACTAAAAAGGAGCAAAGCAGACGCCCACTCCGCACTATGGACAATAAACACGTATTATGGGTTCCAAAGACAAATTAGCAGAGAAGTCTTTAGTCCAGGCATCTACAACAGACCTCGTACTTATTTACTTTCGAATTACACAAAATTTGATCAGATAACTAAAAAATATTTCAATCTATGTTATCATTTAAATATATTTTCTGAATGAAACTCTTAAAATTTCAAAAACTGAATTTATGTTGGATAATCGTTTGTTTTTTCCCATAGTGCAGAACGCCCACACTCGCTGTTTGCATTTGCAGCTCATCATCGGCAACTTGTCGTCGTCTCCACTTCCTCTGCTACTTTCTTTGCCTCTTTCTCTTTTGCCCCTTTTGCTACTTCTATTTTCTACTTGGTAGTTGTTGTTGTTGATGTCCTGTTGGCATCCTTGACCTGTGCAAAATGCTCTGACATTCGAAAGATTTGTGTTTGTGTTTTGTGACAGCGGCCAAAAGTTGCCAAAGCAGCTGCCAAACTGTTGTTGTTGTTGTTGTTTGTTGCCGTTGCATGTTGGCATTTTGTAGATTTGCTGTTATAGTTGCATAGAAAACTTACCGCACTGCAGGAACTTCAAGTATATCCCATTCAACAGACGTGTAGAACTCGGACAGATCCACGCCCACTTCGACCACGTTGGTGCCGTTCAGTTCGTCGATATGACGCAGATCCACCTGAAAGAGAAGGGTAGAGAAAAGAAAGAGAGAGAGAGAGAGAGAGTTAGTGAGGAAGTGCGATTCAGTGACTGAGATGAAGGCAGACAAAGTGAGTGATTAGACAATTACAGGACTACAAACGTTGACAGCGCACATAATTGAGCAGCATAGAAGTAGTGCACAATGTGGGCGTGGCAGACAAAAGTAAAAGAAACAACAACAAGCAACAAAGAAAGCGCTGCACTGAGTATTGAGCTTGAGTTAGTCAAGTTAGCACTTCAATTTCAGTTCAAAGTTCGCCACGATTTCAGTTGCAGCTGACATTTGAGTATGCAGCCGGATGTGCGGAACAAAACAGGCTAGAACAGTACAGAACAGAATAGGAAGGAACAGGATAAGACAGGACAGCACACCGTTACAGTTGGCATGCCTGTTACAGGCAGAGTCGCAGTCTCAGACTGGCAGAGACATGTTGCAAGCTGCTGACCCATGTTTCTGCACTGTTTTCAGATGGCAGCCGTGACTATGCCAGTCAGCTTGCAACGCTTTTTCAATAGTCATAAGGTAATTGACTTCCAGCTAAACTTATTAGAGGTACATGTTGGTATACACTCATTTATTATATAGATTAAAAATTGTATATAACCTTTTTTTTAATATTTATTTAATTTTTTCTTGTTATTGTTTGTTTGCTGCTTGTAACTGCATCGTTTTAATATTTATTTAATTATACGTAATACTGTGGCTTGTTTTGCTGCTTGAAATTTGAAATGGCCCACAAATGTATGCTACAGTTTTTAAAGTGATTGGTGATGTTTAGTTGCAAGTTTGTTAATCAGTCTTAAAATTTTATGCATTGCGATTATTCAGATATTTTTGTACTCAAACTGAGCTCGGCTTCACTTGGTGTAAAATTTTGGAAGCGATTGCTCTACTGCTACTAAATAATTACGGGGTCGTTAATAGTCGGCTTGCTCGGCTATAAATTTAGCTACCAACTCTCCATGGACTCGAAATAGAAATGCAAGGGAATGAAATAAAGCTGTCAGCTTCGCTTCGAAAATCGTTTAAATTCACATTCACTACACGTGCAAAAAGCCTGAACCTTGAAATAAAGTAATGCGAAAATGCAGCGAAAGTGAAGTGTGGAACGGACCTGTAATATGGTATCAATGAGCAAATATTATGTTGTAATTGATGCACGTACACAAAACTATATGTGCGCGGAGTATGTGTGAGTGTGTGTGCCTGTGTGTGTGTGTCTGCTGCTGCCTGAGAGCTTCAACAACTGCATGATAATTTTTCCCCATTTGGTATTTGATACTCTTTTGGTTTGGGGATTTTTTCGGAGCGTCTCTGTCTGCCGTTTATGCCTCAATGAACTTCAACAGTGAAGGCGAAATAGCATGTAGAAGGAATGGTGAAGGAATAGGGATGGTGTAGGGGAAGGGGCACTTTTTTGTGTTTTGCTTGCAGAGGTGTGCGATGGGAAAAGCATGAAATTTGAAAAGTGACGTTAATTCGATTTTTTTGAGTGGTGATGGGAGTTCAAATTGGAACGAGTTTAGTTCAGTTGAGTTAAGTGATGAGAGTGGCAGGGTTGGGAGGAAAGAAAAGCGGCGTGGTAAGCTTTTTTATGACGCAATGACGTCGTTTTGTGCAAAATCAAGTGTAAAAATTGCGCCTATGAACTTGAGCAATTGAGAGGGAAGGAGGAGAAAGGGGTCGCAAAGGGTAGAAGAGGGGAAAAGAGGGGAAAGAAAGGTACTGTGGGGTAAAAGGAAGCACACAGTGGGTGAGTGAGGGAGCTGAAACTGAGACTGAAAGCGAGAGAGAGAAACAGTCAGCACGTTCTGTTTTCTCGACATGAAATTAGGCAATCGACGCTCGTTGCCTTTCAACATGAGCGGACAGCAACAACAGCAACTATAATCAGACAGGAAGTGGGTGAGTCTTGCCAGGTGCAAGCAATTCGGTTGCAACTGTAAATGTAACTGTAACTGTAACTGAAGCTGCTGAAGCGGAAATTGTTATTTTAAGTGGTAGCGGAAATTTCACTATAAGGAAGTTACGATTTACTGAAATATTTCCGACATTGAAAGATGGCAAGACAGACGGCAAAAGAGCGCGGGGAGGGAGAGATGGGAAGGGGAAAAGAGTGGAGGGGATGTATAGAGGAGAAAGCGAGAGAAATGGAGAGAGAGAGAGAGAGAGAACTGACTGACAAATGCTTTCAATTCACAATGAAGTGAAAAGCGCTACAATGGCTTCAGCTGGTGTTCATTCCCTCTCTCTTGCACTGTGCTCTCTTTCACACTCTGTGCCTTTATAGTTCATGTGTGTTAGTGTTTGTGTGTCTTGCCCGTCGCTGCCCCTGGAGAGTTTATAAATATTTTATGATATGGCTCTGTTGACACCGCTTATTGCGGTTGATTTATGCGCACCACAAAAGATTTGCCCCCTCTCTTTCGCTCTCTTCCTATCTCCCTCTCTCTCTATCTTTCTCTCTTTTTGTCACTACTGCCTGACCCTGCCTCAAACAATGAGGCGTTGAAAGCGACAACATTTACAACAACAAATGCTGCCAATAACAACTACACACACAATAACACACACACGCACACACACACACACTTTCGCACAATCAAGGCAAGTAGCCACGTTTTTGTGCTTGTCGTGTCGTGTCGTAGCATGTCGTGGCATGTCAAATGTTGTTAGCGCCTCGCCTTTTAATACCAAATGAACGTTGGCTTTTTAGCAAATTAGTGCCAGCTGCCTGTTAGCTCTATCTGTATCTGTAACTGTATTTCTCTCTCCGTGTGCGTGTGTGTGTGTGTGTGAAGCTTTACAAGTGTCTGTATTTTTTAGAAATTCTTTTAAATTATTCCCTACTCAATTGTAGAGATTTGCTTCAATTCACTTTACATCCTTTTTTCTTTGCTACTTGTGACTTAGAGTCTATTGCTTGTTTGCGATTATCTTGGATTCAAGGGCTTCAAGTGTTTCGAGTGTTTTACCGTTATGACTCACTGATTGCCTTGATTAAACTTGTTTGCCAATATTACTTATAGCACCTCGAGAGTTAAGTATTTTGATGCGTTACAAGTGGCACTAGATAAATATATATTTAATTAAGTAGGAGTAGGAAGGAGTCGTATTTTCAGTTGTATTAAAAACTAAGGATTACAAGTTAAAGAAAACAAGTAGGAATGGCTGCAGTCAAGCGAGCCAATAGTAAAAGACCCCGTACTCTTTCTGGCCCCTACTTTTCCATACAAATAGGCAATTTTCGACTGAGCTATGGAAAATAGTTGGAGTTGGAGCAAACTTGGAGAGGATAATTAAGTACCAAGCACATGATGTGTGAATTTAGTCCTGATAGACAGACTTTCATTCCAAATTTGGTGGCTCTAGCACTTATAGTTTCTGAGATTCACGTGCTTATACGGACAGACGGACATCGCTATATCGACTCGACTGATTAAGAATACATATATTTTATGGGGCTGGTAATGCCCTTCTTCGTTCTGCCTGTTATGCACATTTCGCTTCTAATAAACCTTATTGAACCCTCTACTCTTTTTTAGAGTTTCTTGCCTCCTTGCCCATACGTCTGTCATTGTCCCATTCTTTCTTACGATCTCTTCTAAGATCATTTGAGTGGAGTTACTTTTGTACAGCTTTCAAGTTAGATCAAGTTGAATCTTGACATTTTAGAGTTGCCAAGGCATTCACTTTGTTGCTGTGCATGTGTGTGTGTGTGTGTGTGTGTGTGTGTGTAAGTTTTTGCTCGCTATGCAAATGACAGCAATGCTAGAAGTTGCATTACGAAGCAGCTTTGTGCAATTTGCCTGTTCTCCCTAGTTGAGGGAATTGCATAGCTGAGCTGACACAAGACACAAGACACACACACACACATACACACAGATATATTTATATATGTTTAGAGTACAATGTGGCATACTTCAAGCTAACAAGATTTGATTAAAGCAGCGGCAACATTACGAGCACGCTTCAGGCAACAACGACAGGTATTGCAACATTGAGAACGGCTTTTTCTATGGCCCAATGCCAAGCATGTTGCATGTGGTTAAAAAGGGGGAAAATAGGGGAAGAGCTGAAGTGAGGGACAGAGAGGGAAAGGAAAGAAGCAGAGTGTGCTGCGGGCCATTTGTCGGCTCATTTGCGCTGAGCTGCAAAGTAGCAACTTGCGAGTGATGGCAACAACTCGCTAATGCCACTTCATTAGCTGAAAAGTCGCCAGGCGGCGGGTGGCGAATGTTAAGCTGCTTGCTGCTTGCCGCATGCCGCATGCCACATGCCGCAAACAGCCGCATGCCGTACTCTTAAATGCTGTGCCAACTGCAACTTACTGCCTGCCACATGCGGCAAGTTTACGAGGCCGATTTCTCTGCCTCTATTGCTGCTACCTTAGCTTCGCTGTCGCTGTCGGTGTCTTTGTCATTGCCATTTGCCGGCAGGTGTCAAGCTACAACCTTATTACCCCTTGGGTGCCTACACTCCCATGTGTCCTGTTGTCTCTACTCTACACTCTCTCTCTCTCTCTCTCTCTCTGTACCTTACTTTCTCTCTTTCTCTTTTTACCTCTGCGGTTAAATCGCCAGAGACGGTTTTATGTGTGGCAAGTTCACGTGTGTGACGGCCGTAAAATGTGAGAATTTCTATGCCAGCACAACGAATTATGAGCAAATTTTCGGTTTATGGTCACTAAAGCAGCCGCAGGACCTTATGTAGCTCTAACAATACACCCACACATACACAACACAACACAATTTGTCAAAGTGCAAATAAGATAGCACTGACAAAAAGAACAACAAACAAAATAATCTTTTCCGTGGCACAAGCTTAAATAACATACATACATATATACCTACATATAGGGCATACAATCCGATAATGCGCTGATTTCTATGCTGAGCACAAGCACACCTGTATACATTTTACATCAAAAGCTAAAGGTGTCAAAAATAGAGCCTTAAATCTCACAAAAACCTATTGAAAAACGAATTACTTTTGATTAACTTTTAAATAAGCTAAAAGTCAGTGGTTCTTTTTCTCAAATAAATTCGTTTTCTTTATAGTTTTTTCCAACATTTTTGTGCAGTTTTGGTACTACAGAATATATTTTAAGTCACGAAGCTTATGTGACATTTAATGAGTAACAATCATACAAATCATATAGTAACACTTGTGGCTTCTTTATGTCAAATGCTGAATTAAAAATAAATGCAGTTGACTTAACTTTTCTAGCAGCTAATTTACTTATTCATCGGAGCTGACAAAATGCAAAATAAATTAAATGAAATGCGAAAAAACATTTGAAAATTTCAAGAAATTGAAGCAAAGTGAAAGCAACTCGTAAAAAAATGAGCCAAAAAATGAATGAACTTGGAAGAAAATCAATTGAATTCGCAGCGAATGAAAATGACATTTGAACATTTTATTCGTTTCATTTTTTTTTTTTTCAATTCGTTGTCCTTTCCCCTCAGACATTCCAAGTCCAAGGGGATGGAGAAGTTTTTCTTGGCAGTGCCAATTTGTTGTCGATTTCGTGCATCATTTGGTGAAAGTACAATAAAGTGAGCGGAACGAAGCAATAAGTACAAATATTTACGAGTACTTGGTAACTTTCTTCCACTTTGCTTTTGCCCACTTGCTGGCAGTGTTAACTTGATAGGCCTTAGCTGAATATTTGAGTCTTTCCCTTTTAGAGAGAGAGAAAGTTACCTGAAATCCATCGTAAGTCCAACTGCCAAACTTCATGACACATGTCTGCTCGTCAAAGGGAAAATATTCGACATCAATCTCACAGGAGCTCTTGTAAATTGCCGGTGGTCGCCACTCGACCCGACCCGTGTAGTTGAGTGTAGCTTTTGTGGCCAGTGTCACCTCAAAGTTCCCATCGGCGCTGTAAAAGTATGAATAAAGTTACAACAAATAAATTGATTGATTGACTGCGTTTATAAATTACTTTCAACTCTTTTATGGCAACGCATAAACTTTGCACTTACAAAAAAAAACTTGAACGTTTACAGTGCTCAATTTACTCTGCTTTTACTTTTAGTTTTGTCAGATTAAAGCAGTGATTGAGTTGGTGATGAACCACTAAGTCACTTTATACTCAAGAATCATTTTTGTATGATTTATTGTATAGCAGGAAATTAGCAGCTAATAAATATTTTTAGGTAAGGCATATTTGTTGCTATTTGTATATGGTTAGATAGTAGAGATGGCGACACTCACTTGTTGTAGAGCACAATGTCTGGCCGCCAAATGTGATCGGAGGGGACATGAAGCATTTCGACGCCGCCATATTCTTTGGGCTCCCATTTGAGTTTGTAGTCGTACCAGGACTGTTCCACCCACAGATTTGTGGTCATTATTTGATTCTTTAGATTGACATCAATCAATTGCGATAGCTTCAGCTTGATGCGCACCGTCAACGCATCCGTGACATTCACCACCGGACGCACCAATTTGTTGTAGTTACTTAACAGATCGTCGTAGAGTCGCTTCGCATCCGGATTCGCTGTGCTGCCTGCAAAAATTTAGAAATAAAGTGAGGAGAAATAAATAAATTGTCTAGCTGTGGATACATGAGCATTATTATGATGGTCATTATGCTTATCGTGACTATCTGAGGCCATTTTGCTTTTGTATAAATTTATATGTATATGTGTCTCTGCACAACGCTGCGTATGCGCAATGCGGCAATTAATGTGCGAGGCATTAAATTAATGATACGCTGATAATGGCATCGCAATATGCTTGACCAGCCACGCCCACCCACACCGCCCACAGCCCATCAAGCCCCTCGCTTGTTGTGGCTTAACGTTGCTTTGCTAATTAGCTTTCCTTTTGGCTTTTTCGACCTCACATTCCCTTTCCTTCCCCCCCAAAAAAAATGAGAAAATCTTTTAATTGATTTATTTTTACGTCTGGCTGTCATTTTGTTACCATTTGTTCTGGCTAAGACTGGCCAGCAACTATCCTAATGCGCTTAGTCTCCATCTACTAGCATTTTTATTGCCCCAGTACACCCTCCCCTCCCCACTGTCACCCCTGTCATTGCTTACTACACCCCTGACTCGTTGGTAGCCAATGTAATAATGATAAGCTGATTAGTGAGCGCTTCGTATAATGACATTGGCGACAATGCTCCTATAACATCTGCTCTTCGCAATCAACTGACAATACTTTGCATGCAAGCCGAGACTGGGCCAGGTTCAGAGCACAGTTGGTCTGGCTAACGCTTTACTAGCCCGGCACGGGACAAGACTGGACTAAACGCTTGCCTGAGTCAGCAGAAGGGGAATGGAATGGGGAGTGGAGGGAAGGCGGGCATTAACTCATTTCCAACATCATTAAGGGGCACCTGCAATTTTCGCACATTTGCTAGCTACCACTTGCCACGCCCCGCTCCTTCTCTGTACTCTACAGCTGGCAATTAGCAACACGGGAGTATTGCACACTTCGACTTAATCAATTAAGTTAGATCATAAGCTACAAATATTACTCTCAATATTTAAGTGTTCAAACCAAAATGAAATAAGCCAAAAAATATTAATTAATGTGCAAAATTAGCATAAAGTTCGAACTTAAATAAATATTACAGCTTTCATTTATGGTAATTAAAAATGAATTATTTATTTTTATGAGCTTGTGTTTTTTATATCCTGAAGTTTATTTTTTGAAGCTTAAAGACGCATTTTTAATTTATGCTGGTTTCCAGCTAAAAACTCTATAATTCCACAAATCATTAACGTTAAATGTTTTAATCATTTTTTAAATTTTATACTGTTTCAGAAGTTCTAGCTTTCTTTTAATTGAGCTGAGTTTAAAGAAAAGTATAAATTTGAACAAATTTATCGATTGGAAATTGATGTGCAGTCTGTTAAAAATTAAGCAGCTTGCTTTCTATATTCGAACTGCTTATTTTGTTGTTTTGCTAGTTGTTACCAATTTTTAGACAGTTTTTTTTGTGGCATTCCACTTATATATGCCACTCTGGGGCAACATCAATTCATGGCGTGCGGCAATGAGAATGACAACTTTAAGAGCGTTCTTGGCGGAAACTTGGAGACGCTTTTAGGCCAAAAATTTTTCAACTTTTGGCATTCACATTCATTCACACATTCACACATTTACACATTCGTGTTCGTATTCGTATTCGCATTCACATGGCCATTTATTCACTCATTCATTTGCACAGGTGTGCGTGTGTGAGTGTATGCGCTTGTGTGTGTTGGGTTGGTTGTTGCCCGCGTGGGAAACGTTAAGTTAAACGGACCTTTGCGGTGGCCGCTTTTGTCGGCACACACACGGCGTATACTTTATATGGCCTTTAACGTACATATAAAATGTCACCTGTCTCCCCTCTCTTCCGCTTCCGCTCCCTCTCCTTCTCCCTCCCACACGCTGCCAGTCTCACTCTATTGCTGACTGCGTGTGTGTTGGTGTTAATCGACTGCTTTCATTGCTTACATGTGGTCTGACAATCACATTAAGGTAACCCAAAAGCACATTTTATGATTGGTTTGCGTGTCGTGTGTGTACGCTGTGTGTTATGGTTGTATGTGTGTGCTGTGTGTGTGTGTTGTGTTCTGTTTGCTGCCGTATGACAAATTATTATGCTTGTATTTATGCTTTGACTACCTTTTATTAACAGTCAGCAGAGCGAGTCTTGTAATTTCATTTGCTCAAAATCCGATTACAACTTTGATCTCAATTTCTAATTAGTTTGTCGAGCAAAGAGTGTGGTATTGGCGTAGGCGTTGGCTGGAGGAGAGGCTGAAGGGTTAATGGGCTAAGCAAGTGAAAATTGGTCTGTATTTTGGGAGACTTTTTAGCTCAGTTTATGGGATTTCGGGCTGCGCCTAAATGCAATTTTGTTGTTTATGCGTCAAGTGACAAATCTCCAAGCCACATGCCACATTATCAGTGGTTCGTACTCTCACATTCCTCTCGCTCTCTCTCTTTCTTCATCTACCTATTTCGCTTTCAGTAATATTTCTTGCTGTGCATTTGGGTCGCCGTGCAGCTCATTAAATTGGTCTCTGGCTATTAGAAATTTATGTGGCTTTGTGTATGTGTGAAACTTTCTCTATGTATGTTCATTGTGTGAAATGTATTGTGTTTTAGTTGCATGCGAAGCAAAGTATTAATTAATACACATTGCGTATACGCGTTGTATGTCAGCGCAGCCAGCCCTGTTATTTTTGTCTAGTATTTCGTGGCTTGCCGTATTGATTTTAATTAACAATCTGGCAACGTTGCCTGCCACCCGAAGAACAAGAAATCATGCTTGAACCCAAGCCGTGTGCCAATTGAAAATACTCGTTATTTGAAATCGCTGCTTGCAACATAATCGAGTTGCAGTTTCTTCAACAGTAATTGGCATTCATTAAGGGCGCCTTCAGCAGAGACAGTGGCAACAACAGTGTCTCCATCTCTATCTCTTACTCTGCTACCCCCTACCCTTGCTCGTTCTCTTTCTGTGCGACGCAGTCATTTCAATTTGACTTGCCAAATTGTTTTTGTATACTTTTTCCTTGGTTTCCTCTGTTGAGTTTCGTTTTCTCCGCTTTTCTTCACATCGCAACACTTCTCTTCTCTTCTCTTGTTTTTTTTGTCTTTTTTCTTTTCCTTGGAGTCGTGTGTTTACTCAACTGCAAGGCGAATGCAATTTTTGTGTAAACAACGCCATAAATTCCAATGGCTTAACAACAAAACGTTAGCGCGCTTCTGACATGGCCAACTTGCAGAGTCAACTTTGTGGGCGAGCTGGCAGACAGGTGGCAAGCAGTAGTAGTAGTTCTAGTTCGTGGAAATGGCCAGAGATGATGCTGAATGCTAAGGAGCAACGCTGTTAACGAGTTGTATTTTTAAATCCAAACGAGACTATACAGACTAAGACTACAGACATCAAATTTGCCTTGCAGATTGCTTAAAATTATTTTATTTTTTTACTCTCATAAATATTTAGCGATATGTTTCCTTGATGTGTGCCAAACGAATAACGAAAAGCGAACAGCGCACTGCGAATAGAGAAATGCGAATAGCGAATAGAGAATTGCTAAGCAAGTCATACTGAAAATTTCAAAGAAATCCGTCAAAATAACAGTCCTTTAGAATTTGTAGTTTTATTTATTCTGACATGCAATAAAAACTGCTTTAAATTGTTATTTTTAGTCGATGAATAAAACGTTAATTTTATAATAATGTTTCGTGTCTTTTTGACACTTTTGCATATGAAATGAATAAAAGCAACTTTATTGTTATTAAGTAAATAACAACATGTTTCTTTTTTATATTAGAACAAATTATTGAAAATTTTTAATGAACAGTAGAAAATGCAGCAAGAATACTTGTCTACCGACAACAAAGTACCCGTTAGTAGATTTCTCCCTTGAGTGTTTAATAGCAGCGGTGCAAAAATGTTGCATACTTTTAGGTGAGAGCATTAAAAACCTTCAGTAAATAAGCCTAAGCTTAGAGTAATTGAAAAGAATAAACCTTCATAAATAAATAATTTGGATTTCAAATGTTTTGCATCTAGCTTTTAAAGTAGCTATTAAGTGTGTAGCTAAATAGTTGATTAAGAGTTGACTACATACCCAATGTACCCTACGCAAGAAGACAATGCAACCATCAATCATTGGAATACAATTCAATCGAGCCAATTGCAATTCCATTGCACTCTGCGTATATTTTATGCTCAAAGACTCAATTCGTAGAATAGTTGAATGTATTTTACAAAATTGCTTTCGTTGGTTCATTTCGAGTTGGAATTGTAATTAGGTCGAAAGCCATTTGAACGTATAAAATATGACATTCAAACATAAATAATAATTAAATTAAATGTTGCTTTAGTATACAAATAACTGTCAATTTAGTTTGTGCAGTCATGTTCCAATTCTCTATTTCGCTAAAAAAAAATGCTGTTAAAGACTCAAATTATTGTTGTGTTAAATAAAAGGAAAAAAACGATTTTTTCCATAGAAACAGTTGTTTCAAGCGCAGTAAAAAACTTTTATTGACAGCAGCATTCAAATAGTTTTTTCGCACAATTTGATAGCGTGTTTTAAAAGCTTATAAATTATTAATTATCATTGGATTATTGCTACATATTGCACAAAAAGTTATGAAAACATTTTATTTTGATTGAAATAATAAAATTGTGAACTTGAATTTTGGTTTCTTAAAATTTAAGAAATCCTTTTTTTTCCCATTTGTCTGGAAAACTTTTACATATTCATACTTGATGAAGTGAATGACGTATTGGTTATTCCAATGGGAATCTATGCGTCGAGCACTCTCGACTTGAGAACACTTCAGATCATGCAGCTTTTTGCTGTCTTCATTGTGGCGTTGACTTTTTAAACGCTTGAAATTTACACGCAATTATTGTGAATGTATGTGAATGATAACTGCCCAAAAAAAAAAGGCAAAACAAAAATGGGTGACGGAATTTGCAAGTCCAACTGCGGCTGCTAAAGTATGTGTTGTTGTGTGTCAGATTGTGCATTGGTTGTGCCGCAAACGGGGCGTATGAATAATAAAACACTGCGACGAACAATGCGAAAATGGTGGCAAGAGCTGCCTCTTGGCCATATGCAATGTGGGTGACAAACTGGTTGCATTCCCAACACTTTTCATAGTTGCTATTGTTGCATGCAACATGCATTGAGTGCACAGATCCTTGTGGCAGCTGCGAGAGTGTGTGTGTGTGTGTGGAGGGTGCATGGCACCTGACAGGTGCACAATGTTGGAGTAGCTAGTAGTTGGCCATTTGGCGGCTATCGTCAGCATTGGAAACACAAACACGTTTCACGTTGCCACATACTGCATGCCCCTTGCCCCATGCACACTTGTCCCTCTTCCCTTACCATCCCTCTTGCAATAACAAATTGCAAATGAAATACACAAGAATAACGCAAAGAGCATAAAGCGTGAATTGCTGCATACCAGCAAAAAAAAAATGAATAATTTCAATGTGAGTTGCGGCAGAAGCAGAGGGTGAACTGAGTGGTGTAGGGAGCGTTGGGGGGCGACCGAAATAAAAAGTAGAAGCTTGGAAGAACTGTTAACCAGAAGAATGTCACAATCTGCAACAATGCGAGAAGCAATTGAATGCTGACCAAGCTGATTTCCATCTCATTGCGTTGATGAACATACTGAATGGAATGGAACCCAGTCAGGGCAGGAGGGGCATTAAATGGCAGCACAGCTGACGAAAGGAAATGCCACAATACATACACTTAAAAAAAACATTTCGTTATTAAACTGTCAACAATGTATGAAAGAAAAGAAGTTTTAAACAAAAGCATGACTTTCACTGCTCTAAATTAAGGCATAATATTTAAATCAGATCCGTTAAGAAGTGCAGTTGTATTTTTTGCTGGCAGTGTAATGTTGTTCTTTGTAAGCCATCATCTGTCTTGGGTGCTGACTGCTTTGGATTCCAGGTGTAGGATGCAAGCTGTGGTACCACACGGCAGGTGTAGCAATCTAAGTATTCATGAGTGCATTTAAACATATTGCGAAAGTTACAAAATGGAAAGCAGTGCAATGCGTGCTACGTGTGTTAATGCATTTATTCATTTTGTTCACGAATGTAATCTTAAAAAAATTCTTAAGTAGGTTCTTGAATAAATTCCTGAATAAATTTATTACCAACATATTTGTTAAAGCTTCAACAAATGCACGAGCACAACGTCAGTTTACACACACGTCCTTTTTTTGTATACAAAATAAATTTTATCACAAGAAACATTGCGTGGAAAAATTGTATTTTCGATGTATTTAGTCACAGGTTTAATCGAGAGTAGTTTATGCTTTAATTTACATTAAAAACGAGCTTTAATTTACTTTTTATGTCATTTGTATAATTTATTTATTGTCAGCTCTTGTAATAAATGTTTTTTTTTTTTCAAACATTTATTTCAAAAGTTAAACCTATAAATAAATTTGTGTGTATTTTTATTTTGCATTTGGTGTAATTTTATTACATGTCCCATATAAATTCATTAAACTTATGAGTAAATACACATTGAATTCGTTGTTTCAAATATAATTTTATGTTATACTCTGAGCAAGAGTGTATTGGGTTTGTTAAAAGTATGTAATAGGCAGTAGGAGTCGTGACAGACCCCATAAGGTACATATATCCCTGATCAGCATCACAAGCCGACTCGATATAGCCATGTTCGTCTGCCAGTCTGTCTGAACAAACAGATCTCAGAGATTGTCAGAGCTACAAGTTTGAATTTATTCAGCATCGACTGCTTATTTAGTCCGCCAATACAAAAATCTTTTTTATTGCACCATCACGACCCATTCGCCTGCAATAAGCCAAAAACCAGACACACCTCGATGTTTTTGGGAATATTTTAGTGTCTTTGGCACTTAGGAATGCCAATTTTGGTACGCAGCTTTCTAGAGATAGCATAAATGCATAAAGTTGGGGTACCACGCCCCTTTGCCTAAAAGAAATTAAAGATTTTAAAAATTTGCATGCCGTTTTTAAGGCATTTGTTCTTATCGTACATAATGGTCCTTTGAAATTCATTTGGAGGCAAAGAATATTAAACTATGCCGAAAGTTGCATAAACATCGAACTATAAACAAGAAAGTTAGACACGTAACAACATTTATAAATGAAGGCAATGTCAATGCAAGTGTGCAAGCGAGACAGAAACATACAAACATTTGAACGAATGTGAGTAGAGGCAGCGCTGCTTGTGACGCTGGCCTTGTCGACCCACATACGTACAAACAGATATATGCTTATAATCGGGAATAAAAGCAGAGAGTATTATGCGGTCGAGCGTGCACTTGTTTTACTTTATGTTCATTTTGATGAATGAATGGCAAGTATTCATTCTATTCGGAAACGAGTCGAGTAATTCTTGCATTCATGTGCAATCCATGCAAATCCATAACAGCTGCAATTATTTGCTATCAAATGCAATCGAATGCAATCATTCATTCGCTCATTCTGCTTTCGTTTTCCGTTTTCTGCTTTCGCCTCTGCTTCCAGACACTGACCATTTTATAAATCTCCTCTCGTAACTGAAACTCAAGGCAGCCCAACTACCTATGGGTGAGACACGTTCCTTTCTTCCTTCCACCCGCTTCCATCCACTTCCCCTTCTTGCCTCATTGTTGTCGTTGTGCACCTGTCAGCCTTAAATGCGTCCGGAGCTTAAATGCCAATATTTTTTCAGAGTGTCAGTGACGCCCATCAACTATCATGTCCTTGCCTTCCTTACCCTCTGTGTTCAATCGCTATTCAGCTCTGCTCTTAGTGTTTTCGCTCCTCTTCTTCTCCCTACCCACCTCTCTCTCTCTCTCTCTCTCTCTCTCTCTCTCTCTCCTTCTCTCTCACTTCTTGTTGTCGTAGGTGTTGCGTCCTGTCTGATGAATTGAGCGTGAGCACGTGCATGATCCCCATCATCATTTTTTATGGCCATGCGTCAAAAACAAGACAAGCTTGCAATGCATACCCCTGGCCCTACTCCTAGCCCCCTCCCGGCCCTCCTCGCTTTCTGCTCTTATTTCCCGCCCTTAGAACGACTGCCAATGTGTCAAAATGTTGGCCCCTGCGTCAAATCGACACGCAGCAAAAGTTTCTAATGACAAGCAAGTGAGGATGTGAGCGAGGAGGAGTGTGGAAGGGCGTAGGGGACTAGGGGATGGGAGGGGTGTGTGATAGGACATTCTAGCTGTATCCGGAACTTTTGGCTAGATTCCGTTGGCAGCAGCGCGCTAATGTGCGTCATTGGATGAGAATCGACGACGATGGTGGTGAATCAAGAGGAAGGGCGAGAGAGAGAGTGGGAGGGAGGTGGAGAGGGGAGGGCAGGGGAAGCAAGAGAAAAAACGAACTCAAAGCGGAAGTAAAAAACGTCGGAAACACGCACACGCTGTAAGAGAGAGAGGGAGAGGAAACAGAGAGAGAGAGGCAGCATCAATTCCATCGTTCACATAGTTAAAGCATTTCTAACGAGACGGGCGCGCATATTGAACTTGTGTTTTCGCCCCCCTCCCCCGCCGGCCACGCCATCCGCTCAATATCAAAAGCTCGAACCACGCTAATGTGTGTGTAAGCAAGTGTGTGTGTGTGTGTGTGTGCGTGTGTATATTCGTGTTGTTGTTGGTATCATTGACACGCAAAAAACATGAAACACTTTTAGCATTTATGCGTTGCAAGGCAGCAGCTGGCTTACGCCATTTTTATGAATGGCGGAAAGCGGAAGCAGCCAAGAAGAAGAAGCAGAAGAAGAAGCAGAAGCAGAGGAAGAAGAAACAGCAGCAGCTAGCTAAAGGGCAAGCAGCAGAAACAGCTAGCATAAGCAACCAAACAAGCAGCTTATTTGCCAACAACAAAACTACTGAGCTGTAATTTGCTTTTACGCAAGTTTTCTTGATTAGAAAATACCCTGTAGGTAGCAACCATAAATTTGCACATATACCAGACGAATAAAGCTACAAAGTGTAAGTGTGAGCGGAATTTTACTAAAAATTCAAGAGCCGCTATTTTGATTAAATAAACTGTCATCTTCTTTTCTTTTCTTTTTGGCAAAACAGCATTATGAAAAATAAACTAAATATTTGAAACTATTTTCAGACTCTCGACGATCACAGCTACAAGAAATTTTGAAACAAAGTGTACGAAGTAAAATTGTTCAGCACTGCAAACTTTAGTTGTTCCTTAAGTTTTTTGCAACTTTTTATAGTAGCTACGAATCATTTGCCATATTTACTTTTATTTTTCGTAATTACATCCAAATTTTTACATACATTTTAGACGGCGGAATGGGAATTTTGCTGAGCTCATAGCAGGCAGCAAAAGTAACATAATTATAATGCGAAAAATAGCTGTTAAGTAAGCAATGTTTTTATTTGTTTTTATCTTATGACTCATCACTTTGAAGTTGATTTTGTTTAGGTAAACATAGAAAGAAACTCCACCAAATTGGTGGGTAATACTTGAGGCTTATTAACATACTACTAAAGTAAAAGAGTGTATATTTCATACATCATACATTCATCTATTAAAAAAATCTGTTAAACTACTTTAAAAAATTGTTGTAAAAACATCAACAAACTTCTCATGATCAACCGTAAACAAAGATACGGTTTTATTCAACTACAATCGTAGCTGACACTTTGTTAGTCAGATTTTGCATTTGAGATTTGAAAGGTGTGACTTTTGAATTCGTAATTTGCACAATTTTCCTTAGTTTTCAATGCGTAAAATAAACGAAAGTTTTTGATGGGGAAATTTTGCAACAATGGTGCCTAAAGTAAAGTGATTAATAAAGCTAACAATGTCTTTGTTGAATGTGCAATTCGTGGGGAGGAGGCAGTAAAACTTTGTAGTTAACATTGGACAAACTGAAACGACAGTGAGAGGGGCAGAGAGAAGAGAGAGATAGGGAGTAAATGGGCAGAGTGAGAGTTAAAGAGATGAAGTCAACGCTTTTGAGCCAAGAGTTTAGTTGGTGATGACAACGTTATCAAGTTGCCGCCTTTTCTGACATGATAACGTGTCCAAAAGGGTGTATAGGGAAAGTGGCGCATGTGTGTGTGTGTGTGTGAGTGCAATAAATCTAATATCGCTTAATGTTAAAAAACTGCAAAAAACTCAACGCACATGTCAATGTCAGCAAGGCTAAGGGCTGCAAGACGCAAGTGAGCGGGGTGTGGAGTGATGCCTCTGAGATGGAGGAAATGAAAGCAGTGTGTGATGGGAGGGGAGAGGCTGGCAATGTCGGCACGCTCGATTGGCAATAAATTGAAATACGCGACCATAAAATCACTTAATTGCGAATTCGTGTCGTTTGCTTCGATGGGAAGCGGCCAATTCAACGCTTCAAAGATAGCACTACACATGAGTGTGAGTGTGTGAGTGTGGAGTGTGTATGTGTGTATGTGTAAGTGTATCAGAGTATGTAATTGCACTGGCTGTGCACGCAGGCAGCTTGTGACCGAGTGCCATGCGCTGTCACTTGCAGATGGAGAACCAGAAGTAACGCTACACTTAGAAAAATAAAAGCTAAAAAAGTCACAAATTTGACTTGTTTTTAATTTAACTAAAACTTTAACTTACTATAATTATTTTCAGTATTATTTTTGATGCTTAATCAAATCAAAATAAGTTTAAAAACTTCGCATTTAGCTAAATATTTGTTACAGTGCAGCTGCAAATGGCAAGACTGTCAAAAGGGGTGGAGAGAGCAGCGCTGCGAGAGGGGAGACAGAAGGGAGCAGTTGGAGCAGGGGGACCCAAGGGTGTGTGACTCAAGGCTGTTTCATTTATGGGCACTCGATTGTGTGTTACTCGACGATTATGGCAAATTGATTTGTTTGCCAGACATTAGAGATGCCTCGCGCACTTTGCGGCTTTTAAATGCCGCCATACACGCAATTTGCCTGCCATTTTCGCTAACACACACCCCTGCCACTTGCCCCTTTCCTACTCCACTGTAACAGGAAGACAAATGAGCAATTTAGGGTGCGTGTGTGGTAAATGGTTGGGTAGATACCTGACATGATGACGGTACAGGTGACAAATGAAAACTTATTGCCGGTTATTGGTAATTAAAGCCAAAATCATTGGCCAACAATTGAGGCTTGCTAAGGCTAATGGGTGCTGCCAACTTACTAGCTGACAGCTTGACAAGTTGACAGTCCCTAGTGCTCAATTGACAGCACAAAATGGAGGTCAAGAAACAACTCAGGTGTTAATGGAGCTGAGTGCATCAATTAGTTGTGCGAGTGCTCAGAGTTCAAGTATTTGCATTCCAATTCGAATTTGTGCATTTCTTCAATGACAGTGTAACGAAAAAAGCAAAGCGAAAAAGAGAGAGAGAGAGAGTGGGAGAGAGATGGCAGTTGGCAGATGAGTGAGAGGGCGGAAGAGTCTCTTAGCAAAGTTGCTATGGGTCTGTGTGCAAATGTTGCTGTCATGGACAAACAAGCAAGTTGTAAATGCATTACACAAGATATGAAGTAGTAAATATACAAACACAAACACAAACACACACACACACACATGCACATGCACACACATGCTGCTCTCAAGTGCAGCTGGCAGCAAATTTGTATAACAACTCAGAGAAAAGTTCGCGCTTTGATAAACAAATACAAATACTCAGATGTCTCTATTGCACCCACCTACCCACTGGCACGGCCCCAGCCTTCTGCCACCTTGCTGCTTGTACCTTTGCCAGCACTTTGTGGCATCAACATGTGCATATTCGAGTACTGTATAAAAATGCGATGGAAAATGAGTTGCAGCATATCAGGCGTAAAGTATCTGAGTATGAGCACAAGTATCTCAGTATCTGTATTTCTGCGTATCTCAGCAGATGCAGCCATCCATCTTGCAGCTACAACAACTGATAACTGGTCGTGTTGTGGCAACTGTAACTGTCACTTTATGTGCAATCAGTCATGCGTGTTCCTGCCTGCTCTAAATGTATCCATCACTCCCGATAACTGTAGCTGTAGCTGTATCTCTCGCTGTATTTGTATCTTTTGTAGCTGCTAAACTCGGCTATACTCAAGAAAGAACTATTGAAGCTAAAATAATCGAGATGTCAGCAAAACTAAATAAAGTGTAAAAATTGCATCAAGTTTTTTTTTATCTTCTGAAATTTGCAGAAGTTTTAAACATTTCAAAATAGATGCTAAATCAGCGAAGACAAGACTTAATTTCTTTTAAATTTATAAGAAATATTTCAAGTTGAGAAACTATTTTATTAAACTCTAAGCTTTCAATTTATAATAATGTTTTTATAAATTTATTTTTACAGTGTATTTCATGCTAGTGTGCCGCAGTTGTGACTTTTCTTTTACTGACAATACTGACGCCCACTTTGCTATCAACCGCCATCAACGTTGTAATCATCATAATCGATCAATCGAGAACAGTCAAAGCATATTACTAATGGTGTTATCATTTTTATGCACGTCAATAACAGCATTGATCCATTTGGCTACACAGCAATAAAAGCGGCCTAAACCGAAAGCAATGGGCCAACATTCCGGACAGCAGCCAAAACCCGGCAACAACTGAGAGCCAAGGGACAAGAGAGACAAGAGCTATCAGCTAACAGGCAACAGTCAACAGCCAACAGCCAGCAGCCAGTGGCTCATTCAGGCAGCTCTGGCAACTTGGCCAACACCCAACAACCAACATTCAACATTCAACATGCAACACCTTCGTGTGGTCTACTCAGCTGGGTACTTGGCATACCCTGTAAAACTAAAACGAGTGCAAAGTGCATGCTAATGCGGACTGCTAACATGATTGTTTTTCTTTTATAAAGCCAAGCAAAGCAGCAGCAATTTTATAACTATTTCATAATAATAACCAGAGTTTAAATTACTTTATCAGTGACTATAATTTATCGTAGTATTAAAAATAAAATTTAGTTCAACTCTTTAGCTTTACTTTAATTTTTTAAGTTAGAGTCGCTTTCTTGATAGGACAACTGACAGTCGAGCACTTTTGGCACTGTCCAAAAACTAGCTCTGAATCAGATTCTATTGCTGACTGCGGTGTGAGTGCAGTCGGTGCTTATGAGTTCATGAAATGCTCTTTGAATATGCATGAGACCCTAAGGAGCGGCGAGTGCAGCAACAGCAGCAGCAGCAGCATCATCAGCCTCCTGGTCCTGCCCCACGGTGTCTGTACGTGTCTGTGTGTATGTGTCTGTTGCCTTACGCTGATTTTGGGGAGACTGAACTTGGGATGCAAAATGAGTTGAGATTAAATTAAATTATATTAAATTATAGAAACAGCTACATTTTGGGGAGCTTCTGGCCACAGTGGCTACGGTCAATGACAGTGGCCAGATGAAATCTTTCACAGATATTTTAGCTCTTTTTGTGGCAAGTAGCAGCTGCAAAGAGGCCAACAGAGAACTGTAGAAACTTTTGCACTTCACTCGTAATTTATTTGGGATTGTGATAGCAAATTATGCAAAGACTAAGGCAGGAGAAGACGACATGCAGATGCATGCAACGACACGTCACCAAATATATCTATCTAAACCAGTAACATTCAGTAAGAAAGGCAACAGTCGAGTGCACTGACTGTAAAAGACCGCGTACGCATAGTAGTGACCATTGTCCATATAAACAAAGAAAGAAAAGAAACAACAGAGTGACTTATATACACATATATTTGTATATGACTGCGACCTCACACATGAACGTCTTTCAAGTTTCAAGTCACCAAGTTTGATCAAGATCGGATAACTATAGCCTATAGATAAGGACATACGAACTGCGAACATTTCCATATCGACATGTCTGCTGATCTTGATGCTGATCAAGAATATATACATTTTATGAGGTCGAAAAAGCCTCCTTCTACCCGCTACGCACATTTCACTTCAGATAAACCACATAGACCCGTCTACTCTTTTTTAGAGTACGTGGTCTTAAAACGATGTGTGGCAAGGGTGATTTCGCTGTGGTCCAAGTGCGGTTTAAAAATGCATGCCAAAGGCACAAAAAAGTAAGACAAAGGGGGAGAAATAGAGGGAAGAGTGGAGAAAGGGTGCGGTGTTCGGGGTGTAGGTGACTAGGCATGACAACTCGTTGTGCCACTTGTAAATGGCGACACTTGCCACAGTGCTTAAAGGAAAATGGCATAAAATCAGCCTAAAAGCAGGCAACAAATTTTTCAACATCATTGTATGCGGCGAGCAACTGCATTTGTTTGTGTGTGTTTGGGGGGTAGGTGGGTATGTGTGTGTGTGTGTGTGTGTGTAGGAGGAAAGTAAATAAATAAGCAGAGAGTGCCACCAAAAAGAGGAAACTCAACTTGAAGATAAATGCAAATTTTCAGCTGCAGCTGCAATGTTGCAGCTGTGTGGCAGTTGCAGCTTCAGTTGTCGTTGTTTTTCTTCTTGTTGTTGTTGTTGTTGTCGTTGTCGCCTTCGTGCTCGCAACTCGTTTTTGTCATTTCCGCCAATGTCACAAATGTTCTGCCGCTGTCTCTACTGCTTCTTCTTCTACTACTACTTTTAGCAGTTTTTTCTTGCTTTTCTTTATTTGTGCCATGATTCGTCTTCCTTTGCGGTTTGTCATACTTCCTGCTCGGTGGCATTTGCAATTCCTTTGCGCGCGGCTCTTAACATTTGCAAGTGCCAGCAAATAAGGGGCGCAAGGGGACGTGCCAGGAGAACCAAAAAAAATTTGCCATCGCCCTCTCGACGGACTCATTTGGCAGCGTCAGAAACAGCCACAGAAACAGCAACAGCAACAGACAACACAACTTCATTTATCAAAACGCATTGGCCGCGTCGTGGAGTGTCCAAAATGATTCCCCTTCACCCCAGCCCCATCCCTCTCTCATCCCCTACTCTCCCTACCTCTCCCTTTGTCATTCACTTAGTTTCGCTGCCCAGCGCGTAACCTAATTCTATGCCAGGCCATCAGCCAAATGGTAACTGGCGCTGGTCACGCCCCTTTTTGCCAGTAAGTTGGTGTGTTGTTTGGATGGAGTGCACTTACAGCGCTGCGTTCGTTGATTGTTGCATTGTGGCATTGTTACTTTGCAGCTGGTAAACACGCAACAATGGAACAACAACTTTGTTAAAGGCAAAAACCAAATACCGATTACCAAATACGAAATGCCGAATACCAAAAATTACACAAATACATTGAAAGTGCAACAACAAGTGTAATTTGTCCAGGCCAAATAACAAAACAAATGTAATTTTGGTTCTCAGATTGCGATAGCAGTGCGAAATACTCTAACAAATAGCAGATAAATTGTTACATCAACTAAGCCATACGATAGGTAACATGTTAATACAATTTTTAACCTCTTGAGAGTTCGATAAATTTGTTTAATATTTGTCTTAAAACTAACTTACTCTTTTTATTAAAAAATCTGCTATTAAAGGAAAACGTAGCATACTTTTTAGCGCAGCTCAGCTCCTCGAGTAAAGCCCGCCATGAAAAGAAAAAGTAGCATACTTTTGAGAGCAGCTCAAAAGTCCGTTTTAGGACTTCAAACAACCAACGCTTTGTTAGCACATTAAAACTTAAGTATAAACTAATTTCTACGCATACTTGAAGACTTTTATTAATTAGGTTAATGAAGTGTGGTTTTATGTCTGGCCTAAGAAAGTCGTTATCAAGTGATAAGTTTATACAAGCATACGAAATTGTAGCCTGTGGCAGGTCTTTTGTTTCACAGCTTATATAAACAAGTGTAATTTACTGTTTGATTGATTAGTGTGTAATTCAGCTATTAAAGCTTAGTTTACAATAATTTAAATACGATTTTACAAGCCATACAAATGCTTTTAAATAAATATGCGTATATAAAAATAAATGCATTTAATAAATTTTAAGGAATACATTATCTTTCTTGTATTTTAAAACTTTTCTGATGACATATTTTATATTATGTAAATTTGATTGAGTGTTAAAGTAATTGCTGCCAATTAATTTCACTTTTAACAGCTACAAGAATTGATTGAATGTCAATTATTGTGTGTTTTGCAAAAGATATGTCATTAAGCGACTCTTTAAAATTGAAAAATAATAGCTCTAACAGGTTTAACATGATAAACAAATATAGTTTTAATTGCCGTAACTCTGTAGTCGCATCAGTTTTTATTATTGAACAAATTGACTACTCGATATGGGAATAAAAACTAGTTTTATAGTTAAATTGTTCGGATTGCAACTAAACTAGTTGGATTGCTTTGAGTTAGTTTTTTTTGCAGTTGGTTATTGGCAGCTTAACTGAAGTATTCATTACGATCAAAGGGCATTCGTGCATTCAGTGCTGCCAACTCGCCAACTAAACATCGGCCATACAATAAAATCGAGCAGCGTCAGGAGGCCACAAAACTACAGTAAATAACATACAAAATCGAATGGCCTTTTCCGAACCCCACTCTCCCAAAAGGGTAGGTAAAGGGTTGAGGGGAAGGGTAAGAGGAGATGCCGTTACTCAATGAATTTTCATTTGTGTAATTACATTGGCGCATTTTCAAACAACAATTAGCGCGTGTTGGCAACTCTGGTTTGAAAACGCGACTCGTTTACAAAACGCGGCGCAAAAGTTTTCAACTGCCTGCATCCTGCATCCTAGGTTCTACATCCTGCACTCTGCATCCCGCATACCGCATCCCCCATCCCGCATTTGCATTGAGGTGGCAGCTACACACGGGTCAGTGGCTCGTGTTGCAGGTGGCAGCGGGAAGCTTCAAGCCACATCATCAATCATGCATTTGAAAAGTTTATTAAGGAGCGTGAGTAAAGCAGACACACACATAGAGAGAGAGGGGAGATGCTGAAGGAGTGAGAGCACAAGAGTTGCAAGTGTACTTAGGCGCTAAAAGTTTTCAATGGCTTTTGCGCTTGCTTGCTAACAAACTAAGTCAGGCAAAGTTTATGCAACACGCACACCCACACACACACACACACACACAGCAACGCACACACATACTTGCACACACACTTACACATGAGCCATCAATTCAAATTTGGCCGTGAAAAGTCAACGACGACATCGTCGCTGATCGCATTTCAATGACAAAAGTAGGCCGGGAATTTTTGGAGCATGTGAAAAATGGGATGGAAAATGTTGAAAGCGCTTTTCCATTGGTTCTGCTTTGGCTCCTTCCTTTCAACTCTCTTCTGCATTGTTGTGAAAAGTTTTTTGTTTTCGACGATTTTCACTTTCGCTTTATAAACTCACAGTGCTTGCAATAATTTACCACAGCAAAACCTCTCGACCCACTGCATTTTTTGCCGAGTCTATGCATATGAGTGTTAGTGTGAGTATATGTACATAAATGTATAGCATCTCTATATATATAAATATATTTTCATCAATTTTCAATGACAATGGCAGCCCAAGTGGCAGACAATGAACGCCCGTGGTGAATTTATGATGCACAATACGCTCGGAAATTTTCAATAAATTGCAGCCGAGGCTGAAGTTGAAGTTGCTGTGAGATGTTAAAAGTTGCACGAATGCAAGAAATGCAACATGCATCTAATGCGAATGCCATTTGCAATATTTATCAGCTGTTGCATAAAATCACACATATTGGTCTACTGGCAATACTTATTTATCGATATTTGTTGAGACATTTCTTATAAAGCTTTTTTGCTAGACTCATACTTTGTGCTGTGATCTAAGATTTATTTCTATGACTGGCTTAAATCCTAATCGAAAGTCAAATCAATAAATTATGTTGCATTTTTCTGTTTCTTAACAAAAAGTGAAACTAAAGTTGAGTTAAAAAAGTTAAATAGCTGTAGAGATGTATGTGTATTTTTAATAACAATGACTTCTCATTACGTGGCCATTAATTAATTTTTACAAATTTATTGAATTTTATTTTATTGAGAAAACATTTTGATTTTACACTGTGCAACGAATTTTTACGCTGCGTTAAACTGCTTTTAGTGTTTTTTTATATTTTTATATTTTTTACTCTAAAAGAAACGATAAAAAAGCAAACATGCGTTTCTATATAAAAAGTGTCGACTTCACATATTTGCTCATATAATTTGAGCACATAAATTATTTAAACAGCTTGTTTGAAAGGAAAACTATAAAATAATTGTGAATTATTACACTAGCTTTATTCGAATAGTTTTTAATATGCAATATTTGGTGGCATTCAGAGTTAAGTAATGCTTTTCTCATGTCCCTGTAGCGTGTGCTTCGATTGATGCTCAATGTGGCATAAATGCTGGTCACAAAAGCTAAGCTGCACTCTACTCTCTCTCTCTCTCTCTCTCATTCACTTTCCGTCTGCTTCTTGGACTGTTTTGTGTGCTGGCAGTTTATGTCTCTTTCCTCATTGCACACACTCTTTTTGCCTGCTTCTGTTTGTTAAGTTGCGCGTAGACGACAGCGTCGCTGCTGTGGTCATGAATCATGCCAAAAATTTCAACGCCGACGTCGACGCTGACTTCGACTTCGACGCTGGCGACCTAAATTTTGATGCTGCCTTCAGTTGAAGCGGGCAGACGACAACGACGACGACGACGACTGGGACGTGGAGGATGTTGGCCATGAAGACAACGTTGCAGACATTGCAGAATGCGACTGCAATGAATTTGTCGCACTGCCAGTGTTGAAAAGTGGGCGTAAAGCGATGCTTGCTACGCTGCAATTGGGTTCGACGGCTCGACAGGGTGCCAAGGGGTGCAAAGGGGTGCCAAGGGGTGCCAAGGGGGTGTACTCGGTCTGTGGCACGCCCCATTTTGCCAAGTGGCGTCGTCGTAGCACTTCACTTTTCTATATTAGCGCCACGTAAGTGCAGCCGCAGGGGGCGTGGCAATTGCATTACAAATGCCATAGGGGGAGCTGAGTATGCAGTTTCACTATACCCCTCCCCAATCCACCCCCACCACCCGCCATAAGCCTTTCCATTTCCCTTACACCCACTAAGCACAATCCATTCAGTTATCCGACGGAGCAGTAGATAAAACCGACGGACAGCTAAGTTACGAGATAAGTTAATACCAAAAGACACTTCGAATCTCAAACACTCTGCTTGAATGTGGCCAATGTTAATCTGGCATCCATAACAGTGGAAAGTAATCTAAGTTTTCATTTAAATAGAAATGCCAAAGTAACTAAAAAAATATTAAAAATATTGTAAATTTAAAATTAATATTGATATATGCAGAAACATAAATAAATTTCATTCAAATTAAATGAAAGTTATTTTCTAAGCTTTTATGCTTGAAAATAAATTAAATTGTTCATTAAAATTGCCCATTTTAGGTGATAGAACTACAAAAGATTATGTAGAATAATGTAAATGCATTTCAATGAATTTCATTTCTGTTACATTGATTTAAATTCATACAAATGTATTGAATAAATGGACATCAAGACTTGGTTGGTTGAGCACAAAAATTGAACTGACTTTATTTCTTAAATCCTAGGCCTTATATAGCTACAAATTACAGCGGAGTACAGCTCTCTTCTAAGAATTTGGTGTTGTACCCCACGCACAGGACAGAGCGTGGTTTTATATTTAGAAGTATTTTTATCTTAGGCTTCGTTGCCAAGCATGGAATCGGGTCGCAAGCATAGATAGACAAGTATATTCATAGATTAGAAATTTAGGGTTTACATCGTTTCATAAAATAATCGCTGCGTTGTTAATTTCTGTTAATATAATATGTTCGTGCTTGAACATTCTGCCAAGGGCCACAGAAACGGCGGTTACTCAATTAAAATTAAATTACATTTAAACCATGTTTACCACATTTTTTTTGTTGTCGCTGTTAATGCTGCTGACGCTTCTGTAGTCGCTGTTGCTGTTGACGCTGCTTCTGTCCTGATGCTGACGCTGCTGCTGATGCTGCTGCTGATGACTCTGCTCACGCTGCTGTTGATGCCTCTGCTCACGCTGCTGCTGATGCCTCTGCTCACGCTGCTGCTGATGCCGCTGACGATGCTGACGCTGACGCTTATGTCGCTGACGCTTAGTCGCTGCTGTCTTTGCGGACGTTGTTTCTGGCTCTTGGGGTTATAAGTCCTCTAGCCACTCCGATTTCCGATTCTATTGCTTTAGAATCGTTTTAGACTCTCGTACTTTTTTTTTTTCACTTTCCGATGTAAGCCTCGGAAACGCTCAATTTTTACCGTCGAGTTAGATTCTCGATCGCACACAATTCCGGCGTAAAGCCTCGGAAACGCTAAATTTTTTTTATTTTTATTCCCTGCCTCTTTTCTTTTAGAGCGCTAGAGTTTTTGATAATCCTCTTCAGATATTTATTATCTCTGTCTCACAAGGAGAACTAGAGCAATCAGTTCTGCGTTTCGATCACAGACTCGAAAACGCTCACTCTGTCTCCTCAAAGGGAGAACAAGAGCCATCAGTACTGCGCTTCTTATGATAGCAACAGACCAATTTATTTTGCAACCTTAAGTATTTCACTATAAGGTGCTGGTTTAAAATTCTGTGTCTCTTACCACTGGTGGGGAAAACAACAGAATGCTCGAAGGACCAATGAATAAATGGACATCAAGACTTGGTTGGTTGAGCACAAAAATTGAACTGACTTTATTTCTTAAATCCTAGGCCTTATATAGCTACAAATTACAGCGGAGTACAGCTCTCTTCTAAGAATTTGGTGTTGTACCCCACGCACAGGACAGAGCGTGGTTTTATATTTAGAAGTATTTTTATCTTAGGCTTCGTTGCCAAGCATGGAATCGGGTCGCAAGCATAGATAGACAAGTATATTCATAGATTAGAAATTTAGGGTTTACATCGTTTCATAAAATAATCGCTGCGTTGTTAATTTCTGTTAATATAATATGTTCGTGCTTGAACAGTATAAACAAAAACTTTTAGGCAGCAAGTTTTGATTTTAAAACACAAATAAACAAATAACCATTGTATTTGATATAACATATAAACTAAAAGCAGAATGAATTTAACAAAGGCTTAGAGCATATACATATTATAGAGTCAAGTCTTTGCCTTGAGAAGTTGTCGTCTTCTTAATGCAAAGATGCCAAAAGTCTGAGTAACAAATTGGATGGTGTCAGCTGCGCTTGGTGTATTAACTTGACTGACTTCAGTTGCTGTCTGTTGGGTGCCAAAGCAAAGACAGCCCTTGCTGTGCAGTGTAACCGCAAAAAGAAGTCGCCTTTCGCAGTGCAAAAGTGGAAAAGTAGAAAAGTGCTCTGAGTTGTCGTCTGTCTGCTGTGTTTTTGGGTACGTTTCTTGCACTTCATACTCAATTCCAAAGAAAAGCAAAAGCTTTACGCTATATGGGTCTATGGATGTGCAAGTGCGAGTGCGAGTGCGAGTGTCTGTATATGTGTGTGTGTGTGTGTGTGGTTCGTTTAATGGCCACAAAGCGGAAACTGGAGCGTGGCAACTGACGGCGACGTTGTAAAAATTGCTGCAGTTGTTGCTGCTGCATTAGCAGCCATTTGCAGCAGCTATTGATGTGCTTTCTCTATCTATATCTATCTCTGTTTTCCTTTATGTATGCCTGTGTGTGTGTGTGTTTGTGTGTGTGTGCTTTAGTGCTATTTATTTATGTTTACTGCGTTGTCTGCTGGGCAGCCAAAATGATGACATGAAAAATTGTGTTGCCTGCTTTTGGGCGCTGTCTGAGCTGCTGCTGTTGCTGCCACCGCCGCTGCTGCTGTGATTCTTATTACCCGCCCAAAGGCAGCTCAAGATACGGCAGAGCTTTTCATGTTTTCAAAATTTATGGGTTTTTAAATCGAAAGAAATTCGATGCTTGTTTAAGGCACAGCCCAAATGCCACTGCAAAGTGAATGGCCAAACGAGTGAGCGGTAAATACGCGTATGAATGCCACAACAACAATATATAGTAGCAACAACAAACGAAACATTTCGGCAACATTGAGCATTCAAGATTTATGTACACTTTTGCATTTTTATTTACGATCTGAGAAAAATACCTACACAGGTTCACATGTGTGTGTACACTGATAGAAATGCACAGTTAACTTACATTCAAGTTATTTTAAGAACTATTTGTCATACAACTAAATCAATCATATATTTTTAAAACTTTTGCAAACTGACTTACTGATCTATAATTAAATTTAGTTTGATAAAATAATCAACAATTTCGATTTATTGGAATCTTTATTCTTAAGTCACTTCTTAGACAAAATTAAGTTTTTTCGAGCTCATAATTTAAATATTGTTTTCCAAGTGTAAGGATAAACAATAAATACACCAAAAGCGGTGCTCTGACTTGAAGCTTAGCGGTCTGCAGACTCCACATATATATAAATATATGTAATTTTTTTTTTTTTTTGGCTTTTTTCTGTTTGTTTTTGGCTATAGCTCAAGGCTTATGGCATGGATTGGCTCTAATTGCAGTCCAGTTTCAGTTGCTCAGTTTGTTTGGCCATCAAAGGCAAAAGGCTCTAATTCCGCTGCTATGGCAACCGCAAATGTTGCCGAGCCATTAAACGCAATCTTGGCAGAGATGCGATGCTTACGCTAGCAGCGACTGCGACGTCAACTGCGATGTCAACTGCGCTGTCGGCCTTGGGAACGCGACGCGCATAAAAAATGAAAATCAAATCGACGACACGCACAGAACTGGCTAAAAGGGAGCTGATAAGGGGACGGTGTGTGTGGCAAGGATTGGGTCAGCTGAGCTTAGAACTTGGGCAGATGCGTTGGCGTTGCCGTTGGCTTTTGCTTGGGCTGTGGGTGTAGGTGTGGGTGTGGGTGTGGGCGTGGCTGCCGTGTGCTAGTTTCTCCGTCTGTGCAGCAGACAAAACGTTTGCTTGCTACAGCTGCGGCCTCATTTTGTGGATGCCACTAAAACTGAAACTGAAAACGAAACTGAAACTGAAACTAAAGCATAGACAAAGTCCGAGTGCCGACAGTGACTTCGACTGCGACAGCGACAGCGACAGCGACAGCGACTCCGAGTCCTTGTCGTATCTCGTTCGCTCTGTCCTGCTGTTGGCTGACAGGAAATTATCCTCTTCGTTCTTTAAGCTGTCAGCTGTTAGCTGTTGGCCGTTAGCGTCCACGTCTAACACCGTCCAAATGTCCCAAACTCGATTTCATTTGCACTTTCCATTTCGAATGCGTCCAGACAACATGTCTCCCAATCTTCTAATACCCTGTCTGTCCCTTTTTACACGTCGGTGGGGCATATAAAATTGCTAGTCCTAAATGCTCGTGCTTCGCATATCAAATTCAGACACACACAAATACGAACACGCACATGCACGTACGGGAACACAAATACAAATAGAAATACAAACAAATGAATGATTAGCACTCAAAATGGAGGCAAAGTCAAAAAGTGACGAAAATTAAACGTTTTTTTAGAGCATTTTAAATTTCTTTTTCTTTTGTTCTTTAAAAAATGGAAAATGTTTAAAAAACCAAACACTAAACGAGTTTCCAAATAAAATGGCAAATAATTTGTTGTGTTAGCTATTAGAGAAAAACATTGTTCCATCAATATTTGTTTAATCTTCAGTCACTAGCGTGAACTATAATAAACTTCCATGACAGTTTAACTGTGAAAGGGTATAGAAACTGCGTTTCAACTGGCTAACTTGAACTTTTACTGAATGTTTGGCAGTTGCCAGAAATGTTGGGCTCCCGAAATTAAGCTGATGCAATAAAAGCGTGGTAAGCCCACATTGTGCAGCCCTGGCAATACGAGCAAACTCTTGTAATGGTTGTCCTTCTTCTACGGCATCTGGAGCTGCTAACTCGAACCACTTGAGTGCTTGAATGGACAGCCAGTCATGTTAAGAGATAGAGACTTGGGAGAGCTGGAAGCTGCTAGAGCAGGGGTATGCTAGGCTGGTGGGCGGGGGCGGGCCATGTCAAGCAATGTCAGGCGATTGTTTTGTGTTTCAAGTCCTTTGCGTGGCTTTGTTTGAGTAACCACTTGAAGGGATGGGTCTTTGCATTAGATTGGGTCGAGGACAGTGGCTTAGAGTGCACCATGGGTGAATTCACGCTATAAGTGGCAGAAAATTGTACTTCATCTTTTCGTATATTTTGGCCGCTCTATGAGAAATATTTATTAAAAATAAAAAATTTAACTTGATTAAATAATTTTAAAATGAAAATCGATTGTCAAGGAAGAAAAATGTTTCGTCTTTATAGTAATTTCTACTGAAATAAAATATGAAGCATGGAGTTTTTGCAATTCTTTGCGCAAATTAAAGCAAATCACCCATGGTCGAGGGGCAAACCGTTGTAAGGGCGCACTGTGGACGAAGTGGGGCTAATAAATGTGAGGGGTACTTACTTGATATAAATGAAAGCACAAGAATCATATCTATGGTCACTTGAAACCACTTCATCTCATTTCCCTCTGCGCGCTTGTGTTTAGCGTTGTGGGCGTGGCAGCGACGTTGTTGTAGCTGTTACAATAGTACAGTGACTGCTAACTGTTAATTGCCAGTGTTGTTACAACTGCAATTAAAGCTGTTGTTGTTGTTATAGTTGTTGTTGTTGTTGTAGTTGTTGCTGTTGCCTTTGACGCAGGCGCAGCTACAAATGCAAAGTTGCAGTTGCTCTGCTTCTTCACTGCTGTTATTGTTGTTATTGTTGTTGTTGTTGGCAATATAAATATTATAATTATTTATAATTTTGTTATAGTTGTTGTTGTTGTTGTTGTGCGTTATATTCATTTCAGTAGTTGTTGTTTTGGATTTGGCAGCATTTATTTACATTTTATTCTGTTGGAGTTTTCTGACACTTGATAACATTCGATTAACGGCATTCGCTTGTTTCCGATCGCCCATTGTTGTTGTTGATTAATTTCAATTAAATTCAATTAATTTAATTAGTTGCATTTTACTCATATCGTTTGTTGTTGTTGCGAGTTCTAGTTGGTAAATTTGCTATATATATTTTCTATAACTTTCTCTATTTATTTTTTATATATTTTTAAATATATTTATATATGTATATTTATGTGTATATTAAATATTAAATACATATATTTGTTGCTTGGCAGTATTCGATTAAAAAATTCTTTAAATTTTAATTTTTTATTATTTTTTTTGTTTTTTATGTTTGGTGGCCTTCTCCGTTGATCCTTTTTCTGCTTCAGCTTCTCCACCTTCTGCCCTTTCACTTTCATTCTCTATTCATTTTTCCGCTTTTTATTTTCCCTCTATTTCTCTACGGGATTTCCTTCCTTCCTTCTATTTGTGTCCTGCAAGTAAATAAAACAATTGCCGTACATTTAATTAGTCTGTCTCTGAGAAAGTGTGTGGGTGTGTGCGTGTGGGTGTATTTGTGTGTAGGTGTAGGTGTGTGTGGGTGTATTTGTCTGTATTGCTTTGCTCCCTTTTGTTTTGTTGTCTTATTAAAAATATTTCGTTGATTGTTGTCCAAAATGACAATAAGCAGAGCAACAAATTTCTTAAGAATTAACAAGATTTGACCACAAAGGGTCGCTGCAAACTGAAAGTTAAACATAAAAGTTTGGCTTAAACGACTGATTAATACTCTTGCAATTAACAAAATCTTTTTAATCGCATTTTTTATTACATTTTCCTTAGATTTTTAATAAAGGAATCAAATTTTTCTTTTGCAAAGTAAATGATTTGATGCAAAAGTCGACTATTTAATACCCTAGCTGGAGTTTAGAGAGTATTAAGCTGTTTTTTTGTAACTCTGACAGGCGAATGGCATTTGTTTCTGCTGTCCTCCCATTTTTACTACTTCTCACATGTATTTGAATTTTGTAAAGTTCAATTTAAGCTAAGTTAAGCTCCTGCTTTGCAGTGTATTCCGTGCGTCGTCTTTGCCATTGTATTATACAATTTGTTTATAGCAATGAGCCAAAAGTTTGCTTTAATCCAAGTGAGCTGCTTTGGGCATCACTTGGTTCGCTTTGTGTTCTTCTAGTTCTTCTTATTTTCTTATGCAAATTCATTTTAATTATCATTTGCGTTTTGGGCATCGTTCGGAGCAAATTGAATTGTACGGCAAAAGTGAGACAGCAACACTGACAGCCATTGCTCCCCAGTGAGAAAAACCAAAAAAAAAAGCAAAATATAATAATAATAAAGATATTAAAATGAAAAATTGTTCCAGGCTCATAAACATTTTCTGAATTTCAATTTGTTTACGTGGCTCAAAGGCGCTTTGAGGTTTATACAAACTTTTTTTTTGCTTTCTTTTGCGACTCATTTTTATTTATTTTTACTTGACGCTGGCTCGCAAATGGCACTGGGTCGTATACATACCGCAGCCACTGTATTACGCTTAATTCAATTAATGATTCGAGGCTTAGTCCAATCTTTTTTTTTCGTTCCGTTTCCCCCAAGCTGTCCTTGAGCAACCTAGATGTGAATATCTCTCGACTGGAATTGAATAGCATTCACGAATACTATTCAAATGTTAATTGCAAGACGAAAATAGAGAAATTCACTCAACTGGTTAACGAATAATGCACATCGATCGAAGCTTAGATTCTGCTAATTGGACATTAAATTAAACATTGGACTTGTTGCCTGTTGTATTACGAGACAAGAAAGCAATAAATTGTTTTGTCGTAAGTCTTGTTAGCCAGCTTAAACCGCTTGTGAATTACAAAACTTTGGTTAAGAACTTAAGAGCTTGAAGCTTACGAGTTTGTACTGTTTTAAAAGCTTGCTGCTTGCTGCTTGTTGCAGCTTTTAAGTGTGCGAAACTCGTACAACTTAACAATTTAATTACGAGTTTAGTGCCAAAATGTGTGGCAGGTTAAAGCTGCAGCACCGAGTGTCTCATATAAATTTCTTTTGTGGAATAAAGTGTTGGCTTTGCAGTTGATGAAAACGTTCTTTTGATGGCAATTCATTTAGCATTCGCTTAGGCAATGAGTTAACAGCACGAAATAGTAATAGTAACAATTGTAATAGTGTCTTTAAATACGAATTTGCTTATAGACAACTTTTTACAACATTTCTAAATATCAATTATCGAAATTTCATTGAATATCTTTAAAAAAAACTCAACTAAATTTCTTATTTTCACAAAAACTTCCATTTGCCCCACCGTGCGCTGCCCGGGCTATGTCATAGACGCGGCAGAGACGCTGACAGAGCCAACAAATGAGCGTCGAGGGCGTGAAAAGCATTTCGGAAGTAATTTGCTAGAATGTCATGTGTGCAACGTCTTAACAATGAGCTTCTTTTTTTTTTTTGAGGGGCAAAGGGGTGGTGTTGGGGAGTAGGGGTTGGTGTAGTGTTGAGGTAACGCGACCTGCTTCGACCATCGTCAAGCTATCAAATATTTAGAAGACACCCAGCAGTGGACTCTGACTGCCTGCAGGCCAGGTGCAGCCAGGTGGCATGTAGCATGTGGCATGTAAGAGGGCGAAAGCTCGAGAACGTCGACGACACGTTTTTGATGCAACAAAAGATGCCAAGTGTCAATTTAAACAGCCGCACACTTGGCGCTACAAAAAAAAAAACACAACGAGAATAAATTTTTAATATTTTCGTTACTTCGAGGCTTAAGTACCCGGTACTGAAGAAAACAAGAAGAGACAATCAAACGCATTCTTAATCAATATTAAATTATATGTCATTAACCATTAGTTGTGTAATTCAGAATGTGTTTTATCTTGTTGTAAATCGATGGCATAGCAAATATATTAATATTCTGTGTGCTGTTATCAAAAGAGTTTCACTAGGAGGATACTAGGATTAAAGAGAGTCTAAAACCTCTTATATAATACACATGCTTAGTAGACGTTAACTTACTAGTTGACTAACTAGTTTAACAAGTTTAGCTTAAATTAGGAAATACGAGAATCTTTTCAAAATGTACATTTTTTTGCAGTATCGTTTTACAGATTTACAGCCTTTTCCGCTTAAAAGTAGGGCTCGAGTGTGTCCCGAAATACGATTTTTAGGCACTGTTCCAGCACGAGCCTATCCCATGCCTGAAAGGTATACTCCTTCTCCTGTTTCATTGTCATTCACGGTCGCAGTCACATGCTCGTTTACGTTCACGTTTAAGTTCTCATCGTCATCCGCATTCTCATGCTCATGCTCATCCTTTTTCTGCTTCTCATCCTTGTGCTCATCCTTATTTTCATAGTCATCCTCATGCTCTGGCCCATTCCCATTCCCATGCTCATGCTCATGCTCAACGTGCTCGCCTGACACTTGAAGCAAAAAGCCAACGTTGACAGCGTTTAAGACGCTCGCTTGGGCATTGTCCTTGCCAGGCAGCAGGCTGCTCCTTGATGCTCCTGCTGCCTGGACCTGGCTTCATTTTGGCTTGCCTGACAGCGCAAGGCTTCTCTGTTCTGTCCTGTCCTGTACTGTACTGTCTCCAACCCTATTTCTGTCCCTGTCCTCGCTTGTTGTCTTTTCATATTAAATGCATTGCGAGAGAGAAAAAAACTCACATACAAAATAGACAGAGTGAGTGAGTGTGAGAGAGAGGGAGATGAAAATTCGATTTTTCGTCAACGGTGGCTGACAACTTCCGTTAGCAGGGCAACAATGAAAGCCTTGTGACTTGTGACTTGTGACCTCCGACCTCCAATCTCCGAGCTCCGACCTACCATATTGCCTCTAGCCATTGCCACTGCCAGTCATTCAACAGTCATGACAGTTACCCAGCCGCCAAGCCATCAAGCCAGCATTCTCTCAATTCCCCAACCCTTAACCTTTAGCCCAAGCCACCCCCCCACACCCTTGCCCCACCCTTTTCACCCCATCCCTTGATGTCGCCGCTCATTATGAGCGCTCATTAGGCGGCGCTCGCGGCATGTCAGTCAAAAGAGGCACGACCCCAACAGCAACAGTGTATGGCTGTCTTCTTACACCCTTCCCTTCCCTTCCCTTCCCTTCCCTTCCCCTCCCTTTCCCCCCTACAGTTTGTTGTTATTGTTGCCAGCTGTCAACTGTCGGGCTTATCAACTTCATCAGGCAACTTGCAACATGTCACTTAACCATTTAAAATCCTTGGGAATTCAACTAAATTTGCAATTACATTTTAACTTCTTAACAGTTGCTTAACATTTACAGCATTGTCAACTGTTAAGTCCTTGACTTGCTCTAACAGCTTTCCATTCTGTTAAATTTAATTTGTCTGTTAAACGCGCTGTGTGCAAATATGTATGTAAGGTTATGACATCGCCGCTTGCGTTCCCACACTTTATAGTGTTGGCAAACGTCGTAAAGCTAAGCACATAATCGCTTCATAAACGCCGTAAGCGCATTTTTAAAGTGCCGTGCTGCTTGTCCTTAAATAAATTATTTTTTAACCTCACACACACTTGAGTCAGTGAATGAATAAATTTATAAATTCATATATTTTAATATATAATATGATCTTTTTTATGTTTAATAATAAAACTCTTCTTTGCGAGTACAAAAGGTAATCTATATTATTTTAAGGTAGAGGTATTATGTATGCATAAGTGTTAATATATATTAAATGCAGAACTATCTTTTATGGAAGTATATTAAATTTTAAAGAGATTATTTATCTTAAATTTAAAGATTTTTTAGAAAGCTTCATAAAACTTAAGTTAAACTGTTTAAAAAAGGAAATGCATTGCCAATATCAATTTTATAAGTTAAAAACCATTTAGAAAATTGAATGCAGCAATCAAATTTTTTGATATAGTTTGAATTATTTCATAAACATAACTTAAATTTGTCCATACCTCAAAAATTTAAATTATAATTTACTACAATATATAAAAGTCCGACTTAAACAATTATTATTAAGAGCTTTAAGTTATGTTCAACTCGGTATTTCAAAGACAAATATAATACTGTTTCGATAAGTAAAATTGTTTTGCATAAACCAAAGATAAGAACTTCAAAGCTTTGTAATCGCCGAGAATGAAACTTGCTATCAATGATTCAGTTATGTAGAGTGTGAAACAAATTTTGTTCTATATTTTCTATTTGGCATTTTAATTTACCCTCTTAACATAATTCTCTTGTGTTTATAAAATAATTTTAAACAAGAGTGATACCTATTTGTTAAGAATTAAAGTGTTTAATTTAAAGTTTAGACACAATTACTATTAGTTAATTTGAAAGTGTATTTCTTTATGGGTTTCTCGATTCTCTCTGTACTAAATGTAGCATTTTTCGGTCCTTGGTCATGGCACATCAGTTCAGTTCACATCAGTTCAGTTTAGTCGATAGTTAACTTGTAGTTGAGACAGATATATGCATGCTTCTCTTTCTATATAGTATGGCATCATCATTTTCTTTGACTTGTCGTTGTCAGTATCTCATTCGCATTCTCCTCATCTGACTGGTTGTTGGTTGTGTTGCTGTTGTTGTTGGTGGTGCTGCTGCTGATTTAGCTATTATTACATGCATATTTCGTGTAATGAGTGCGATTAGCATTTCCAATGAAGTGGGGCTAACAATGTGCTCTGCATTTCTAGTTAGCCAAGTTTCAAGCTGTGCCTCAAGTGGTTGCTGTGGCTCTTACTCATGTTATTGTTGTTGTTGCTGCTGCTGCTGCTGTTGCTATTGCTGCTGTGTCATCAACATAATCATCGACATCAACATTTCAAATTGAGCAACATTATTAGCTTTTCGCATACACAAAGAGCGAGAGAGAGAGAGAGAGATAAAGAGAATGCTGCTGCGAAGGAAGATTGATCAATTGCTGCGTTTATTTATGAACAGCGTGTAGTTCGATTTCTACACTGAGAAAAAATTTCATTAAATTCGGAAATTTTTGCTCCTGAGTTTGAATTATATAGCCACAAGTTAAGTGTTGCCTTGTCTTTCTAAAATGTTTTTTTATTAGTGTATTTACAGATTTTAGCCCTCTTCTCCCTTCACTTGTCTCTCTATTTCCATCTTTCATCCGTGACTGACTGCCTGCTGAGCTGCAGGTTTGCCGCTGCCAAAGCCATGGCCACGCCCACACCCAAGCCTCCTGTTTGCAGTCTATGCCACTTGCCGTTTGCCGTTGCCACTTTTGGTGCGCGCGTTTTTAATGTTGCCTACTTTTCTGCGCTCGCTGTCGCATATTTTTTTTAGCCTTATCCTTTCATTTTTGGCTTCTGCTTTAGCTGCTTCTTTCTCTAGCTGTGTGTCTTTTTTTGCTTTTACGCTCGTTTTGGTTTCGCTTTTGGTTGGCATTTCGGCTCATTGTCTACTTATTTTGCAGCAGTTGCTTGCTAGCTTCGATTGCCGTGTCCTCGTCCTCGTTCACGTCCTCGTTGCCGTTCTCATCGTTGTCCTCGTCGTCGTCGTCGTCGTCGTTGTAGTCGTCGTCGTCGTCCTCGTCCTTGTCCTCGTTGTTGTCCTGGCCCATGCGTGTGCCTTCCTTCCTACCTAAATCTGTTCCCTTTTGCGTGCCGTGTTGTCCTTGTCAGCATCGTCTTCTGCATTTTTGTGGCCTGCAATTCACACTGAGAGACGACATTCAACTGCTACTGGTAGTGCTGCTGCTGTCTGTGTCTGGCAACAACATGCAGGTGACACACGACCCTAATGCTGCCACACAGCTGCCTCTAAGACTCGGTCTTCGTCTTAGTTTCAGTCGCTATTTCAGCCTCAGTTATAGTATCAGCCTGTTTGCCTGTCTGACTTTGCCATTGCCTTGGCAGTTGATTTCTGTCACAGCTGCTGCTGTGATTTGTGTGTCTTACCCATCTCTCTCTCTCCCTCTTTCTCTCTTTCTCGCTCTGCCCCTTTTTGTGCTGCATACTTTGTTTTTTTTTGGTAGGCGACTGCTTAAAAATTTATTGCTCATACGCACGGTGTGTCAGCGTCGTTGTATTTTCGCATTTGCCCATCGTAATGTCTGTGTATTTATATGATGATGCTAAGCCGTTAGGTCGTCCTCGTGCTTGTACTCCTCCTGCCCCCCTTATATTGTCGGCATAATACACCCATATATCATGCGCACTGGAACAGAACTACGAACTGCGAAAAGAAACTGAAACCGAAACCGAAACCAAAAAGAAACCGAAACTGAAACTGAAACCAAAACCGAAATCCCAAAGATGGAAAGCCAACTGATGCTGAAGGTTTCTGGCACAAGTACGCTTTTCCTTTGCCATTTTCTTTGACTTTGACTTGAACTCCTGCTCCAACTGCTCCAACTGCTTGTTCTTTTGTTACTTCGATTTTTGTTTCATGAGTTTAACCTCCAAAAAAGTCTGGATACCGTCACACATCTGATATGGAGCTACATATATCACAGTGAGACAGCCGCAGGGGGAAATCTAGAGCATATTGAAATTGATGGCCTACTCATCGAATCATTTTCCCATTTTACTGCATTACTTTCAGCAACTTTAAGTTTTATTTGCTGCATTTAATGAGCTGCAGTTTCAGACCCTATTTGCCTACCAATTAGACTTACGGCCAACTGTAATGCATCCTTTCTTCTCAGACACTTTTCTTTAACCCGTTAGTGTCTGACTTCGTCTCTTATTCCTTTCCTTCCCAATTTGCACTTTTGGCCTTGCTCCTGTCTGCTTGCCGTGCCTTTCTTGCTTCATCTATCTTTGTCTTCTCCCCATTTTGTGCCTACTTTCCTTATCGCCCTTTTTTGGGTGTTCACTTGAAGCTTTTCTTGTGGTCCTTCGTATCACATCTTCTTTTCACAGCTCACTCCTTTCGTATATCACCTTCTAGACCTTTTATCTGTCCCATTTTGCTTTAATGCCTCTTTCCCTTTCTTGCACTCTTCTCTTCTCTCGTTTCTTAATATTTTTTGAGATATTATTTTCGTCTCACTATCTTTCTTGATATTATCTGAGCCGAGCCCGCGACTTTCTTCACGACTGCTCATCATGACCTTCAACTGCCTCCACCTCCTCCCACTTGCTCCACAAATTCATACTTTCTCGCTTCATTTCCAACCTACGCTCCTATGGCCTTCTCTGCTGCTCTTTCTGGCATGCAGTTTGTCTTCTATCCCTGTCTGCTCCCTCTGCCTTCTCCCTTGAGTCTTTCAATCTTCTCTCCTCTTTTCCCCATCCTTTCTTCATCAACGTCTTTGCTGACTCCCCTTCTTGCTTCCAGTTTCCCGCTTTTATCACTCCCCGTCTTGTCTGCCAGCATCGGCCCTTATCTTTCCTTAATGTCCTTTCTCCCTGTCTCCTTTCACTGCGTATCCTGTCTATCTGCCTTAATGCCATTCCCCGCGCATATCTACCCGTCATATCGCTTTAGCTTACCCTTTCCCACTGAGCTCTCCTCGCTCCCTCTTCCCGCTCTTTGCACTATTATTTTAAAATGTTTCTTTTAATGCGCTTACTTTATTTCATAGCCTGTTATGATGAGATGCATTCAGTTGGCGTGCCCCAGTGTCTGCTTTTTTACTATCCCTTTTATTGCAGTTCCTATACCTTGAGCTGAAGTTTTTTTTTAGCAAATTTCCGAGTGGACAACGGTTATTCGCGCGTAGCTTGTTAAAAACATTACAGCTCTTGAAGCAAGAAATGTCTCATAGTCTGTTTCAGTCTCTTTCATTTAATATTTATCGCCCTGTTTCTCGTTCTCCTGTTTCTCCTGCTCGTCTGCTTCTATTGACAGAGCACTGAGAGGTGCTTGACTGTCCGGGCCGTCATTTTGTTTGCTTCATAAACAAAATAAGGCACTTGACCAATCCTTGTCATAATGTTGATGTTGTTGTTAGTGCTGGTGTTGGTGTTGATCCTCTGCTTACTGCTGTTGTTATCGCTGCTGTTGTCATTGCTGCAGCTGCAGCTGCAGCTGCACTCGAGTTGTTGTTGGATTTACTTTGTCATTTGAGCAACTGCTGTTGCCAGGTAAAGTGCTTGTTGCTCTAATTAAATTGCGGCCTGCTTCATTATGCACTTGAAATGCGCTTCTACCCAGTCATGTTCACCTCACTGTCTTCCCACACGCCCCCCCACATCCCCTAGAGCTCTGTTGCTGCTTTGTTGACTGACATAAATAAATCAAGTTAAATAATTGCCGCTTGCATTGTCATCTCGTGCTGGGTTATAAAACTTGTACAACATGCGCTGCGACTGCCCAGTGTAATGGTCACGCCCACACAAACATATAAGCTAGAGCAAATACGCACATAGACACAATGGTTCTTCCGTCTCCTTTCCACTCGCTCTGTCTCTTGCTGGTCTCCCACTCAGCGGAAGCTAAGCAACAACAGCAAATAGCAAATAAAACTTTTTTGTTTTACATTAACTTCTACCTCACCCACTCCTTTCAAGTGCCGCACTCCCCTCTGCCATTACCATATCCCTTTGGCCCATTGACAGGCCCCTGTGACCTCTGACCGTGCCCCCAAAAAACAAACTACATAGTACCTTGAAACAAAAATCGCTGTGCACATTTTCAACATAATTAAAACATTTTGCTGAGCACACAATATATTGCATAGACACACACACACACACACACACACACACACACACACACACACACACACACATCACCCACACACACACACACACACACACACACCCACACACATCACCCACACACATCACCCACACACACATCACATACACACATATAATGGGGGTCACTTCCTGTTGGCGCGCAACTTCCGCCCATGTCCGCTGTTTGACGTTTGGCGCCAGTTGACTAAGTTAACTAGCACAAGCCCAAAAGAGACAGTGAGTGAGTAAAAGAGATAGAGTGTGAGAGAGAGAGATAGTGAGAGAGTGGGAGGGAGACAGAGAGTGCATGTGTTTTGAATATAGCTATTTAGTGTAACTGGCGTGTGAGTGTAACGCAGTTAACTGTGAATGCTGTCGTGTTGCCACAAATAATTTAGAATTTATTCTCGGTATTAAGTGAGTGTGAATATTCAAAATACTCACACACACACACACACACAGGTACAATCACTCATTGAGATATACATTTATGCAATGACTGCTGTAAATATTTGCAGTGAATAACTTTTGAATACTTTTAAATACTAAAGCTTAAACAATCAATTGACTTTTGACTGTGCAGCAACACTCAAACACTTCGCTTTTCAAACACTAATCAACGCAAATAGTTTGTGTTAAAATTAAAAATAATTTATATTATATTTCCTCAAAACTTCATCAAAACTGATAAAATTCGAAAATTTTATGAATCGTTTCATAGGAACTTAAAAAATTCTTAAAGGTGAAAATCGAATTACAACCAGTTATTATTTCATATTAATATAACTTTTTTTTGAAGGACAAATTAATTTTTATCCATTTAATGCTAACAATTTCTTATGATTTTGAACAACAATTTTCAAACATTTACTTAAACTACTTTATACTTTTTAGAACAAAAAAACTTGCCGTTGATTCTTATAACAAAATTCAAGCTTACTGTGTGGATTATACAGCTTAAATCACTTTAAATTTAACAAATTTTAGTTGAAACCTAAAATGAATTAGTATAACATTAAACATGCATTAACTTGGTCTTTTTGAGCAGTGTACTTTACTGACTCTCACACAGATACTCCCACTAACACACACAAGCCCACACATAACCACATTCTGCCCACAATTTGCCGGTTGGCCAACAGGGGGCCCCACTTTTAATGGCAGGCAAATGAGTTTTTTTTCCAGTTCCTTTTTTTTTCGGCTTCAAATGAAAGCAAATTTTGCGCATTAAGTAAGCTATAATTGAATGACGTTTCGTATGCAGTTAGTTCTGGCACACACACTCAAGCACACACACTCTGGGGAGCCAACGGCAGGTGTGGCATAAAGAGCTGTTGTTGCTTTCATTCTCATACCATTCAAAGTGTTGTTGTTGTGTGTGGGTGTGTTGTGTGCGTGTGATGTAATCAATTATGCTTTTTATGTCAACTGCGATGAGAAATGGCTCTGTTTTAGTGTTATCCTCGCCGTGTTCTGCCAGCAACAGCAACAGCAACAGCCGCCGCGACAACATTAGCAGCAACAGCAACTACATGCGCTAATTCAAAGTCGCGTGTTTGTATTAAATCATAAAATATCAGTTGTTAGCAAATATTAAGTCCATCGAGTGAATAGCCGAATTTCGAAATATTTTTTGTATTTATTTAGCGCATAAGTTTATTATTTTTAACGATATAAGCATATTAAATGAATGAAATACCATCGAAATGTGATTAAATAAAACTATTTTTTTTATAAAACTAAAACTACAACAATTTTTGTTAAGCACTCTGAGAATTTTTTATCGTTATTATATTTGATAAATATGTGCACTTTTTTTGGCTAGGCATAAAAACGTAGTTTGTTAGTAGTAAATGTAATAAATATGTAATTTTTTTGCCTATTGCATTTCCCATTTAAATTTTCATATATTTTTAAATTTAATTTGATTTGATTACAAGTAACTTTTGCATACTTTGCCAACAATTTACTGCGCTACTACTGGTTAATGATCATTTAGAGTTGCAAATCTCATGATGAAGTCATGTCTTATTAATTCTTCAACGCGTTCATCTTCATCTCTGCGCTCACAGCTTGAATGTCCAATGTGCCAGCTATCGTTTCCGCTCTCCCCATCACCCTCTACTCTGTCTCTTTTGAACCTTTCAACCTTTCATCACTTAAAATTTGAGCAAATATTTTGTGACTCCTTCTGCGTGGCAGGAAAATCTCATTTAGACCGTTAGACAAACGCCCTGTCATGCGACATCGGCCCCGTCATCGTCTTGCCCTGAACTATTAGCCCCGTTAACAAAATTAGCACACACACAAACACACACACACACACACATGCACATAGTTTGACAGGACTTGGAACGTTATACGTTTTTTTTTGTATTTTTCATTTTTGGAATCGTTTCAGAATTTACTCCTTCGACAAACGAGGCACATCAGGACTTAAAGCCGCTTCCCGCTGACATTGCCTGTCAATTGTGGTTGAGGTACACTGTCATGGCACAGTGGGTCAAGGGCCAGTCACTTAGCCAATGAGTGTTTGTATGTGTTGCTGTGTAAAGCGAGTCAAAGTTCAATCAGTGCTGCCTGCATTCTTAAGTGACTTTGATCCATTTGCTTGTCTATCGATGTGCATTCTGGCAGTTTATTCAGCTTATTTGTATTAATATTTAATCAATATTGTACCACTGTGCGCTGGTCATGCCTATGCCAAGAGCACAATGTGCAAAAGCTGAAAGAAAAACGAACTTTAAAGCCATCACTCGGTATCAACGTCGACGTTTGCTTTGACACTGAGAAAAATGCAGTTAAATCCGAGAAAACTCACCTATAAAATTGTAAGCTCAATTAAGAAACAAAGCAAGAAGAGTATAAAAAATAAATCAAAGATTTCATAACGAAATATTTATTTTCTCCAAATGATTTTTTCATAAGAAAAACGTGATACTTTTATAGATTAAATTTATAAGGCTTTTTAAAGACTTCCTAAATAACATTTTATAGCTAAGCAAAACTTGTTTCATATTTCTTATTCCTCCGATCTGATTAAAATATCGGGGACTAACCACCAAAACTTTTTATTTTCATTTCTTAGCCAAAAAAGTCTTATTTTCAAGAGCACAACTTTTAAGGCATTTTTTGAGCAGTGTAGTATGACAAGGACAACGTGGCCAAAGACTAGAAAAAAAGTTGACGCTCAAATGTTTTTGTCATTAAGATTTTGCCACGTTGCCCTCCAGTTTCGCCGACCCTCCCCTCCCCAGCCACCTCTTTTCTCTAACCAAGATTTCCACTCAACTGGGGCCCAGCTCTGTTATTCTACGCTTTGTGCTAACGGATTTGTCAAAGGCATTAAGACGAAATCTCGCGCAAACTGGGCATCAATCATGGCAACACACACACATACACACTCACACATACAGTAGCAGAAGAAGAGGAAGAGTAAGAGGAAGCGGATGAAGATGGAAGAACAAGGACAAGCTGAAGAACTGAACACCAGCATACAATGGGTCGTATAGTAAAGGACTCGCCGCCAAAGTATCCATCTTTCTAGCAGAGCAATTTTTTCTATTCTTCTCCCCTTTATCTCTATCCCTCTTTATCCCTCTCAATCGCTCACTAGTCCCGTCTCTTCCGTTCTGTCAATGTGTGTTTCTGGCACATGCTCAAATCCAAGGTGAGCAAAAAACTTAGCTTTTAAGCAATCCAAAGGATTTGCCCCAAAAAAACAATCAACTTTCGTCTAAACTCTTGAAAAAATATTCAATTTTTATCACGAAATTATACATTAAGTCCAACAATTTAGTTTATACACAAAACCACATTTCATTTAATGGGCAATCCCAGACATTATAGGATTAAATTATGTAACATCTAAATAAAAGCTTTAACAAATGATTATTCGTGGTAATCAGTGACAGGTTAGTATGATTAGAGATTTAAATAGAGTCGATTAAACTATTTTGTATAACCGCCAAAGTATATTAATTAATACTGCATTTAAGTTAAAATTGGTAAATGTTCAAATAATTTGAAATGTTGGCAACAAAAGCAATCAATTTTGCAGGATTTAAGTTAAGCTTAATGGACGATAATAAGAACGATAAATAAGATTGATTTTGATTTAAATTCAGCTTGCTTCCTTGTTTAATAAAATGGTCAGATAAAGAGATACTGGAATTCATTATGAGGTTTTATATACAAACCAGATATTACCTTGCCTTATAAAGGCAACAAGAGTTTATGAAAACGTTGAAAAAATATTTGGTTTTAAACTGAACTTTTTAAGTACAACTTTTCTACAAATTTCATATATTTAATGTCAATTATTTAGTTCTTAAAAATTAATAAGAAAAGTTCGATACCAGTTAAAATTATCCAACAATAAAATAAAATTCCCCACTTCTGATACAGCTAAGGGCTACTTTCAGCTAAAAATTGATTTTATTAAACGAAAGTAGAATTTATGTTATATTTATTATATACAAAAAACTTAATGCTAATTGCTTTAAAATATCTTGTTTGAATTTTTCTTCAAAAACATTTCATAGTTGTCAAATCCTACGGATACTAAGCGTATACTTGTTAAATTTATTGCATCTGAAGTAATAACTAAATATATACTCCACTTGAATCGACTGATCTAGCGCATAAAACATTTTATTATCTCAGTAAACTAATTAAAACAATATTTCGAAGCCATTCAAGAAGTTTGATGAGTAACTTTTAAATTTCCAGCCCATCAACAGCAGTAGCAAAAGTGCAAAGCAAATTGAATAAACTTTTTTGGTTTGCATTCAATTATTACTTATTTTGTTTTTTATTTAGCCGGTTTTTTCTACTAATAAATTGAAAATAATAAAAGTGCGGATTAAATTGTTGAAACATCAAACTTTTTTTTTTGTTCTATGCTGTGAAACTAACTTCGGAAGCGATTATCAAACTATAATTGACAAGTTGAAAGCGCTTGCTTTGTGTGTTGAAGCTTAGGGAATGGGTCAATCAGATTGAGAGCTTTATTTTTGATTGACACGCAACTTGACACAGTTATCATCGTTATGGTTTGCTATGGTTTATGTCTGTTGTTGTTGTTGTTGCTGTTGTTGTTGCTTGTGTTGATGGGGATATTATGTCTGTGGCTTTGCTGTGCGGTCATTGCGGTCGCCTCTGGGTTGGATTTTGCAGATTTGCAGCGCTTAAATGGAAATTTTCAATTCACTTTGACACTTTATGACAAACTTTGGTTTTTAACAAAACAAAAAAGAAAAACATTTACAAAAACAAAAGAGAAAGAGAGAGAGGAGAAAAAATCACCTATGAACTGACATGGGATCGGCTTTATTGGCGCTTCGATGTAAGCTTTATGGCAGCTTTAATGCCACCACGCCTACCTGTCAGAGGCACAGCTACGCCTCCGACTCTCTCTCTCTTTCTCTCCTTGTCCCAGCTGTCCAGTCACCACATGCCCCCGCTTCTGTGTACCTTTAATAATCTCCTCGCCATTTCAGAAGCCCAATTTCGCAAATGCTGTCAGCAGTTTTTGGCTAGCATGTTTTTCCCTCTATATGTAAACATCTATACAATTCTACTTATACAGCATACACTGAGAAAAAAGTATTTGGTATTAACAATCGATCTTAATTTAATGAGCATACAATTTTATATTGAAAATCAATGAAATGTAAGTTGAATATTCAACGAATTTGCACAAAAATACATTAATAAATATGCTAATATATTTTCCAATTGGTTTTAAGCACTCTTCTGTTATTTAAACTAAACCCAAAATGGTCAGCAAATAAAGTTCAAATATTGCTCGTAATAATTTGTAAGTTTTTATTTATTACTCAAAAAGAATTTATATTTAAAGTAAAGTTTGTGCTACAAATGATTAAATATTTTTAAGCAAGCTTAAAACTCTTGTAAATTCCACAGCTAAAATAAAATCTTATTAAATTACAATTCGAAGACTTGGCTCTAATTGAAATTTATAATACATTTTCTTGTCTTATTTATTAAACTTTCTTTAAGCAAACAGTTTCTCATAATACAGCAAGGATTACCCAATTTGTTTTGGTTCAGTGTACATGTTCTATAACATGTTCGTGTGTGTATGAGTATATTTTTGGGTTTTGTCAGCTGCCAGCAGCACTTAAAGCTCAACAAAAAGCATCGGCATGGCCTAGCAAGGTGTTAAGCTGCCAGAATCGCAGTCTGCCCTAGCCCAGTAACAGTTGGGATACCCTCGGTCCCTGTGCTCGTCCCTGACCCGTCCCACCAGCCAATGTATTCACCCTCTCACCCTGTTGGCCTCATCATTTTGCGAATAAAGTCACGTTTTGCTTATTTAACATTTCGTTGATTTCGCGAGCGAGAAAAACTGCCCGACAGCAAGTGACTCTTTGTGTGCCCATCCACATCACTGTGACGGCGCCTTTTCACCAATTTACCCCCCTCTTAGCCCCCGCTCTTAGCCATTGGGTGATGTCTGAGCGCATTTAAAGCCATATGGCTCCTTGATAAATCTGTTTGGCTGATTGCTCACACCTATTTGCACAGTTATTCACTTTATACGTATGGGTGTGAATTCATTTCGCATTTGAACTGTCATTCACAAGCAAGCAGTCATGAATAGACTCGAAAATAATCGCAGCACTCCCAGCTTTGTTTAGAGTCTAAATTTTTGTGCCATTTATAATTTTATACAAAGTTTAAAATCTTATAAAATATTTTCAAGAACATAATTTAAAAGTGTTTATAAATATATTCAAATAATGGATAAATACTAATGTAGTGTGGCTCTTTCGTCTGCTGTCTGCATTCATGGTCATACACATTAACTAATTTTATTGATTTACTAGACTAATTCACGCAGACCTTTAAAATAAGTCTATTCACATACATACACAGCAATGCATTGATGCACTCATGAATACATTCATTTAGCAAATTCACTTGATTCAGTTGACTTTTTGGAAACATTTCTCACGAATTAACTCTCACGCAGAAAATCGTCGAGCTGCTCACTGCTGCCACGCCTACCATGAAAGCCGCCTACTTCGTCTGCTGTTGTGCCTTTGAAGGCGCTTTGAAAACTTTGCTTAAATACATTTGCCTTCAAAAGGGGCGTGCGTTGCATGACTTGCGGCGCCATTGTAAAACTTTTGGCCAAGTTTTCTTAAGGTGGCCGAAAGAACGCTAAATCGGATTTGCTGGCCGTTAGAAAGAGAAAAGGAGAGTGGAAATGGCAGTGGCAGTGGAAGACAGGAAGCATGAGCCATGGCAACTCGTTCCTAAACGCAAGCTGAGAACAATGAGCTTTTAAAGCGCCTCCTGTGGCTCACCGCATCACCATTTATGTGTGTGTGGGTGTGTGGGTGTGTGCATGGCCAAGTGCTGTGGCAAGTGCTGTAAAGAGGCAATCGAGCGTCAGCCTTCGGCCTTATCCTATATTCAGTTGCCTGTTGTCAGATGTCTGATGTGTGCCCTGTACCTTGTTGTTTGTTCCTTTTGCCTTCTGCCTATTGCTTTTTGCCTTTTGCTTTTTGCCTTTTGCCAGTCGACAACGCAACATTTCAACTGTTTTAATTTTCGCTACATTTTGTTTCATTTTCATTTCTTTCTGCCATGTTTTTGTTTAGGTTTTTCTTTTTTTTCGCCTGTAAATTGCGTTCGGGCACATAGATAAATACATAATAACAATGGACGCACAGCAACAACAACAATAACAACAACAACAACAATAACAACAACAAATATTATGGCCAGGACAATCAAAAGTGGCAACCACAAGACCAAAACAAAACAAAGCCCAACAAAACGGCCGTTGGCCAGCGGCAAAACACAGGCAACCAAAATGATGAGGAATATGAAGTAGGAGAAGCAGAGAGAGCGAGAGAGAGAGCGAGAGAGAGAGAGGGGGAAGTGAAAAAAACGAGCATAGAGTGCAAGAAAGAGAGGAACAGGAAGGAGGGGAAGATAAGGAAGTGGAGAACAAGAGCACGCAAAGTAGTGGAGAAGAGGCGAAACAGAGGAGGATAAGAGGGGGAGAAGCTGGCTGGTTGCCTCGTTGGCTTGCTCGACTCGCAGTGGAGTGAGCGCTCGTCTGGTCGGTAATTTGGCCATTTTGTGTGTTGGCCACACACACACACACACACACACACACACACAAGCAGCCCCATACGCATACACAACACAAGCAAGCAACGTACACACTCTTAATACAGTGTTGCCAGACTTTACAAGTCTGAAACAGCCAGGTTAATTTTTAAAAATATAATAATAAAATAATTATTAAGTCCCATGAGACTATTTAAAAATTATTTAAATTATTATTTAAATAAAAGTGCATACATAATTTTTCACTTTTAATGTAAATTAAATATTAAACCTTGAAAACTATTAAATAAAAACTTATGGAAATGAAAAGCTTGTAAATTTTAAATTACTTTAAAATTTTACTGATTCGAAAACCCATTAAAAAATAGGATTAAGGCTGAAAACTTTTCAGTGCCACGCACATTTTTGTTTTAGTAAATTGTTTTCTTCCAGCAACAATACACTAAATATTTCTAAATTCTATAAACATATAAACATTTTTTTATTATTTTTCATTTCAAACACTCCCCAGCCATAATGTATATCGTAAAAAGCAAAGCGTGGCTAGAAATGAGCTAAAACGTCCACTCTAACACTAACACACACACTTACAATAAATAACTCAATTGCAAGCTATTTGCTTGAAAAGTTTTACCCAACTGACTGACCATTTGCAACTGACTTTTACAGCCTATTGCCGTTTTCCTATTACCATTCCAGCTCCATTTTAGCACCACTTCCTCATCCTATGGCCATTGGCCAAAGACGTTTGTTGGGCATGCAAAATAGTTGAAAAATTTAAATAATGTCGACAACATTGTGGGGCAAATAATTCATTAAAAGAATTTCAAGTGTTAAAATTCACACAATTTATAAAATACAAAAGGAAAGACGCCAATGGCGTTGCTCCTCTCGTTCTCCCTCCCTCTCCCTTCCTTTCGTCCTTTCCCTTTCGCTCGCCCTCCTACCCCTCATATTGTACTTCTTCTTCCCACTCACTGATTCACTTCCGCTCGTTGTGTAGGTGTATGTGTGAGGTGTGCGTTGTGTGTGTGTGTGTGTGGGTATGTGTGTGTATGTAAAGTGAAAGCTGTGGCCTCCACTTGCACTTCAGGGCATTTTGTACACAATTTTTGAGCTTCGTTTCGTTTTTTTTTTGTTCTGTTTTTTTTTTACGGACAAAAAGTTTTGCGCATTGCGAAACATTTTTGCTCCCTATTGGTAATTGAGAATTAAGTGCCCGAAGAGTGCCCGATGCTGTTATCGATAAGCTGCCGCTGTGACTCTACGACGTAGTTATATACCTTGCGGGGTCATTGTATGAGACAGACAGCAAAGTGTTGCGGATCTATGCCCAAGCAAATCGATATTAAAGTTGTTTTGTTACGTCATCCACCAGGGAAATCGGCTACATTGTTCTTGGCCAATTAAGGAAACTATCGAACGCTGTTATCGATCAACAGGATCCTGTCAAAGGGCAGCAATCGGAAAGTTTATATTTCTGCTTGTAGTACTTGATTGCTTCCGAAGCAAAGTTGAATTTTATAGTCATGATTATTAGTATTATTATTATTATTATTATTATTATTATTATTATTATTATTATTATTATTATTATTATTATTATTATTATTATTATTATTATTATTATTATTATTATTATTATTATTATTATTATTATTATTATTATTATTATTATTATTATTATTATTATTATTATTATTATTATTATTATTATTATTATTATTATTATTATTATTATTATTATTATTATTATTATTATTATCATTATCATTATCATTATCATTATCATTATCATTATCATTATCATTATCATTATCATTATCATTATCATTATCATTATCATTAACATTATCATTATCATTATCATTATCATTATCATTATTATTATTATTATTATTATTATTATTATTACAATTATTAATATTATTTAAATTAGATTAATTAATGTCCCTTCATGATTTCTAAGAGCAGTAAGTAGAGTGTCCATCGTGCAATAAGTGCTAACTGAATTCACATACACCATAACAAAAAGAAAAAAAATGATGTTGACACTGCTATCGTTAATCGCTAGAGCAGTTAGCTTTCAAACACAATGTGTTAGACAAACAGTAGATAATTTAGAATAACGCTTATGTAGATTTGACTTAAATGGTATTAGTATTTATATCGAGAACTCTGCGAAATCTCTGCACAAATCGCCGTCGTGCGTGGCATGTAAATTTGGCAGACTGTCCGTGGACAGAGGCAAATGGTAAAAGGCAAAAGGCGACAAGGGAGAAAGGGAAATGCCAAAGGCCAAATAGATGAGATGCACAAAGCATTGAAAATGTGAGGATAGCACTTGATGGTCGGTATTTTGGTGCTCAGTACTCAGTACTCGGTACTCGGGACTTGCAAAACAGTACTCGGCGCTCGGTACTCAGAACTCAGTAGTCGGTAGTTTGAAAGTCGCTGTTTGCATTCGGCATGTGCAAATGTGATGCTATCGTAACGTTGTCTGAATGTGACACGTACATGTGCTAATTCAAATATACTCACACGCACACACACATAAAATTACACCCAGTTACAGTAAGACTGAGAGATAGACAGACAGACAGACAGTTCGGTAGTTGAATAACTCACTAACTCAAATGCAGACACGTAAACATATGGAATAAAGAAATGAGCGCACACATTGCGCATACGACGCGTTGCATATAGAAAATTATCATGACTTATTATTATATATATTGCCGCTGTCAGCTATGTCAGAGGTACAACGACTTTATATATATTATAATTTACAAACGAGACTTAAACAAATCTAATTAAACTTTGTATAAATGCATATAACACATACACAGTGTGGGCTGTGTTATGAATATAAGTATTTGTATTAGTTTACAGTGTTAATGCATATGATGATTATGTTTTCCTGTGATAAGTAGCTGATGCTCATTCACGGTCAATTCATCAAACTAAAGATATCATAAATTGCAATGCGACATTTTGGGTTTAATGTTATTCCAAGCCAAAGCAGACAAGGAAACTTGAATATAAAAACAAAACAATTTTGACGAGTGTTTCTTCTCACAAATATTTGTATATAATATTTTTCTAATAAAAGTTGTAGAATTCTATATTCTATAAAGAAGTTCAAAGATTAAAAAGAGAAACCTATTTTATATATCTTGATCTTGAAACCAAGAAAATTCGAGCATTTTAACTGACTGCATTCCTATGAATGTCCCTTTAGAAGACTAACAGCTATTCGTTTCCATTATGAGGCTATCACTGTTGTATTCTTGTAGTTGTTTTCATCATTACGATCACCAGCAACTTCATCATCAGCCTCACCAGCTGTTCGATTGTCAATTGCAAGTCATTGGATTGTTCAGCTTGGTATGAAATCATTAGAACGCATACTTGATACCTCAGGAATTTTTCTAACTCTCTCCTTCTCCAACACTCTCACGTTTTCTCACTTTTATGTATTTCAGCTACAGTACCGGGACATTTATAGTTGAGTCACTTGACTCCGGATTCTTCTACTAGTTTTTTGTTCAAATTATTGCTGTTGTTATCTGTTTTAAGCGGTTACGTACAAATTTGGCGCAAAAAAGTGAGCTACGTTCATTATCATTCTCCAAGGCGAACCATTTAACAAAAATCAAAAAAGTAAACAAATTTTTGAAAATAATTGTACTTTGGTGTACTTGAAGACGTTTTCCGAAAAAAAATATGGTGGAATAAAAAAAATCATTTTTTTTTGGTAAAATTTTTAAAGAAAAACATTTTTTTTAACTTTAATCTTTCTGCATAAAAAATGCAATGAACAAGTACACAAGATTGTAAATACGAATATAATAAAAAATGTTGAATATCGGTTGACAAGCTTTTGTGTTATCGTCCTTTCTTTCTTAAAAACCCATTCCGAGATAATTGAGTTTAAAAACCAGTGCACTGATATTATCGAAACTATGTACTTTCAGAATATTCGAGCCCCAACACTGTATGTAACCCCTTAAATGAATTTTATTTGTGTGTCGGCGTGTGAATGTTGCGTTGTGCTGCACATGACAAATGTGATGAGCGCCTAAAGAGGAAGACATTCGCTGTCATCTATTCTCTCTGCCCAGCTCAGCTCCCCTCTCTTGGTGCGCTTAACGTTACCGTTGCCACTACCACTAGCACGTCCACCTACACTTCCTTTATTCCTGCTGCTTGGTGGTACGTGAGCGCACGTCGCTTGCTGGAAATTAAGTATACGACATGTTGTACGGCATTGTCGTCCCTTAGGCAGCGGAGTTCTGGCGATACGCCAGCTCATTTCCCTCTCCCTCTCTCTTTCTCACTCAGTCTCTGTCTCCGTCTCCCTCACCAACTCTGTCTGCTCGCATTAATTATTGTAATTAGAAATTTTTCAGGCACTGCTGAGTCAAGTGCCGCGTTGGCATTCAAAATGTTTTAGCTTTTCAATTTTCGCCAAGCGTCCATCAGTCAGTCAGTCAGTCAGTCGGTCTGTGCGCAAAAGTTTAGTTGAGTTTCCTTAAGAAAACTGCTTTTAATTTTAATGTTTAATTAACCCTTAAATCACAAACGCACACACTCACACACACTTGCACACACACATACACATACAGACACCTATACACTTTGCTCAGTGAACTCAGTCAAACAATGTGCAAATACATTTTCAAGTAACTCGCAGCAAACATCAAGTGAAGTTGTCTTTGTGCTGTCGCCTTTTGTTGTTGTCATTGTCATTGTTGTTGCTATTGTTGTTGTTGTCGCAGCTCAAATTTCAAATTGCTTACTTAAAGCAATAAAGACACAGCAACACTCAAACACACACACCACACATACACACACGCACACTTACACTCATGAACCACTCAGCCAAAAACTGCGCCCGATAAAGCACCAAAAAAAAAAAGAAAAAAAGAAAGCGTCAAAAGAAAGCAATGAAAGCAAAGTAAAAAGCAAATGACAACAAACATACTAACTGTACACTGAGTAGCAGTCACTGCTCTCTTACTTCTGCTCCTACTACTGCCCTTAGCACCACACCAGCCCCGTTATAGCCCCCTCTACGCGTCTACTCCACTGCCACTTATTCTTCATCATCTCACTCACTGCCCTCTCGCCCTGCCACGCCTCTCCCTCTGCCACGCCTTGTTGACGAAAATTTGAAAGCACTTTTTGAGGCTCGTTTTCGGTTCACATCTTGTTCTTGTTCTTGTTCTTGCTCGTTACCCTAACCAAGTCAGAGTCCAATGCCATTTCTCAGTCTTATTCTCATAGTCTCAATAACGTTTTCTGTCTCTTTCATTGCTTCCAGCTTACTCCCTCTCTCTCTCTCTATTTCTATCTCTATCTATTTCCCTTTCTCTGTCTCAGTTTTAGTCTGCTCTGGTGTCGCTTTTAATGTCGTTGCCTGTATTTCAGTTGTTAACGTTTTGTTTTTTTTTTAACTTCTTTTTTGGTTTTTGACTGCCTTTTTTTGGGCCACTTGCTTATGCTGTTTATATAATAAATGTTACCAATTTTTTCCATTGTTGTTGTTGTTGATACAGCGCGTAAATATTGTTTTAAATTTCTCAGAGGCCGGCAGCAAAATGAAAATGTATCCAAAGACAAAGACAAAAGTTAAAAGACACCAAAAACAACAATAATAGATATAATAGCAACAAGAACTATGAGAGAAATCCGTAGATAAATGAACTAAGTTGGCATTGCGTGTGTTTTTGGCCAAAACAGTCGGTATAGTGGGCGGCGGGACGAACAGCCGGGGCAGGAGCCGGGGCAGGAGCCGAGGCGTGCCAGCAGTTAATAGTCTAAGGCTCAAAAGGAGGGGAAAAGACGAGGAGACTACTGAGCGGCTGTGTCTTGGGAGGGGTAAGTAAAAGTTTTTGATTTGTGTGTGTTCAACACACAAACACACACACACACATACACACGCACACAAGTTTATTGAGAGATAGAGACACACGCATACACAGTGAAAGTAACAACTTTCATTTCATTTTTTGGGCTAAGAGCGGGAAGATGCAGGACCAAAAGCAGCCCTAGTTTGTGGATGGGATACTGCTGGGCACTAAAAGCCACAACTATAAATATGCAAAAAAATATGTAACAAAGCAAAAGTCAAATGAGCGCGACTACAAGTTACCCTGCAAATATCTAATAAATAATTTATCATTTCAACAATTTATTACATATAAAATATGCAGAAAGAATGCAATTTGCCAATCAATTAAGTCTTTTAAATCATTTTTAAGTTTTTAAGTAAATCATTTTAAATTAAAAATATTCTCTTCTCTGGGTTTTCATTACAGATCAAAACCAAAAATAAAACATTTAAGCTGTTATTGTATTTTTTAATAAGTTTTGACTACGTTATATCAAACATTCAAACTTTAAATACTACCGTTACTTTCTATTTTTCATTGTTTGAGCCGTAAAACATGAAGTCAAATTAGTTAAGATGTATTTGTTCTTTTACGGCACACAAACTTGAACGATGGTTCCCACGATAGTATGGTGTCGTCCAATTTAATCATTATAAATTAGCCTTGCTTGAGCTTCATGTCCACTCTAAGGCTACTCGCCCATTTAAATATACATTTTATATTAAATTGAGCAAATGTAAATGTACATTTGGTCTTAATGGACAACAATAGTATGGCGATAGTATCGCAAGCGCAAGCAGAGACTGTTTAAAGTCTCAGTTGGAAGGCAGTGGGACAAGGCTATATCAACTAGTCTCTTTTAAGGCTCTTACATAAATTTGCATAGCTTTATAGCGAATAAATTTTTATATACACACAGCTTATGCAGGGTATTAAATTCTAACGCAACGAGTCGCGGCTCAAATACCCTCCAAACTCAAATAAAAAAAAACATGAAAATAAAAATGAAAATTCACTTTAAATTTCATTTATTTTATTGAAATCTTGTGTGCATAAATGTCCATGAAACTTGGACGGTGTTTAGCCAAGACAAGTAGATGCCTCACAGAGTTCACAATGCAGGGCATAACAATTTCTCTTAACAAGAGTATCAAAAGCAAAGTAGCAAACGGCTACGAACGAGACTAGGACAAGTCAAAACGTTTTGGCTCAAAAAACACACACACACACACAGGCACACACACTCACAAACTCACACACAAAGAAAATAAGGCAAAGTGATGCCAATGTTTTGTATGAGGGTGAGAAGGTGGAGTGCGGCAGATTGGTAGCAGGGTGGATAAACAGAGGGTAGTGGTGGGAAATGAAGGCAGGCCTTTTGTTTTCTAAGGCTTATCTTCATAATGTGAACGTCGCCGTCGCCGTCGCTGTCGCTGTCGCCGTCGACGTTGCTGCTGTCTCTTTTGCTCATTGTAAAAGTAACTGATAGCAGGCTACAACTTTTGCTGGGGCACACACAGACACTCACACGCACAACCCCAAACACACCCACACAGGCACATGCATATGCAGACATATAAACATACATTCATATGTGCGCTCGTATTTTGTAGCATACTTTTGTGCGCCAGCAACTTTAATGAAACGCCAAAGCGCAAAACTTTCGCTTTACGTTTTGCGTACTGATAAAATGCCTGCATCACTGTATTTATTGCACATAAACACCCACACACACACACACATACACATACGCACAAACGTACACTAACCCAGTGTGTGTATATGTTAACTAACAGCTGCATTGGACAGCAATCCCGGCACCCATGTCCATGTCCATGTGCTTGTCTGTGTCCATGTCCTGCCCATAGATTTCAGCAAAGATTTTTCGTGACGATCTGCGGTTATCGTCAAATGGCTTAATCATTGCTGTGCCCTCCATCTCCCTGTCAGTCCCGTCTGTGCTTGTGCTACTTTACTGCGTCGCAAATTGCTGCTAATGGTTGGAGACATGTTAAACAAATTTGATTGAAAACAAAATTTAAAAACCAACATTTAGCAAACATTTCTAATTAAATAAAAAAAGTATTTAATTGTCGTTTTATTGTGGCTATAATATTGATGACACATTAACTTGATATAAATGAATTTCAAAATGCAATTGAGTGAAAAAATTGAACTAAAATTAGAAAAATGAAAGCTAATATTCTTTTATAGGCTTGAAAGTAGCTAAATATGGTTCAATACTCCAACAGAAAATTTAGAAAATTAACTTAATGCCATTTAAATATATATTAATAAGTATTTATTTCATATAATGAAATTAGGAAACTAGGCTTAAAAAGTTTGGAAGTTTAGGAAAGTTTAGAAAATTATTTAACCATAGAGATGTTTTGTTTCTATTAGTTTTAATCCCTTAATAAGTGAAATAGTAAACTGAACATTGTAGACAAAGTTATGTTAACTATCTCACCTAGGGTTAATAGAGCAAATATTTATTTCCCTTTAACCCTTTTTATGCTATATAATGTAAATTTAATAAAGTGCTCAAATAAATACTTAAAAAAAAATATGAACAACCTTAACCAAAATGCTATCGAATTTCGTTTCAACACAATTTTTCATATTTACTATAAAAGAAATACACAAAATTTGCAACAGAAAGAATTATTTAATTTTATGCGAAACTTTTTGGCAAAAAAAAAAGCACAAACAGCAACAACGAGCAGAAGAGAACGTAACATAAAGAGTGTGTTGCTATGTGTGTGTGTGTGTGTGTGTGAGAGAGAGAAAAGTCTTATAGAAAAGTAGCAAAAAATGGCAAAACGCAATTCTTGCAAAAGTTTTGCAAAACCGCAAAACAATGCAACGGCAGCTGATGCGGCTCAGAAAATAGAGCAACATGCACATGCACGGTTGTGGCAAGCACCTTTACTTCTTTCAACCAAACCCCTGCGTATGCCCCTTCCGCCCTCCGGCCCTTGGAACACTTTTAGCTGTAGTTTGCCGGACTTGGCGCCTCTGGAATGCTTCCGCTTAAAAGTTTTAGGGGGGTTAGCTGTGAATGCGGGATGTGGGCAAGGGTAAGGGGTATGTGGCAGTCAGTCAGCTTAGTGTGGAAAACAAAAGACCGTCACAAGTTACAACTGGCGACAGCGGACAAAACGGACAGCACAACAGGTGAACAACAGACGGCGAACGCATTCATTCAACGCTTAACGCGGCTCTAAGCCTTTTCTGTCTCAGTCACAGTCGACTGCACTGTTTGCTTCTCAGTCGCAGTCGCAGTCGCAGTTGCAGTCGCAGTCGCATTAGCAGTTGCTGTCGAGCACTGCATTAGCATTAGCCATTGGTGGCCGGCAGCGACACTTGCAACACTTAGGAAATTGAATTTCCCTTGCACCAAGTTGCAAGCTGTTGGCAGCTCAAAGCCAGATCAGCCATTGGACAGTGGGCAAGTTTAACGAATTTTTGAACGCAAAAATAATGAAATTCAATAAAATAAAAATTTAAATTAAAAAGAAATTTTACTACATTTTCATTTATGTAGAAATATTTTATACTTAATAAATCAATAATACATACATAATACATAAATAATAAATTTTTTATTTTTTAAATTCAGAACTAATCAAAACTTATATTTTTTTTACTTTTGATATTTTTATATTTATTTTTAATAAATAACCCTTTATTTTGACAAAAGACAAAAGTTATGATACAGCCAAAAATGTATTTAGTAATAAAATATTTAATATTTTCTAGTCATAAATTATTTGTATACTGTAAACCACTAAAATCGTTCAACTGCCCATAGTACAAAGACTAGCACCGTAGGGGAAAACTCGGCAAAGGGGCGTAAACGGGTGTGGCAAGGTGGCAAACAGCATTCCAAAAATGCGTGCGACAAGTTGCAAACTTTAAACGGTTTTCGGTGCGTTGCAAGCCGCTTGTCTTTGCAATTTGCTGATATGACAAAAAAGAACAAAAGCAAAAGACAAAAAGAGAGAGAGAGAGAGAGAGGGATGGCGAATGCGACTTGTTCTTAGCTGAGGTGCAAGTGTTGACCAAAGGGTGCTATAGTGTGGGTGTGGCAGGATGCTGCATGCCACATCAAAAGTCACTCAGTGCCCCAGCGAATGAAAATTATTTTAAAACTGTCTTCAAGTTGCCTGTCAACGTGATTGCCAGCGGGTTGCCGTCAGAGGGTTATCTTCCCTTTCTCTTTCCCTTCCCCTATTCCTTTCTCCTCCTCTACATTTTTCGTCTTTCTCTTGCTTTAAAACTTTATTGTTGCTGTTATTTTTTTATTGTGAATCAAGGGGAGATTGAGGGATTGTGGGATTTTGTGGGTGTGCTGAATACGTGCCGATCCTGATGTGGCATTGCCCTACCGCGAATCGCTTCGCATCGTAACGCGTCGCTTAATTCCCTTTTCGTTTGCCTTATAATTGTATTTATTTTCATTATTTTAAGCTTCTGCGTCCTGTGCACGTTGCGACAAATTGAATTTGAAATTGAAAACCAAAAAAAATAAAAAATAAAATAATTAAGTAATAATATAAAATGTAAAAATAAATTGTATGCTAAAAAACAAAATATGACAAATAGTTGCAACTTGCACATATTCTACAAGTAAAAAAGATTCAAACAAAATCAATCAGTGATTTGATTACTTTTCCAGCAGTTATCTCAGATATGAAGTAGGATTAACCCTTAGTTTGCAATGAAAAATATTAATTTACTATAAAAATATTATTAAAATATTAAATAAAATTAGTAAATATTTTCTAATGATTTTGGTACAAATTAAAATTATTTGATTGTTTAGCTAAAATCCCTTTTCGGCGTTGAACCATTTATATTACAAGTTGTGTTTGATTTCAAGGTGTTTCCTTAATTTTTACTTCTACAATTATTAAGCTATCATTGCAAATACCCTCTCTCCCGCTGTTTACAGGGTATTTTCCATAAACTCAAATAAATTCCATAAAAGAATTGTACTCAATTACGTGTGAAGAAAATGCAGATTACTTTAAAGCTGTGGCTGTGGCACATTTGCATTGCAATACTGTAGTTTTATTTTTTTAAACAGATTATTTTATGTTATTTATTGTGCTATTTAAAATGAAAAGGCTTTTTGGTATATGCGCAGGTAAGCACAATAAAAAGAAATGCTTTGAAAATAAGCACGAAATTTTTATTAAAAATAAAAATATTAATTCATAATCTTCCCTCCTACATATTTTAGTCTATAGTAATTTTTTCAACACTTCAAAGTTTTGGAGACAAAAGCTTTAAAAGTAACTCAAGTTTTGATCAGTGTACAGCAATGGGGATGATGCTAAAGCATTGGAATGCATGTGACTGACACTGTGATTGATTTCAGCAGTTGCAGGGACACAACCACATGTGCAGCTGCTGTTGGCGGGCTCTATTTCTCACTCTCTGCCAGTCAGCTCAAGGCCACAAGTCTCGTCCAAATTGGCAGACTGCAAAGCGCAATCCAAGGAGGCGTCGCCCTCAGCGTCACCCTCAGGAGCAGCGTCAGTGTCAGCGGCCTGCCTAATTGGACGCTTAACAACAAGGACATGCAGAGAAGCAGAAGGAGGAGAAAGAGGAGAAAACAGAGGGCCGGGTATGGCTTCATTGCCAGTCAATAGGCAGAGCTGAAAGCGAACCCAAATAAGTATGCTAAGCTCTCGGGCAGCAAAAAGTAATTATTTTTGATTTATGACTGTCTGCATCACTCACTCGCTCGCTCACGCTCACGCTCACTTGTAATATTCTCCCAACATTTGCCAATTCCACCCAGGAGACTGGTGACGTTGTTGGTCCACGTCATTTGCGAACGATGTCAACGCATGCATAAAACATGCTCCCAAAATCCCCATCGTAAACTTATGACAGACAACAGCACGCGACACACAACTTACAACTATGCAAATTGCGCGCTTTTAGTTGGCACAAAGCAAAGCCAGCTCCGACGTCCACAAGGGGAGTTGCAACAAATATTCATAAGTGCCAGGTAGACACAACAACAGCAACAGTTACAGGAACCGTAACCAGTAACAGTAACAGCGACGACAACAAGAGGAATGACAACAACCATCGCATTATAAATTACATACATGAGCGAGGGCGACAACGCTGCGTATGCGTAATGTGACGATAGGCAGAAACTATTTTAATTATTGTCGCATAAAATGCGGCAACAAAGTTGCAACTCAACTGCAGACTGCAACGCCATAGAGACTGCAGACATCAGGGAATGGGCCCAGTGGTTTGAGGGCACTGCACATTGCATTTTAAACTCAAAATGTTGCACGAGCTTAAGCGCCAAAAAAAAGTGGGTTACATTTTTAGCAAAACAGGAAAAAACGTATATAAAAAAACAACAGTCAAGTGTCTGAAAACATTACAACACTCAAAAGGCTTTTTTCATGAAGAGCTTTAATTGTTTTTTATCAGTTTCATTTTGCATTAACTCTTAAATTGAGCTAATGCATATTTTATTTATTTTTTCAAAACAATAAATCCAAATTTGCAATAATATCAATAAAAATGCCATTAAAGATAAATTAAATTACCAATTTCTAGCGAAAAAAAAGTAGCTGTAATCTGCTAAAAGTAAAATTTAAATGGTCAAAAAAAACCTGGCATAATTACAGGCGCTCAAGCTGCTTAAAAGTTTAACATAGCTTTATCTATTGATATACGCAAACCATCTCAATGGGATTTGGTGGGTAGATTAACTACTCAACAGTTACTATTAGGGGATTAAGTAAAAAATAATAATAGTTTCCGAACTAAATGGGTTTCAAATACTTTTATGAATAATTTTAATAAATGAGACTCATAAAATGTATTTATTATAAATTTGTAACCATTTACTTAAAAAAGTACCAAATCGTTAACAGTCTGCTGAAAATAATAGGGATTTTAGCAGCAATCAAAATAAAAATTCAACAAAAACGAACGAATTTTTTATTCAACATCAGGTGAAAAGAACAGAAGTAAATGTAAATGTGAATGCGATATGAAATGTAGATGGATAATCGATTAGAAAGGTAAACTCAATCTGCATATGTCATGTAAATATCGCAATGATAGTTAATAAAACAGAAATTGTTGGTAAATTTATGCGAATATTGTCACGAGGGGAGCTAAAAAAAAGGGCGAGTGGAGTGAGGAGAGGAGGAGGATGGGAAGAGCAGAGAGAGGTTGGAGATCGTGTTTGAAATGCAAACAAAGTGTGGCATTGGCAATAACGAAAGCGACTGAAAAATGGCATTTGATCGATAAGAAAGATTAAACAGCACAACCCCAGGACACGCTCACAAACAGTCTGATATGAAGGGGTACGAATGGGGGCACAAAGAGGGTACGAGAGGGGGTTTTGGGTTGAGTGATATACGAGCTTGTGCACCTGTTTGTGTCATTCGCCAGCTGAGCGAACTGAAAACTCAGAATCCCAGTTAGCAGAGGCAAAGTAAATAAAAATCCAACTAAATTGAATTTCGCAACACATTTCGTACGATATTTTGCATATGCCAACAGCCACGCCCATTTCACACACACATGTAGTGGAGTAACAGTTGCCATTTTGTTTGTTGCTGTTTGTATTTTTTTATATTTTATTTTTTATTTTTTTTTTGATTTTACCCCCTATTCTTTAATTTATCGACATATGAAAATCTACAACTCTTTGTTGCTGGGCTTGCATGCAAATTTTGTTGGTCAGCTGAGTTTTTTTTTGAGTACCCTCCGACACCCTTTTGGCCATACACTTGGTAAACTCTTCCTCCTGTCCCCTTTTCCCTTTAACCACCTCTGCCACTTGGTGCTGTCCGTCAGGACTTTTTGAAACCGCAAACTTGCCGAGATTGAAAGCAATTTCAGGCTGCCATATGCCAATGGGGGCCAGAAACATGGCCACTCATATGGGAGCCCGACTGACACAGGCAGAGAGAGGGAGAGCGGAGTCGGCAGTCAGCTGGAAACTCCTGGGAGCGACTCATATTTCATGGGGCGCGCTGACAGCTCCCCAAACAATTGGCGGGAAACTGTTTAAAAATTCAAGCGTATGGCTAAGGAAAAATGCGTGAAAGCCAAATGAGTCGCACCTGCTGAACGAAAAGAGTAAAAGCGATAAAGAGCGGAGAGAAGGAGAGAAGGAGAGAGCGAGAGGGATAGCGGTGTCATTAGGAGCTGAGGAAAAAATTCATTGAATAAATGCATGAAATGAATGAGTAAATAACTGGAATGACTAACTGCGATGCTTAGTCGTCTCAAGTCTCGATTTGCAAATTACGGGAGTGGAAAAAAGCAGACGCAGCTGAAAAAGCAACAGCAGCTGGCAGGGGGGCTGGAGTATGGGGAAGGACAAAGCAGAAAGGTGTGAAAATGGCACAAACAGGAAGCACTTCAGTGTGTGGTTCACATGCCAGCACCAATGCAAACACTCACACACACAAACACACACTCACACTCGTACGCACACGCACAGTGGGAAGGCCTGGCAGGCAAATGGCATTATCAAAATTTACATACAAGCATATCCTGATTATCCTTTAAGCATGAATTATTGAAAGCGTAAATACCGCCAGAGACGACAGTTGGCAAATGGAGGGAAAAAGAAGCGGCATGAGCTGTTTTTATAATGGCAACAACTCACAGCAACAACTCACAGCAACAACTCACAGCAACAACAACAACAACAACAACAATACCAAGAACAACAAATACAAAAATCACAAACACAATACAAGAAAAGTTGCTTTTTGGACGCATCAAGGGAAACTGGCAAAAGGAGCATGGCTTAATTTTCACATGAAAAACCGAAAGACAAACTGCGAGACATTTCAATGAAGGTACAAACGAGACAGTACAGTGGCAAGGGGACTAAGAGGACTGAGCTGGATAAGCAGCAAAGTGGAAGCAACTGAGCTAATGTGCAGAGAGGCCAAGTGCGCCTGTATCAACAATGACACGAAGAAAATGCGAATGAACTCAGTTATTTTTAAGGTATTTCAGCCCAAAAAAGAAAACACACACACACAGAGTCGAAAAGTGTATAGATCCTCACAGTTGAACGAGCCAATCACTTTTGAAAATGGCAAATTGAGTCATTCGAAAATGCAGATTCAATTTGCGAGACAAGGCCCAAAATGTATTAAGATATTGTAAAGATAATAAACAAAATATTTAGCTTAAGTCATTCAATTGACTTTGTTTTGCCTAGAAACAAAAAATTTATATTGGATAAGCCTTAAATTTTCTATAAGTTAAACAGATTTGATGCAGTTACTTTCCGAGCATCAGGAAGTTACAAAGAAATGTACTTTGGGAGAGTATTTATTTTAAACTTTAGAGAAATAGTTCACATCTTATTTATGTTTCGTAAATAAGAAAAGTTTTTAAAACAAACTCTGCAAATTTCAAGAAAAACTTGCAATCTTAAAACGTAGGTTCAATGTACAAAATTGTCATGGATTAAAAAAGGGGTTCAGTTGTTATAGAGATACCCAGAAATAACCAGTAAAAAAAAATTAATTTTATATATTTAATACAATTAAGAGCTTAACAAATTTATTATTATTTTATTTGCAATTTAATCTGTTTAATGATTTAAAACTAACTATTATTCTTATTTCATTTAAAGTAGTATATTTTATTATAAAATAACTAACTACTTTGAGACTTGGAGAAAATACAAAAGTTAATATAAAAATTAATTAAAAATTGGAAATATTTCACAGGTTTATTAGCTAACTCCCTGTGCATAATTATTGTATAAAATTCAAAGTGGGAAAAAAAGACACAAACCTAGAGGATAAACACTACAATAAGAAATCCTAACTGAGCTCATCATGGTTAAAAAACTAAATTTTCGAAATTTATTCATTCACAAAACAACTGATGGCTTAGGACATTGAGTAGATGCATTACCGATAGCCCAATCTAAATCTCTGAATCGGGATATACATAAATATGTGTATGTGTGAGTATTCCGAAAAGAGCTCGTCACAAAAAACAAGTTGAGACTCACATCCGTTTTGGGCTTAGTGGTGACACACACACACACACACACACACACACTAACAAACCGAGATACAGCTACACGGAGACAACTCGACAAGTTGAAATCCACTCACTTGGATAAATATGTTTTTCAACTGTTTGTATTCATACTTGTACATCCTGTGTTCTCTTGTTTCGACTCCCGCTGAGTATATAAGTATATCGAATATATATCTCTCTCTCTGTGTGTGTGTGTGTTAAAATCCTGTTAAAAGTTTGCCATAAATCCTATTTACATATTTCGTCTTCGTTCACAGTTTCGACTCAACGAGTTGAATGAATCGCGTCGCCAGAATTCTTAACATTCCTGATGACTTATTTGGAAGTGGCGGGGGCCAGGCGGTAAAGTGGGTGGGTCATATCAATTGTTTAGGCAAATAAATCATAAGACTTCCTACAGGTTCAACACAACTGACCCCTGAGTCTGTATCCCCCTATCCCCTGTGAACCGCCCACTGCTACTAAGACACGAAGACAACTGCCATTTTCTTGGCTTCACTTGGCCATTGTTGAAGATTGACCTCGTTTTTGAGTTCATTTCGGCTAAAATTCTTCTCTGTCTAAGTCACAGACTGGGCTACAGTGTTTCCTTCCTGTTTTCCTTCCTGGCCATCCAGCAGCGATTCAGCATTCAATTCCGATTAATGTTGCCAAAACAGGCAGCGCATTGTTCTCTCTACCAGCTACCAGCTACCAGCTACCAGCTAACAGTTACCACAGTTTCCCGCCCTGTTGTGGCTTTTCCTTTTCCATTCAGCTCACTCCATAAGAAACCCCATTCTTTCGATTTGTTTACCAGTCATCAAACAAACAAAAACCACGCCCTACCCACACCCCACAGCCCCCCAAAAACCAGTTGTGAAACGTAAAGTCATCATCTTGGCTCTAATCCTAAGACGCCAGTGGGCGCATTTATTATGCTAAAGATTCACTTTGCATATGCTTCTTCCAAGAATTTTCGGCCTTGGCCATATTTTGAATAATTGTCCGCTAACCGAGACTAACATCTTTCATCTCTGCTTTGCCCCCCTTAACAGTCCAGTCGTCCTTTATGGCTGGCCGATTAGATAACTGAGGGTTTTCCCTCAAGTAAATTGAAATGCCTGCGATTGGCAGCTGCCTTGTGGCAGCTCTACCCTTACACCTGGTATCCAGCTAATATACATGCCAATTTATTAGACATACCATACGATTAAGGCAACGTATACACTGGCAGAATTAGAGGTAATGAAAAAAGATTTTTTAGCTTAGCAACAAAGCAGAACTTTAATTACGGGACGGCTTTAAGTAATGTTTAATTAAAAACCCTTAAATTTATATAAATATTTGTGCAGCTAAAAACTTTTAATATGGAACAATATGGCTTCATTAATAGGTATAAATTTTAAAACTATTTACCAATGGAATTTTTTATGCTGACTAGTTTTATTAAGGCACTTAAGCGCTATACTTTTCTTGCAGTGCATAACTGACTCTAAGTGACTGATTTCAATCGAAATTAAAGTTGCCATTTGCATTCACAAGTCTCAAAAAACTGATGTACAGATAAAGTACATATATATACCAAATAAATGTGAATTTATATATATAAATATATATACAAATATCTGTATATAAATTGCTTGTTGTCAGAGACAGTCAGAGCCTGCAGTCAGCGAGCGTAATTGTAATATGTATTTTCATTGCCGCTGTTGTTGCGGGCGTATATCAATTTAAATGTTGCGTATACGCAACGTACGCTCGCAGTTCCCAAGCGACGACGAGTTTTTAAAAGAAAACGAGCGCAAAACAAACGAGGGAAAAAAAAACTGAAAATGCTGGCTTGTAAATCAAATGCGTTGTTACACCCACACACTCTAACAAATATGTTTATATATATAGAAAACTACGCTGGTTGTATACACTTGCATTGCATTCAGCTTTTCTATGGCAAGCGCTTAAAAGCACGCAACACTTTTTGGCCAAACTCAATTAGTTGCCATTTTTTTATAGTGAGTGGTTGTGGCAGTTCTCTACGAGTGTATGAGTGTGTGTGTGTGTGTGTGTGTGTGTGTGGTGTGTGTAGCATTTAGTTGTGAGTGAGTAGCAAAGTCAAGTGGCCATTGCTAAGCAACGAAAGCGGTAACTGTGTTGTGCAGTGTCGGCCGTCATAAAAACTGGCCCTCGTCCTTGTCCCGTAATTGAAGTCGCACTTGAAGTGAATGCCTCAGTTTCCGTTTCAATTGTACCACATTGTATGCTCAGGGAACAACTGTAACATGGCCAAGTAAATACTCCCACACACATATACTCATTGTGAGCATACACTGTTAAAATAAGTTGAGCTGGAAGAATTAAAATCGTGTCTGAAAAGTCGAAGCTTTAGAGGAGCTAAATTAATGCTCTGTAACTTGTAATATTCAGCAAAAAACTTAAATAAATTTAATCCAAAGAGCAAATATGAAGTATTAAATTATTTGAATACTAACATGAGTTATAAATTAAATTAACTTAATCATTAAAATTATAGTTTGAAAAATTTAAACCGAAAATATCTTTTTTAACTTTCATTTAGCAGCAGCTTGACAAAAATCCGCTAAGGTTTTCTGCTCTTTTTGGCTGATTAAAAATCTCAACAACTTGAACCGTTGATAATCATATTTCGCTGGGTTAATTGGGTTAACTAACATAAGTATTAATATATTAATGAACGACATGTTTATGTTTTAAGAATCAAAACCAAAACTAATTTTGCATGCCTATAAAATATAAAATTTTAAATATTTTTTTTGTAACTGTGTATAGAAAAATACTAAAATATACTTATGAGCATAGTGCGTGGGCAGAGGACTTGTCTGACAGCCCCCCAAAGGAGAAAGAGCTGCTCTTCTGGGAGAAGGCGTAGAGATCCTGTTGCAAGGACGAGCCACTTAACAAGCAGCAGACAACAGCAGCAGCAGCGATAACAATAACCACAATAATAACAAAAACGAGCATAAAATTAAATGGCCAAACCACCGAACATTCTATACCCTAACTGAATAAGTTGTAGGTAACATTAAGCATAAGTGAATTTCAATTTGTTGTGCATTTGGCAACTGGACGTGAATTGTTGGCAGTGGCAAGTGCAATGTGGTCGACTGTTTAAAGGAGAAAGGGTATTGCCAAACGAGGCACAAACCCAAAAAAAAAAAAAGGATGCGGGTTTTGTCTTTTTCACTCCTTTGGTTTTGGTTTGGTTTGGTTTGCATTGGTTTTGGCCAATCCGCATTTATGTTTGCGTTTTCCGGGTGAGAGAACAAAACTGTAAGTGGGGGGAGAAAAGCTTACGCAAGTGAAATACACACAACGCTTATTATTTAAAATGGGGAAGTCTCTGCTGGGCTGCTGCTCTCAAGTACATACGTGTTTATAGGCACATAATGTCAGGTGTTATCTATAAGATACAAAAACCCCTTGAAGCGTTAAGCAGCTAGTGACGAAAGTGGTTGTAAAAAATTACAGAATTTTCAGCCAAGTTGGTTAGTTTATTTAAATAAAGCAATTTAAGTGGATGGCTTTAGACAAGAATTCATTTGAAGAAAAGACAAACCATTTAATAATTTAATCGATTAAGTGACGAAAGGGAATTTGTTACAGCTTCTCTGACTTTACTTAAATAAATATTATTTGCTGCAAAGACTAGACTGTTTTAATTTTAACTCCAACAGCTTCTGTGCCACAAGTGTTCATGTGATTAGATTGACAAACTACTCATCTATTGCTATTTAAATTATGTACAACTTAACGTGTCGACCATTACTTCCACTGTCTGTTAAGTGCAGTTTTTTAATTCTTTTTAAGTACGCGGTGTAGAACACGCCAAATCTTGCCTATTTCAGCTGAGATTTGTCGCATTTGACTTCACTTTTGACAGTTGAGAGTATGAACATGAGCTCGTACGTTCACTAACTGCTGCTGCTTCTACTTTGCGGTTCTGTCAAGTTAATTGGGCTCACGCACAGGTAGAGCGGTAGATTTACCTGACAGCCACAAAAATTTACCTTTGCCCTCACGCAGTCGACCGACACTTTAGCCCTCCTCCCCTCCTCCCTTACTCACTTGCTCCCCCTCTACCCCCTCTGTCCCTCTCCCCTCTCTTCCACTGTCTATGCTTTTTTATCTGTGGGGCCCTTTGTTGCCTGCTTTTGATTTTATTTATTTTTATTGGCCCGCGCGCTTTTTACACATTTTTCATTTCCCTACTCAAAGTTGCTGTTGTTTTTTTGGCTTTCATTGTTTTGTGTTGCAGCAATTAAAATTTTTATGAGCAAACAAATTTTCATTTACAACAATAACAACAAAGTGCAGTAAAATAATAATAAAAATAAAAGTAAAACAAAAACGAATCGAGCCAACAACAAACTCACGTTACAAAAGGAAAAGTGAAAAGTGCTAATTGGTTAATTGTGCGCGTAAAGTGAAGTAAAACCATGTGTTTGTGTGTGTGTGTGTGAGTGTGTATGTGTGCACAAGTGTGTTAATAGGTGAGCATATATGTAGGTGTGAAATGCAGCTCGTGTCCTGTTCAATAATTCAACAGACAAAATTATCAAAACCGGCGATGATGGAATAATTTGAATCTGAACGAAACTCGACTTCAAGATACGCTGTTACTTTTATGACTTGCTTAATTGTCTGTTATTAATCATAAAATGTTTAGTACACTCAGTTAACACTTCAAATAAGCTGAAATAACTATAAAACTGCCTAAGAGTAAATGTTTGTGTTGTTAAATGCTTAGCAAACTGTTCACTCATTTGTCTGTCTGAAATTAATAAACTATGATTGTAACTATTTAGTTGTTGTTTACATAATTAATATAATAACTATGTAATACAATTTAATTACGAATTTATTGTACATTATTAATATAATACGAAATGTGTAAGCGTAAATGAATTTATAATTAGCCACAACAGAAGAGTCTTAACAATTACAAAATTGTTAAATTCACTTTTTTTTCATACGAAATTTTCATACAAAAATATTGCAAAATTAAGCATAAATTAATGGTATTTATGTAAAAAGGCTTTCAATAAATTATATAAAATATCATATGGCTATGAAGTAACAATTTGATAATTAAACTTGATTAAATATATCCCATTTAATTTAATAAAATTCCATTTAGGAAATCCCAAATGTATAAACCATTGCCTACCTATCGTATGCTCTATAAGAAAGTTGTAGAATTTTTAAGCAGAGTATATAAACGGGACATAATGTGCTTTTACGAGTCGCCATCGTCGTTGCTGTTGATGTCCTCCGTTTAAGGCGTCAGCTGCTGCACTGCGGACAAAAGCATTGCCACGTTCAGAAAACACAGACAGTAGTAGGGCGGCAACAGAAGGAAAAGGAGCAGGAGCTAGGAAAGGGGTAGATGGAGGGGCAGGAGCAGGGCCAGGGGCTGGAGCAGGGGCAGGTGCTCCTTCGGTAGTCACGCTAGTTGTTAGTTTAAACTGATTTGCAGTGTTTGACATGGCCATAAAAAGCAACGAGAAAGAAGATGGCCAAAAACTGGACGACAGTGGACCCTGCGACTATATGGCATATTAAAGAAGATGAAGCTAGGGACTGGAGCTGAGCAGGCACAGCGCACACTGGCAAAAATTAAGACTGCGTTCTCAAAACTCAGCACAAAAAAGAAAAAAACTGCTCAATTTACCTACTTACATATAAATTTTATAGTAGTTTTAGTGGCAAAACTATAAACAAAGATAAGCCACCTTTTAGTTCATAGTTTAAGGACACTTTAAACCAATAAAAACAAAAACTAAATTATACTTAGCTCTACACGATTTATATTTTTAGCTTGAAATAATTTATTCAAGAAATTTGCTATTAAAAATTAAAATTTATTCTGCATTCTGAGTTTTGATAAAAATTCTAAAAGTGCTGCAACTGCTTTTATTAGTGTAGTTTAGTTTAAATGTGTTTTCTTCATTCCTTTCGTCGGCGCTCATACACATACATCCACACACACACACAAACACATTCTTTGTTTTAGCCCAAAACCCAAAAAGCAGAGCAGGGATTTGCGGACAGAGTTAAGGGGTGCATGGGGGAATGTATGGGGTATGAAGGAAATGGGTGGAAATGGTGGGAAATGGTCGGGGTTAGCTCTCAACGCCTGCCGTGTCCTGGTGGTCATTTTACTAATCTCTTCATTTTGCTCAGCGCTGCTAACGTTTTTTTCCCATGTTTACAATTTATTTGGCTTGTTGTAGACTCTTTGCCGCTGTTGTTGCTGTTGTTGTTATTCATGTTGCTGCTGCTGCTGTTGTCGTTGCGCATACGCTCCATTGTCCGCATTCTGTAGCTGGCTGCGCCCTTTTGTTTGACCAGAACACTGAACATTGAACATTGAGCGGCGTGGACAACGTGCAGCATTTCAAATGTTAAGTTCACTCATTCATTTTGGGTCTCTTACACACAATGCCCCCAAAACGCCACGCCCAGTGCCCCCCACTTACACCCCTCCCACCATTACCTGATTCAAACGACTAACAACAACTAAAGCCAGCCGCATTTTGGGGTCTCAATGTGTTCTTTGCATATTATGCCTCTGCACGTTTGTCCAGACAAGTTTGTTCTTGTTCTCGCTGTTCGAGACGACGACAACCAGGCAACAGCGCGTGACAGGGCAGGCGTACAGAGAGTGGAAAAGACAACAATTAAGTAAAACGATTAATATGCAAAGTAGTCAACGCCAATGTACCATGAAATTTGTTGTTATCCATAGAAAAGCGATGCGAAATTCTCGAAACGGTCGCAACGATAACGGTTCAATAACGAATTTATCGCTTAAATAAATTTAAATGTTTAGACCACTCCCAAAAAATACTAAAATTGCCTATCCGAACATATTTAAAGTTATGCAAATTCTTAAAGTGCGAACAAATAGTCTAAAAAGAGGAAAAAGTTTCAGTTAGAAACTCTGCATAATTTACAAACATTTGTTGTCCAAACACATAAACATTTTATTTCTGACTTAAAAATGTATGCCAAGTTTATACAGTTTTATTTTGAACAAGCAAATAAAACTCATCAAAGTACAAGCAAACAGTTACAATTTGCCCAAGCTTACGATGCCCTTAGTTTCATCCTATTATAAGCGTCAGAAAGAAATGGCCAAATTATGCAGTAACAAGCTTCAATAAGTAACTGTTTCCCATAAATAGTCGCAAGCTATGCAAATAATAGGGCATTATATAGTAAATTAACAAATATTTTCATGTAATTTCAGTCAACTGCAGAATTTTCTATATCATTACTCAGAGCAGCAGCATAAAAATGAGCAACACAATATTGCTCATACGCACGGTGGGTATGCAAGTTAGAAAAATGATTGTGCTGACGGCAGTATTTCTATTTTTGCTCTGATAACTAAAACAATATGGGAAGCGGAAGCTGGTTAATTAGATTCTTTAGAACTTTTAGTTTCCCTTGTTCCCTTGTTACTCAAAGTATTAAAATGGCAATAGGTTTAGCTATGTTCAACCAATTTTATGTTATGACGGAAACGCAGTTACTAACAAAAATCAAAGCACAGTCGGTCTCCCCGGAAAGTTCGATACACTGTTAGAAGTCTGGAAATCGGAAATCCAATTGATTTTAGTAAACGCAAACCGAACGCTACAGCTCAACAGCTGTACAAATTCACCAATCGATTAATTAGTATCGTAGCTTGAGCTTATTAGAAATTTATCGATCATGAATAATTCGAAAAGCTGCAAAGCAAGAAGAAGCACGTTCTGTATCGGCTTCAAAAAACAACTGATAATAAAATAATGTTATCTTGTTTCAAGCGTCAGTGGGGCGTTGAATCGAAACTTTAAAATAGACAAACTACCTGCCCATAAAAAGAGTCTATATGCCAAATGTAGTCTACCTAGCTCACACTCTTTTTTCACGCAAATGGCCTATTTTAGGACGACTTAGCCTATGGGAGCTATAGAATATAGTTGTCCGATTCGGACCAAACTTGGTATAAATAGTAATAATATTACTTTACACATAATGTGTGAGTTTGAATCAAGTTATCGCGTGTTCAACATATTTTAACTTTATCTACCTGTCTATGTAACAAATTTGATGTGTCTAGCTTTTACCATCTCTTTTATTTCAGCGTTCATATGGACGGACAGGTGGTCAAGGCTTGTTGTTTCATATTTAACATTTTTTTGACCAACTGTAGCTAAGGTAAAGAAGAATTATCAAGTATTAAAAGCAGCACACTTCTGGCAAATTTATATAAGCTGTATGATCCTTTACGCTTTATGAAACTTGCCACGCCTTCTCCGTGCAGTTGGATGCATTCAATCGACTACAATCTATGCACAATGCATTTAAGCTTTTGCATTCAAAGATTTTACAAAGCGTAATAAAAGTTGTAAACAATTTAGTTAGCATATTTATGTGGCAAATGAAATTAGCAGAGCTTGTTTAAATAATAAAGCCTAGAAGAGGACGGGGTGTACGTGTTGTAAGCCGTTTATATTTGTTTAATCTGCAATTGCCATTAAAAGTAGATACAAGTAATTCATGTCAAATCTTTTGGGGCAATTCATGATTTAATCCCCTTACGTTGAATTTCAGTGCACAAATCGTAGCTGGGCGTGGTTTGCTTTTATTATAACGGTCACAGTTCTTGACCCACACACAAAACCAAACACACACGCATGAAGTGCTGGTTGGGGGCCGGTTGGTGTGTGTTTAAATGTTGTTGTGTGTGTGTGTGTGTGTGCAATGGTTTTGTTTGCTTCTGGCATTGTTGTTGCATTTAATTAAAATCCTAAAATGTAGGCACACGATTGTACCAGTAGTTGGCAGAGTGGCTTGATAAGCCAAAAGGGGCGACTGTTTGTATGTGCATGTGTTTGTGGGTGTGTGTTTGTGTCGAACTGAGGGAAATTGGAAAGCCAACAACAAAAATAAATAAATGTAGAACTGTGCTGCCATTTTGGCAACCACAGTCAGCAACCAGGACAACAGCAACAGCAACAACAACAACAACACTGCCACAACAACTCACTTTCTGCCCAAAACTAGCCCCAATTACCACCTCTCCACACGCTTCTACTATGTCCATTATCCCTGCTGCTTTTGCTGCTTTCATGTAATCGTCTAAATTGCTGAGCAAATATTTAAACAGTTTTCATTTTTTTTTTAAGAAAATAGTTTAATGATTTCATTATAAATCCATATTCTTAGCCAAAAGTCTATTATATGGTTATTAAATGTGGCAGACCAAGTTCTACCGAAGCCAATCTATGCCAAGTTTAACTGACCTATGACAAAATGATTTTACTAAATGATAAAACTGGATTTCTACTCCCAAGTTCAAATGGATCCTACTTAAATATAAAACTGATTTTATTATCAATCGTTCTCCTACTCAATTTAACGTTAAATTAGTTTAAGCAAAGTTTCACATAAATAAATACAAATATTCATGTGGCAGTTAAGCATTTAATTTAAATTCACACAACTCTAATGACATAAAAGTTTCCCGAGAATTTTGTTTTCTAATCTTCTCAAGAATTTACCAAGTGTTTATTCCCCCATTTAAGCAAAACTTAATTAATTTCTGTGGAAATTAATCAATTGTTGAGCACTTCATACCATAGAGTTTTTATTTTATTTCACTTGCATTCAATTAGTCGAATTTATTTTTAGTTTTCTGCGCTTAAAATTACCCAAATAAATTTGTGAGTTTTGTGTTTTATTTAGCAAATATTTGATGTTGTGCTTTTATTTGTGTTTTTCGCATTTTAATTGGAATAAAAATATACAAAATTGTTCATATATTTTAAACAATAAAAGGCATTTTATTTATTTTATTCTGTAACAATTTTGTAAACATTTGGGCACTTTTTTCTCTCAGTATTTATTACAAATATCACTTGCATTTTATTTATTGCATTTTCTGCCATTTACCTTAAAATTGTGTACCTTAAATTGCTCAAATAACATTTTGAGTTTTGTATTTCATTAAATTTCATTGTCTCGTATTGAATATTTAAATTATTCCTCTATTTAATATATTTTTCTTTGCTCAATTTTCATACAGTTTTGGCAATAAATTCGACTCAAATGGACAATAAAATATTTACCTTCATGTAAATATTTTTAAAGTAGATCTGCTGATTTTCATGTCTCATATGAGTGCTGCATTTAAGTGCACTCTTTATGGCACTTGGCAATCCAGACAGCGATTGTGCATCTAAATTAGTATTTACTTATCTTTGGCTCGCTAACACACCGCAAATGGGAGCAACTATTCAAACTGACAGACACACACACACACACACACACTTACTTATGCACTAGTTCATTGGTATTTGCAATGTAAAATCTTTAATCTTACCTTGGCACAAAATGCGTTTCAAAACGGGAAGCAGCCAAAATGAAGGAACAACAACAACAAGGCAAGAAAACAAAATCGTTTCGTTTTGCTTCTTGCTCAATTCGTTGTTCGATTTCTGTTCTCCTTTGATTTTATTATTATTTTTTTATATTTCTATGCTATGTTAAGTATTTATTTGTTTTTCTTTACGCCTGCATCAAGTTTTTATTTAATTTCTTTACTTGAATTCTTCAAATTCTTTGTGTGCACTACAATATTTGTTATTGTAATCTTTTATTGTTAAACAAAACAAAATATGTAAAAAAAAAAATCAAACATTTTATGTACAAAAAGAACACGATTTCTAATTGTTTCTATTGCACTTTGGTTTAGTTTCATACATGACAATTTATTCCGCATTGTGACCGCAGCAGCTGAGCGCAAAATGTTTAACATTCATTTATGCAAAATTATGAAAGTAAACGCGAAAAAAAAAACCGCGATATTATTCAACTAATTGTAAAAAGAAAATTAAATAAAAGTTTGTTTGCAACTGACAGCAACAAGTTGACCAAATGCAATTATATAATTAACAAGAAGGAAAATGTGCTCTCTGTTTGTTAATATTGTTTGCCATTGTGTTGGTGTTGGGTTATTGTTGCTGTTGCTGCTGCTGTTGGTGCTGCTGCATTTTGATTACGAAATTCGTGACTTCAATTTTCTAAACTGACTCACAATTGTCGCCCCCATTGTTGCTGCTGTATCTTTACCTTGGCTGGCAGCTTTGTTAGCGCGACCTCCACAATGACCGTGTAACAATTTTGCAGCTCAGCACCAGCAGAAACAGCAACAACAACAACAACTGTACAAAAAATGCCAAGAAACGCGCGCGCGCCACAAAGTAGACAACGAAAACATTTCGTGGCAATCAGACGACGCTTAAACGCAGCAGCAGCAGCAGCAACTACAACTACAACACCAACAAGAACATTAGCCAGAAACAGAGCAAGAAGAAGACCAATAACAATGAGCACATCAACAGCAATAACTGCGCGCCCTTTTTAAAGTTTGCCTTTTTCCTTTTCAGTTTTTTTTCTCAACGCATTTTATTTGGAAACTGCTTTTATTTGTTGGAATTTTGCGGCATTTGCAGGCTTATTATTGCTACTGCTGCTGTAGCAGCAGCTCTTGTGCATCTTTATTGCCGCTTAGCAGCAGCAGCAGCAGCAGCAACTCACACACAAAACTTATGTAAGCGTTTTGTGCGCGGTTTTTTTTTTGTGCGTTTTTTTTTCGTTCTATTTGTTGTTATTGTTGTGGTTTTTGTTGCAGCAGCAACTGCTTGTTATTAGTGAGTTGCTGCTGCGGTTGTTGTTACTGTTGTTGCTATTGTTGTTGATGTTGCTGTTGTGTTGGCATAGGCAATGTGCGAGATGTTGAATTTATTCAAACTCACGCAGCTGACAGAGACACACACAAACACAAACACACAGACACACACGCAATAAAACAGACAAGCACACACACACACACACAGGCACAGACACAGACACACAAAAACACACACGCAGACACAGTAAGACGGGCACGGATACGAGACAACGACAACGATAACGACAACGACAACAACGACGACGACTTCGTGACTGCGACTGCGACTGTGACTGCGGTGACTGCTGCGAATTCTCGCGTTTTATTTCACACTCGAAGCGAAACGCGTGCCGTCTGCGCTGAGTCCTGTTTCATACTGTCCTGCAACGTTTGATGCTGCTGCTACTGATGCTGTCGCTGCTATTGCTGCTGCTGCTACTTCTGCCGCTGCTGCTGCTGTTGATGTTGCTGCGGCACAAGAATTTCCCTTTTGTGCGAGTATATGTGTGTGTGTTTGCAGTCGGGGGCACTGTTAAAATTTCCCTGGCATGCGCACCGTGTCGCAACGCAGAGCGTTTTTCAAACGATTCACTATTGCCGGCAACATGGAGCGTATACGTGATATTTTGTACCAAGGTCTTTAGATCCCCGCAGATAGATCCAAATAGAAACCTATTTTGAACACAATTCCATACAGTCTTCAATCAATTCAAACTGCAAGGCTATGTAACGTATTTGGGTCAAGCTGGACAATGCTTTGCTTTTAGCCCAAAACAATATATAATTGCCAATTACAGTTGGATAGTGGTGCATACTGTTCGAGATACTGTACTCGGCCACAATTAAGGTTGGCTCGGGCCAAATCAATTTATTTATGAACACTTTCAATGCACTTCGCACTCACGTGCATCGCATTAATGCAAATGAGCTGAATGCAACGTTGCAACGCGTTGCTGCAACTGTTCGACTTGATGCCAAATTGAATTATGTTGAATGCCAAAAATACAAAAAATAAACAGCAACAAAAGTAGTGTGAAAGGCTAGTAAAGAGCGAACCGACTGTAGAAGACCCTGTTAGTGCTCTAGAGCGAAATTTTACACTGGTATGAGATACAAGATGGTCCTTTGTTGGCATAGAATGTAATGTCTGACTTTGATGGGTATACGTCAAGAAACACAACGTTTTTCTACACATTTCTATTCAAATAACTAATCTTCAATAATTCATTTGAGTTCTATGATTAAAGCTTAATGAACTGCATCAAATTTGATTGGGATACTCAAAAATGTGCAAGAAACTTAATGTACATTTATGTTGTTATCAAATTCTGTTGCTTTAAAAACAAGTTTGGCTGCTTTATAGTTGAGGTGCCAATGATCCATGTGCCTACAGCAGGCGGCAAGTTGGACAGATTAACACGACTGCTTTACCTACTTTCCGGCCAGTCTAATCGACCCCTTTACTCAATTTGTGTACGCCGTCCGAAAGGTTAATGAAAGCTTCCACTTTCAGTTTGTGCTGCTCCAGCAGCTGACTGAATTGTGGATGAGCTATTGAGAGCCACTGCACCACCTTACCTACGTACCACCTGCGCTTCACTGTACCACAGAAGTAGCAGCAGCAGCTAACCGCATATAGATGTTGCATTCTGCAATGTGGAGACGGGGCATGCGGTCTGAGGCGTGTGGCGTTGGTCAAGGGGCAAGGGGACAACTGTGCATTGTGCTGGACAATGGACAATGGACAATGGACAACGCTGTTGCAAATTGGTGGCTTTTGTTGCCACTTTACGCTATCTTCAGCTGTGGAGGCAACTTTAAATGAAATCGCTGATCAGATGATTAGCGCTAATACAATAGCTATATGGCAACAAACAAACATCGATTATTATATTATGTAGCATTACTTATAAAAATTTGCTGTTATGAGTGCTTGGAAAACAAAATATACAATTTATTGAAAACTTAATTTAATATTGCTTTTATGAAAATAAATGTTTCCTTTAAATAAATTCAAAATCTGTGCACTTTTAAAAAAGAAAGAAAATAATTAAAAGTGCTTGTAATAAGTTTGCTTTTTGTTAATTTATGCATTTTTTATTCATTATTCAAGCAAAAGTTCGCAAATTAATTTTACAACAACTTCGTGTTGCAAATTGCAAACAAAAATTCCGCAAGCTCAAAAGTTTATAATAACAATGATCAAAACCATAATATTTTCTTGGGTTTGGGAAAAGACAGAATAATTTAATTTGAGTAAGAAAAGGAACTAATGGATTCTTCTTATCAATAGTTAACTCAAACTTGTACTATTCTATTTACTTTATTATTCAGAGGTATATCTCTCCATGTACATTTATTTTAGATAAGTGAAATATTTCTTAACAATCTTCAACACAATTTACTATTGCTATATGTGAGGTAGAGATAAATGATAAAAAGTTCTTATAGGGTATTTATGGGTGTGTGAAACTATGTTTAGTTCAATATGGCTTCTATTACCTGTAGCTTAAATCAGTCAACATATGATAACTGAGCTTTATGCACTTTACTGTGTATTTTATCAACGAACTTCGCTGAAAATGGCAGTCAAGTTTTTTTGTGCCCAACACAGCAGGGTATCTAAACGTCTGTCAAGGGTTTTATTTTACCTTTAGCTGCCAGCAGCTGCTGAGTCTCTATTAGTGATCATTACAAGCTGACAGCACAGCTTTTTTATATCATTCTTTTTTTTGTTTTTGCCTCCGATTTTTTCGCTATCTGTCTCAACGCCGCTTTGCCGATTTTGGTCGATTTTCCACGCTTTTCGCGTGTACAGGCAGCGACATGTTCTTGCCGGCACTGTAAATGATTATTTATGTGCGCCTCCTTTGTGTCTGCGGTTTGTCTAACGAGCCACGAGCCACGAGTCACGAGCCACAAGGCATATTGTTTTAAAAAACAAAATAGCGACGCCAGCGCCGACAGCGACGTCGACAACGACATCCACGTTAAATTTCGACAACAATTAAATTAAATAAACTTGCTTAAAATATTATGTAAATGAAACGCTGAGCGACTAATTGAGTCGTCCTGCTGTCAACAGATCTCAACTCATCTCGACTTCACTCAAAGGATTTTCAATGACTTTGGCTAGGTTTCTATCAATATCTCTATACATATACCCTTTTTGTTCGACTTTACCCGCTCCAAATGATGGATGAACTTCATTTTCATGGTGCGACCTTGAAAAGCCAAAATCTTTTCCCGACCCAAAAAACAACAACGATAAGAAGACGAACAACATTGAGCCTACGATATTAACCGGAAGGGAAATATCAATCAGCATTTTACACAAGAATGCCTTGCAGAAGGCAGCGGAAGTGGGCGTAAGGGCTGGAAGGAGTTGGGGGAGTGGCAGTCTGGCATGTAAGAAAAGGACTGCTCGTCATTCCCAAGTTCCTACTCCTCCGGGCCCACTCGATGAGGCATTAAAACAAAACATTTTAATTAATTGAGGCGGAAAATTTGGTTGGGTTTTTTTTTTGTTTTTGTATTTATTTCTTCTTTTTTGTGCTTTATTTTTTATAATTTGTTGCTGCACGTTGTCAACGTCAATGGGCGCAGCTGAGACTGCTTGGGGCGTGGCAGAAATATGCGAACATTTAAGCCAACATTTTAAGTGAAATTGACTTTTTCTGCTGTGTGGCCCAAAACCGAAAGCCATTGAGCACAATTTTCCACATTGAATGGTTGAAACGATATTTAGCCAAAGTCTTGGTGTGTGGCTAACAATTAAGCCCACTTTTAGCTGGAAACTAAGCGATTCTCAAGCTTTGCCGTCACATGCGTGACAACATTAAAGTGATGGAAAATCAGCGAGAAAAGGAGTTAGAGTTCCAAAACAAAATTTGTAGTGAAAAACGAGATAATGAAGAATTTTAAGAGATTGAAAAGATTGAAGAGATTTAAATTTTATTGTCGTGCTTGGCTTTAATGACCTCTGTGTGTTTTTTTTTTTCATCTAGTTTCTAATGGGAACTGGCAGCTTTACACTTGCCATTACACTGCTGTAATGCTTATACACTGCAAAAATATTTACATTTTGGCTAAGAAGTGAAACAGAGTATCAAAATGAAAACAAAAACAAATATATAAAAAGTATAGTAATAATAATACTTTAAGCATTTGTGCTTCTAAGCTTTTTTGTACCATAATTTGTTTGTTAAATTAAACAATAAATAGAAACCTATTTTTATTTTGTTTAGCAAACTTGAGTTACTTTTCTACAGTTGTTTTGCTGCAAGATTCTCTTGTGTTCAAGTGATTTTACAAACATATTTCAATGCATAATTTTTTGTAATTAGAAGCCATTGTTTTTTGTTCGCAGTGTACTTATTGTCGCTGCTGCTGCTGCTGCTGCTGCTGCTTGCAGCAAATTGCGTGCGGCACAAGCGCAAGTTTCAAGGATGCCACTTACAGCCACTGACAGCTAACGATGTTGCCTCAACGCTTTTCAACGTGCTGCCAATGGCACGCCCACCTACCCACCCACCGCCCACTGCTCCGCTACCACCATATAGACCTAACTAAAGATCAACACTCGAGTGAAAACTTTTGTCATTTACGCGCCGAATTTGCTGGCAGCAGAAACAGAGTTCCCACTACACTGTCCAGCAAAGACTAAGACAGAGATGGAGGTGATGGTCATGGAGATGGTGGTGACGGAGGCGGTGTTAGCGGTGACTGAAGACTGAGACTAGTCCTGGCACATTCCATAATTGAATTTTCACTACAAGCGCCACGTTGCGAATTCTAAAACAGGCAAAGTCAAGTTCGACAGCTCAGGGATAGAAAACAGACACCACATATATATAGCTATAGACATGGACATGGACATGGACATAGACATGGACATGGCCATGGATTATAGGGCATTACGAGTCTAACTTGTCAAGGTTAATGCTGATGGGCTCGACTAAGTAAATCGCTGAATAAATACAGAGACAGCAAAGATAAGACCAGAAATTGTCCTTGAATTTGTCAATGACTCAAGATGAATGACAAAAATAGTAGACCTAAGCTTTAAAGGGTATCAGAGAGTGTGAGGAAGTGGGAGTGCAAAAGAACTGACACTCGAAGATGAAAAAGTGTAAAATTAAATGAAAAATAAACAATGAACATGGCGCAGTGAATTGAATTGAAACTCTAGCTCGAGTCGACGAGTCGAGCAATGGCATAGCTTCAGCTGCCACAGCAGCTGGAAACAGGAGCTGAAGTAAATGTAGAAACAGGAGCAGGATGTGCTAGCTATGAAGCAGTATGAATCCGGGAGCTGTAGCTGGAGTGGACGTAGTCCAACAGTCCACAGTTTGTCCACAGTCCGGTTTTCATTTTTAACACACACACGCCACGCTAAAAATGCTGACATGGTCAGGACAGAAGCAAAGCGGAAGAGAGAGTGCTTGGTGGGGATGGGATGGGGATGGGTCAGTACGGGTATATCACTAGCATTGCTATTTGTATGAATTACAAGCGACACACATTCCCAGCACTCACTGTTCTCACACTGTTCCCACACAGCTCTCAGCTCTTGTCCTCTGCCATTGCTATTGCTGTGTGCGCCATTTTCGTTTCCGCTTTCCACTTTCCACTTGCTGGGTATTTAGTGTATCGTACTCTCTTCCACGCCCCCTAACCCCTCACTCACACCACTTGCCACATGCTCCATGAGTACCCCGCGCCTCTTGTAATTGTTGTACTTCTATACTACTGTACTTCGCTTGTACTTTCTGTTGTCGCTGTGATTTCGATTGTCGGATTCCCCATACAATTCCCCATCTCCTTGCTCACTCCCACCACCGACTGCCCCATATGCCACGTGTTTGACAAGGCAACGCGCATGCATGCAACCTAATTGAGTTTCGAAAAAATAAACTGAAAGAAAAACACATGCATAAAGAAAGCAATCGCATAGTTGAAAAATTGTTAATGGGCTTTCAAAAAAAAAAAATTAAAAAAATAAAGGAGAGCAAGCTAAAACTTTGTATTCAACACTCGTTACTACATACCCGATCTGAACTTTATCTCAGCACTCAATGCTCTAAGTGAGCAGGAAGCAGTGCATACTTTTAGGTGCTATGAGATGGATATTACTTCTACGACCGGACTTTTCATAACATTAACGATCTGTTTGACCTCCTTCTACCTTGTCGACACAGCACCGATTAGTACATACCCTAACTCAACTCAGCACAGGTATTACAACAGAACGAGCATAATTAAAAAATGCTTCATCATGGTGCACGGAAGGCGTTTGCCATTAATAAATACGAGTACGTATGTTCCGGCTAATCGCAGCGCATTAAAAGTCAGTTAAAACATTCCACAGTGGCAGGAGACCATAAAAACGATGAACAAATTTTTTAAATATATTAATCATTTTTCGGAAAAAATGTTAGCTAATGATTGCAACTAGTATTAAAATTCGATTGGCCTCTTTATGATTTTTGAATAACAAAATAACAAGATAAATAAAATTAAAAAGTTCCTCATAAAATCGAGTAAAATTATAGAACAATTAAATGACATATTACTAAATTTACTAACGTATTTTTAAGGGTAGATAATTATATTTTATAAGTTATGTATCATTCCTTTCTTTAACAAAAGTCTAAAGTAAAGGAAATTAAATTTAAAGTTAAGCCTTACAGTTGTGACTCATTTGATGGCTTTGGGGTACATAACTATCGAACTGTTTCAAAATGTGTTGTACAGTTGATAATCCTACTCGTAAATGCCGTTAATTTGCTTTGCTGTTCTTTATCAACTTGGCCAAATCTGTTGACTTTATCCACTGTTCCTGCTTGTGCTGTTGTGTCGTTAACCCAGGCGTAAAAATTGAATCGTAAAACGATTTTAAAATCAAAATTCACATGGCCATAAACAACAAGGCGGCAACAACAACCACAACAACAACAACAACAACGAAGACGACGACATCAAATACATTTTCACAGCATATTACCACAACATATTAACCCTGAATCCTTCCCGATGTAAGCCACGTGCTTATCAAAGAGTCCATAAAAATCATAAAAAATGTTCTCTTCATTTTATTTTGTGCTTTTTCTCTCTTTTCATCTGCTGCTTCTTCGTTTTGCTAATTAAAATCAACGAATCAAATTTGAAAAGAAATTTTCTTTTTTTTGGTTTTTTTGCTTTAACAACGATGACATTTGCACCTTGAAATTGAGTTTTGTATTTGGTTAACGATGATGTTGGCCAATGACTCAGACCGTGTGATCAATGACAAGTTGGAAAAACCGTTAACTGACAACGTTAAAAACTTTGCACAAATAATTTACACAAGTCTTTTTGATGCCAAAGCAATAAAATTTCACACACAAAGTCGAATAAATAAGGCGAATGGGAGTGAGTGAGAGGAGAAAGGCGGGAAGAGCATAGAAGGAGAAGAAGTAAGGCTGGATAGAAAATAGGGCAGAACGTAAGACTGAAGAGTCACTACACTGCTAAAATTCCACACTGACTTAAATCATAAACAGGCGTTCAAGTAAATAATTCTGACAGCTTAAATTAATCAAGTTTATGATTTAACAAACTAGTAAGAAAGTCTACAGTCGAGCCACAGGACAAAAAAACTTTATTTTTCTCAGTGTAGACTTAAGATGGGTGACAGGAGTAAAAAGTCAGCCTGGCGGCAAATGGAAGTGAAAGTTTCGCTTAGAATAATGGGCGGAAATTAAGTGGATGAGTTGGGGGTCTATGCGGGTGTAGGGAGAGCTAGAGTAGAGTAAGACAGCAAGCATGTAAACTGCCATTAAAAGTGACAAAAATTACAGAACCATTTACAACAATAACAACAACAATAAGCAACAACAACTCAAACGAAGATGAGGGCTAAACAAAGTTTTATTTGGGCGTGTTAATCAAGCATTGAGAGCAACAAACGCCAGATAAAGATAAGTTTTCATGGCATTGGAACATCAAGTAAATCACTCACCTGTTGACTGACCCAGCCACTCCCCTGACTCCCTTCCCACTCGGGGGAACTCGTCCCAATAGATGCACATATAAAAGTTTCTGTGACATCAGAAATCTATGGGGAACAATGTGACTCAGTCTAAGAGCCAATTCAACTACTCCCCAAAGATGGGCTACAAACGGAGCGCCAACATTGTCTGTTGATCATAACGAAAGGTAAATGTCATCGCTGCTGTCATTGGATCAACATATGAATTGACTTTGATTTGAACATTTAATTAAGCTTGTCATAACCATGATTACTCAATTGTCGATTTAATAACGTTTATACAGCTCACATTGCAACACAACACAACACAATTATTGCCAACTCCATTTTCTACCAGTTTTTATGGCATATTTAATCGAAAACAAACATGTTTTCCTCTAAAAAAAATATATTTGTTGATTTTTGTATTAATTAAAATAAACAAAATGATAGTTTATTATATAATATAGAAATATTTTTCGAAATGTTTTTGCTTTTATTTTTATAATCATTTTTCATTTTAACTAGAATTTAATCCCTGGAGTTAATATATTTGCCACTCGCTTCCTGATCTGCCAGCCAAGCGGAAAGCAATGCAACGGGATCAATTGTCGGGGTGATTCATGATAAAAAATCCATGACATCATTATCAATGTCATTGGTAAACAGCGACATCAATATCGTTATCGCCATCGTCATCGAAATTAACATCATCATGAGCTTTAAAAGGTGTTGGTGGCTTGGTTGCACCTGCGACGTGTCATAACTTTCTCAACTGCCACTCAACACATGAAAGAGACAGATAAACGGAAGAAAAACAGAGATGGACAAGGAGAAAGGGTCAACAGAAGGCTGTGAAATGTGCAAAGTGAAATCAAAGCAGTGGCGATAGGCGACAGCATATTCGCGCCCAACTGCAGAAGAGGAAAATAACATGAAGGCAAAGAGAAAAATGAAATGAAAGAGCAACGAGCTTTACCATGTGTCATGTGAGACAACAACAACAACAGCAAGAGCAAGAGCTTCTTGCTTGGGCAGGCAAAAAGCAGCGAGAGTTAAGTCCGCATGCCGAAAACCTTATACACTAAAAGATTTTCAAACTTAGCAGAATCACTTGAAAGACTGTCTACAAGAACTTGTCTCAGATTTGCCCGTAACTAAAGTAAGCAACTGCTGCATACTTTAGGGCGCAACAAAATTTTCTTATCTAAATTCAATACTGATACAAAAAGTGTAAAACGGCAAATCGAAATATTAAACAAATAATAGACTATAATAGTTAATAAAATAGACAACAAAATTTGGCAAAATTCCCCTAAAAACTCTTTAAAAGAGAAGTATGTTAGCCAATGCTTCTGAGACGTTACATGCTTAAGGCCTTTTATAAAATTATAATATCCCGAGTAAGAGTATGGAAAACTTTTAGCTGTTGCTGATTTTACGCTTCCCCATTTTGTTGTTGTTTTTTTTTTTAAGTGAGGAGTCTCCAGTCTCTGCTCTTGAGAGCCACGCCCCTGTGTTCACTTTGGCGTCGCACAATAAAAATAAATAAATAAATCAAAGGCATTTAATTTCATTTCGTAGGCGCAACCAGCAGCAGATAGACTGAGGGGCGCTGAAATAGACAGCGGAAGAAAAAAAGCGTTAAGGGGGAAATTTTCGCTGAGTGCGTGACACACGCGGCGTATACGTAATCGCAATCTGGCATAAGGACATTTTGGTCTGGGGGACTTAAACTATTGGCAGGCAAAAACACAGCGATAAGCCAAAATGCCGGGGAACTGAAGTCACCCCACAGAGTATAGGAAAAGAAGAAGACGAGGAAGTTTGAGATTGAAACCGAAAAGGGGGCGTGTCGACTTCTGTTTGACGCCTTTGTCAATTTGTTTAGCGTTGCCCTTTGTCCGACTTTCAGCCATGAAAAAAACCATGTGCCAATGTCAAGAACAGCCCTCATCATACATGTATTTGTGTGTGTCCCTCTCTGAGTGTGCGTGTGTGTGTGTGTGTACGTGCCCCGTCTGCAAATGGAACTTGTGTTGATTTTCGCTATCAGGTGGCAATTTTTTAACTGCGTTTGCATTTTAAATTCGCCAAGCCAAGAAAGAAAACCTGGCTAAAAGTGTTCTCCATCCTGCACTGATTTAAGTGGCCAAAAAAGTGGACAACGGCAAGGTGAATTGGCCAACACGACAGTAAAGTGGAACTGAATTCGGGGACACCTAAAATATTCACAAAGAGACTGAACAAAGTCGTAAGCGACAGTTGAAAATTCTTAGCTTGAAAACAGTTGAAAGAATAAAACATAGAATAGATAATGGAAAGGGTAATAACAGATAAAAGATAAAAGACAATGGACGTAGATACATTTGATTATAGCTGTCAAATAGACAATTAAAGTCTAAATAAAAGTAGATATATAATTAAATAAATCCTTTTATGAACACTAGCCACAATGTTCTATAAAAATCAATTACATTCTGTAAAAATAAAAAAAAAACAATGAAGAACAAACCAAAGATTAAGGCGGACTAATCGAATTATCGTATTGTGATAGTTTTTAGACGTCAAGAAAAAAAAAACTATGCCAAAGATAAGAGTGTAATATAACGACAAGCAGCTGTTTCGCTGTCCTTATAGTGCCGAGCATTGCGTGTGTCCTGTGGCAGGAAGAGCAAGGAGAGTGGAGTACAAGGGGGCAGCTGCAATGGGCTGGTGTTGCACGACAGAAACGTATGTTAGTAGCGAGTAGTATATGAAGCAGCTTGTTAATGCCAATAGCCAACTTTTGTTCCGAACACACGCGGACACGAACACACACACGCACAAGAGAGATGATGTGTAATAGCTTGACTCAGCCGACTGGTTCCCCCAACCTTTTGACATTGCCAACAGCAATGGGAAATCTCCAAAGCCCATTGACAGAATTTTTTGCTAGCTGTTTATTTGACTGACAGACTGGCAGACTGAGCGAGTGACAGACTGAGAGAGGGGGACAAACCGAAATGGGGGGGAATGACATTAACAGAACTGTGGATTGAGGCGTCATTGCATGTATCAATGTGTGGAGTCTTTCTCTTGACTTCTGACAGTAAAAGCAACAACGCCTGAAGCATCTTTAACCGTGCCCCCTTTTCATCCCCCTTTCACCCCTTTACCCTCTACCCAATGCCCCCACACAACCACGCCCACCCCTTGCACACTCTTTATAGGCTTGACAAATGCCTGAGCCAACTGTGTCGACAAAATTGTATGGTAGCATTTCCTTTTGCCCCTTTATTTTCATCACATTCTTTTCTTTTTCTTTCTACTTGCCATTTTCATCATTTTCATTTCCCTTTTGTTCCCGCCAACGCACAAGTTGTTGCAAAAGTGTGGAAAACACGTTTTGTGTGTTCGCTTTTCTTTCATTTTTCTTTTGGGGCAACTTTGCTTTGCTTTCGATTTGATTCGCTTGGGCCGTGGCAAATACTCGACAGTTTCTTTCACATTCCGTTTGATTGCACTACACCATACCACACCACACCACACCACAGCCCAAAAAAAAAAGAAGGAAGAAAAGAAAAAAAAAATTACAGCATATCGCCCTTTATGCGATTCTTAGGGTCAGCTTTTTGGCTGCTTAAATATTAAAATTTTATTTGCTACTAATTTTCATTGGGCTGTTTACTTAATGCTCTTTACCAGCGCCATCGCTCTCGCCCCCATTGGCCTCTCACTGCCGCAGCCAACTTAATAAATAATGCAACTACACATAAATGCCCTATCAACACGTATTCAAATTCTTCAAATAATAATACTGTCAAGGGAAACTCCACTATTTCCTTATTTACCCAACTAAATGACAGCAAAAGTTTTTCATTTGTTAAGTTTTGTTAAGGAAAGTAGTGAAGGCAGATTACCAATTGGAAATAATTCGAGATGGGTTGATGGATTTGTTTTCTGCTAGAAAATCAGAGAAGAAGATTGGAATATATCAAAACTGTCTTTTTTTATAGAATACAAAATTAATTTTATGCAAATTTAGGAGATCTCTGTGAAACTATTATAAAAATATACTTAACCTACTTTAATAAAATATTGCTGTAACAAAATTCTTGCTCACAAAGCTCATGCCGTTATACTTACGATTTGCCTGAATTTTAAACCCATTCAAAAACTAAAGTTTAAAGCTAAAGTGCTGTCTGCTCAGGTGATTAAACTAGGACATCAAATATAGTAGTACTTAATGAAAGTGCTTATAATAAAATAAAAGGTTAAGGTGCACAGCAAGTAAGCAGAAAAGATTATAAACTGAATTATGAATTCGATTATCGCGTCGATTAAAATAGCAGGTTAAGGAGTCGCTTATGAAGCTGAGTATCTCAACGATTAAAGCGCATTGCCTGGCCCATAATTTGGGTCATCTGTGCGCTCATTATACTGATTCTCCGCTTAACAGTTTCTGATGAAATGCAGTCGGGATGGTTACCCTACTGTAACCAGGCAACGCGGCTCTTTGGTTTATTGGTTGCATGACGCTGCAGTGGAGGTGTCATTAGTTGGCCAATATTGATGAAGCCATTGGCTATTGGCCATATATCAGAAATTGCAACACGGAACACTAATTATTCAACGTCATTGGCATTAATAATGCAACATTAAGGCGAAAAAGGAAACTTGCAAATGCTTTGAAGCTTGTTTGTCCTTGTCGATTATTTATAAGTTTGTCAGGTGAATGGAACAGATCATTAATAGAGGAGAAAGAGAAAGAAAGAGAGCTGGAGCTGGAGCTGGTGTAGAGTTAGTTACTTGGTTATCGTCTAAGGTCTAAGGTCACATCGCGAACCTTTTGCATATTTTAGTCGAGAGTCGGAAAGTTTTCATGAGTAAACTAAACCAACGAGAATGATGAGATGCTTCTCTCTCAAGTTGATGGACCGCCGATGTCCGTCCGGCTTTCGACCGCTGGGAATTTAAACGTCGACGCACTTAGCGGCCGCCTCGGCGAGTTGTTAAAAATTTTATTCCTAAAGTGCTGGAAAATTGCCGGGTGGCCACTTCAAGTTGCTAGACCCAAATCATTGCGCTCGTCCCCGTCGAGAATCCGTTCATCCCTCAGTCCCAACTTTAACCTCCTTTCAGTCAGGCAACCTCAAAACGTTACCCGTTACATGCTACCCGCGCTACCCGTTACCCGCTGCTTTCTACCCGTTGCCCGTTACCCGTTACCCGACCTGCCCCAGCGCCTAACCACAAAGAACTTTTCGGGCCAAAAGTCGCTGTAGCAATCAAGTGGCGCGGGCTGCGTTGCAGCACAGCTCGGTGTTTGGGGAGGGGGTATGGCAAATTCAGCATGGGCTAACGGGACGCCACAGGAGGTTGCACTGGACGATTCCAGCTATGGATTGAGGCGGGTGCAAACGTCAGAAACAGTTTCGCCTGCACTTCAGTTGGTTGCGCTTGACTTTCGTCCGCATTTTCCTCTCGTTTTCCCCTCATTTCCCACTCGTTTCGCGTCTGATGTTTTTCGTGCACTTCCATGCACGGTCTAACCATCGGGCATATTGATTTCAAGGACATGTACGAGGTATACATATGAATAAGCCAGGGCTTTATCAAAAACTTTTACACACTTTAAATAGTGTGCACAAAGTTATTGCTGAAATTCCCTAGGTAATAAGCGTTGAGCTTGATGTAGGTAAAACTTAAAAGCTAAACTTCCAAGCCCCCGGGTCAGCCCCGGCCAATAAGCTACAAAGTTTGTACTAAAATAATCGATATTCGATTAAACATTGTTGATTCAGTTTGGTCATGTACATATTACGATATATCCGATTAAAACATGATTTATTGTAATCGATAACGTCAGAAATAACTATCGATAACAATAAACGAAAATTAAACTAAACTGTCAAAATAAGACATTAACTGCGAAACTATCGATTACACATATCGATTACACTTTAAAATCCCTAAAAGGTGAGTTTGTGTTATCGATAAAAGAACTATATATACAAAGTTTTTACTAAAATAATCGATATTCGATTAAACATTGTTGATTCAGTTTGGTCATGTACATATTACGATATATCCGATTAAAACATGATTTATTGTAATCGATAACAATAACAGATAGAAACAACTATCGATAACAGTAATGGAAAATTTAACTAAACTGTCAAAATAATACAGTAACTGCAAAACTATCGATTACACTTATCGATTACACTTTAAAATCGCTAAAAGGTGAGTTTGTGTTATCGATAACAAAACTATATATTTTTTATCGTCCCTCCTTAAATATTTTAATAAAATATGCCAGCAAAAGTAAATCAAAACATAATCGACAACAACCAATTTACTATCGATACTTAATTGCCGTATACAAAGTGAAACCGCAGGGATCATCGCCAAGTCGTGTTGGCCCATGCATTTTGGCATATACTTTTGGCTTTGGCATTGGCTCGTTTTGGGTATAACTTTCACTTTGCCAGCAGTTTAGAGCAGCAGTTTTGAGTGCTGGTACTACATATTCATTTATCATTGATAAGAAACATAATCAAGGAAATGAATGAATGGCTGACTGAGCAAATGAATGAATGAACCAATCCCTTCATGACCCTCCCCCTTAACTCTACTGAGAAACTGCGCTATTTGAGTCGATTTAAGGTTTTGACTCACTCCTCAATCTTTCTACTCCTTTTTGGTCTTGCCACTCTTTGTATTTGGCTGTCTCGCAATGTAGACTATTTTTTTATGTTTGTACTTCGTTCAAAGGCGCCACACGTCATTCATAAAATGGCAGTGCCATTTATTCCACTTTAAGCCAAATTTATCATAAATTGTTTCAATCTTAATTCGAGTACAAGTGCACGGGAAGAAAATAAATATGTAATTGTTTGAACAAATGTTTAAGAGAAGAAATTTTAATTTTCACTTGTAGTTTGGCTATTTTTTTAGAGGGATTCTGCTAAAAACCATCAAGATTTAGCTGCTCAAATGAATTAATATGTGGTTATTATTTTTAACAGTGTATTCTCCTTTGCTCGTTTACAATTATGCAATTGCGACAGCCAAATTTGTGCATACAAAATTAATGGACACACGGATTGGTTAGCAATTCGTTAGAATTGTAGGATTGAGGGAGTAGGGCAATTGGGGGTGGCATTGTGGGTAGAGTGTCTCATGTGCTGGTTAAAAGTCAATTAGTCTAATTACCCGAAATGCAATGAATGTCAATTTTAATGGGGCCAGCGCACATGGACAATGGCATTAGCTGTTTTTGGGCACATGCAGCACCCCGTGAAGGGGCCCTGCCAATGCCACGCCCACCAATTAGTTGAATGCCCCCCTTTGGGTTGTTAAAAAAGCTGAAAAGCTGAAAGGCGAAGGCTGAAAGCTTTTCTCGAGACAACTTTTCATCATTCAGTCGAATCACAGTTAACAACAACAACAACAACAACAGCAACAAAAACTAAGTCAAAAAGGACACTCGTAAAATTTGCACCTCACTTTGCTAATGTGGCAGCTTAGCAGCAGCAGCAGCAGCAGCAGTTAAAGTGAGCGGGGCAGGGCAGCATTTCAACGGAGGACACACGCATCTGGCAAAAAGCAACATTTTGTTTTGGGTTCTTAACAGAAATTCATTCAACACGCACAAAGAATGTGCCATTAAAAGGGTCAAAAGTCGACGCTGGCAAAGAGATAAAACAGGTACATCCACGCACAAACAGAGGAAAATCGGATGAGAAAAGCGTTGAGTTTCACTAACCGAAATGATGTGCCAATTAATTAAGTAAATTTTTCAAGTTTTATGCAAAGAATTGCCAAAGTTCTTTCTACACGCGCTCTTAGTTATCCCACACACTCTCCCTCTCTCTCTCTCTCTCTTCTCTTGCTTTTACTGTCTTTCTCTCTCTTTAGTAATTTATATCCGTCACTCATAGAGCCAGCATTATTTCTGGCATGTATGTGGCTGGAAAAGGAAGGAGTCACAGACCCCTTACGTTAATTTTACACAAAGACCTCAGAGACATTAAGTGTGTCACGAAATCTTATTAAAACGCTTCGAAAAATCGATTTTAAAAATTTAAACTGCGCTTTATGCTAGTAAATCTAGCCACATGTCTAAACTTAATATAATCTCATTGTACAACAAATTAATAAATAGATATTTTGAACTAATTAAGCAACATTTCTAACTATAATTTTTACAGAGAATTTTGCAATTAAATATAATAATATTCTAATTTGTATGAATGTTATTAATTATTACATGAATTGTATGTTTCTAATTTAAGAAATCATAAAATTTTCAAACAATTGCATTTGTTTTTAAAGTGTAATTGACTGTTTGTAAAATGTTTAATCGCTTTGAAGAACTTTATAGTCAAGCACCTAAAAGTATGCAATGGTTTTTACTCAACCGCAAGTAGATTGTTTACGTTTCTTTATAGCTCTTTATCTGTCTCTCCTGCTCTCCACCATACCCCCATCCCTCTTTTTTCACTTCCCTGCCACTGTCTACATTCCTCCCTCTTTATCCCTGCTTTTGTGGCTTATTTGGTATTGTCGATGTTGCTGCAATTTTCATAAATAGGCCACATTTATGCAGACAACGCTCTACAATGGATTCAGGAAGTGCAGCTGCTGCCCCCAATCGATTTGTTTGCTCGCACCACAAAGAGGGACAGAGCGAAATGAGAGAGTGAGATGAAGGGAGATTGAGGCTCATCGCCATGTCCGAAGTGAGGGCTAAGCAATGCATAAATTACGCACTGTAATTCAATTAAAATCAATTTGTGCACACACGCATTGGCCACAGAGTGGATCAAGTTCGCATACACGAATTTTCTGCTATTTTTGCACTTTTTTGTAGCATGCAACATGAAGTAGCGCCACAAAATGCCAGATAGAGAGAGAGAGAGACTGAGGCAGTCGGAGAATGGGACTACTTTCGCAAGCAAAACAATAACACTATCATCAACAGGAATATCATCATCATCAGTGAAGGACTTGTGGCATCAGGCAGTGTCCACTTCAGGGGCAACTTTGACAAATTGCTGCACGCAACGCACTGCTTGCTACATGCCACTTACCACTTGCCACTTGCCACACACGGCGACAGTTGCTTCGCTGCTTCGTGGCGTCTTCAACTTGACCGATTTTGTGTTACCTGCCGCTAATTATTACATTTTTTTTCAGCACACAACGCGTGGCAATCTGACAACATCCAATAAATCAATGTCAACACTTGTGTGGCAAAGTGGCAAGTAGTGTACTGAATGTGTTTCATTCAAAGAATCTACATTCGAGTCTTGGTAGTCTAAATTGGTAGGACAAAAGGTTAGTGGAAGCAGTTGAGGAGGTAGCTTGTAAGGGATTAAATTAAATTAATTTAAATTAAACTGAGCAGGCGATTTTGATGTCTCACGTTTCGTAAGCAATCACTTTACTCGTTCAGTTAGTAATGTTTTTTTTTTTATAAGTAGGCTGTTCAGTTATTTCACATTGTCGGGCATTCAATTTTCAAACATTTTTCATTACGCTTCGGCACTTTTAGTATTTAAAGTCAGTTCTTTACACCATTTTTCCGATTTTAAATTGTATCAAGTATATTAAGCGGCTTCAATTCGAAAACAACTTAATTCAAATCAAATCAAAAGCAATTCAATTGAATCAATAAATTTGCGGAATATACATAGATATATTTACAGTCATTTAGTAAGTCTTTTTCCCCCCAAAAAACCAACAAAAAAAACACACCATCCACAAATTCCACTTCCCCACGTAATTTGCTTGGGAAACTTTGAACTAACAAAGGTGAGTAGCTTTTGTCAGCCACTGATCAGTGATAACAATAACAAGCAGCATTCAGTTCAGTGCGTATTCACAACAAGAAAGAGGTTAAGGACGAGGTGTTGTCACCGGATAATACCGATATCTATATATACATATATACAACATGAAGGCCGATCAGCTAAATCGTTTTATGCGTGCCAATGGACGCAAAAATCTTTGGCTGCTACGTAACACAAATCAAATTTACGAGCATGCGGTTAAGTCGTACTACCAACGCAGCAACTCTTTGCTACCCTATAACCCAAGTGAGTACTCAATTCTGTTGGTAACTGTATTTATATCTTAATAACGGTTAGTTAACATGAACTGAGATGTTTTAGTAAACAGTTCTTATAATTCGAATTTGTATTTCACTGCAGTCAAGCGACACGACTGTAACCATACTCATGCAAGTGCCCATTTTTCCAAACAAATAATCACTTTTTGATCGATTTGTTTTAAGGAATTTATAGATTACAGTTGTGCCACCCAATCTAACTTTTTTTGTTGTTGGCAGCCCTGTTAACAATTTAGTTTTTTTAAGCCCCGTACTTTACAAAAGAGTAGAGCGGTCTGTTAAGTTTATCAGAAGCGAAATGTGCGTACCTACCTATTTAACCTAAAAAGTATATATATTCTTGATCAGCATCAACAGACGATCCCACATAGCAATGTCTGTCTGTTCGTATAAATGCACGAATCTTCAAAACGAGTAGCGCTAGAGCCACCAAATTTGGAATGAAAGTTCGTCTATAAGTCAGGTAGCTTAAATTTATTACAAATTTTTGCCACGCCCCTTACCGTCCCCGCAAATTGTAAAAAGCTATTTTTATTGCACTACAACTTCAAAACTTTCAGAGCAATCGTGACCAAGTTCACACAGTTTGTGTAGGGTACCATCAAAACTAACCTCACCAAGTTTGGTTCAAATCGGACCACTATAGCCTATAGCGCCCATAGGACAAATCGCTCAACAACAAAAAATTTGTATGAAGACATGTAGTATTTGCTGAGCGATTGCAACCAAACTCACACAGTATGTGTACATTATTATAAAAAGTATCTTTACCAAATTTGATTCAAATCGGACAACTATATAGCATAGCTTCCATAGGGCAAATCGGTCGAAAGTTAAGGAAAATGTGTGTACAGGGTCTTTTACAGTCGGCTCGCTCGAATGTAGCTTGTTTTTGTTTAATGAAATGCAGTTTGTAGTTTTCAGACGCAACTCATAATATTTGTAAATTTGCATAATTTCTAGTTTCTCGCCCAACAGAGTCACAAGAGGCCAAGATACGTGAGGAGAATCGGGCACCGGTGCGAACGTTGACATCACAAATGGAGAGCAGCAACTTGCCGGACTATCCAAGGAATCACAAACAGATGGCGGATCAGGCGACAAGTGCGAACTCTGGGAATCTGCTCAACACGGTAATGCAGGCGAGTCGTCGTCGTTCCATGTCCTTTACCGGCAGCATGCCAAGCTACCTCTACAACAGCAGCAATAACAACAACAACAACAATGAGCTAAGCAGCGCCAGGGGAAGTGGCAGCCAGCGACCAAGCCGAGAAAGGCATCGGAACAGACAGACGGCGACGGGTGTAAATGATGTGGCTGATGAAATCGGTTTGGGCCTACTAAATGGCAGATCAATCAGTTTGCCGCCAAGGACAACGCTGGAACTGGGCATGAGCTATACGCTGGGCAAGGGCAAGAATCCGCCGTGTCACAAGCATCATGTAAACGCGATTGAGAAATCAGCGAATGCAGCTGTCGCAGCATTGGCTAGACACAAAAACGAAGCCGAAAAGCTAATGATTGTCGATCAGAAGTTGAAGGATCGTCTCGCTGTACGATTTGATGGTCAATCGGATGACGAGACATCATCGATGCCGTCACGCTTTGCCCTGGGCTTTGGCAGCGGTAGCGGCATCATGGATGGACGACCGCTGCCGAATATGCCCAGCCAGCGGGCACCGACAGCGGCAACAAATGCGATTAGCAAGGAGCAGACACGATTTCAAACGCTCGGCGAACGGATACGACAATTTGAGGTAATACAATTTGCCGACGGTCCGGTAACATATCAGGCGTTTAATCGTCGTCACGGCTATGCCAACAGTCGTGTCCAACCCTTGGCCAGTCACAAGCATTTACCAAAGCAGGAGCCGTGTTTGAGTTTCCGCAATGTACTGCACACGAATCACCGTCAACGGAATCTCAACTCACGCTCACAATCGCTCCTATCGAAATTGGAGACACAGTTGCAGGTGTCGCAGTTGCCAGAGGCGTCCGAGCCACCGCAGCCAGTGTCGAGGGGTAAAGCAAAGCCGAGAAGAAGGACACTGATTGAGGCGCCTCAGGCGACACCGCCGCTGGGGCCGCTGGAGCCGCTGGCGCCCAAACGGCGACCGCAGCAGCAACAGCAGCTACAGCAGCAACAGCAAACAGTTGAGCTAGCCAGCAGGCAACAGGAGAAAAATCACAGTAATAGCAATATGAATCGAAAGCAGTCCAAAGGTAAACTCAAGCTTAAAACCCGTGAGAAGTCAAAGCCAAAGATAAAGGATCAAAGGGCGAGTCCGCTGCAGACGGCTGCCAACAATAAGATGAGTCGCAGCAGTCACTTGTGCCACATCCAGGACTCGAGTGCGGACAAGTCGCCTCCTACTGGCTCGGTGGAACGCAAAGCGAGTGGATTGAGAAAGTTGGAGGATCAGCTGCCCAAGCAGCCGCATGTGGTTAAGGGTGCACATCATTTGTTGGCCGCCAGTGCCTCGCAGGTCTCGGCCTATCGACGAGCCTTTAAGAATCGTCAGCAAATCCTGCAAGCTGAACTGCTGCACATTCACGTACAAGATCAATTAGGTAGGGAGACGTCGCCGGGCTTGCCACGCCCAAACACACCATTGACACAGCAGGATCCCAAGGAACCCGCCAAGGTTTCCATTAAGCAACCGACGAGAATCCTGACAAATTTCTCAAATCCAACAAAGACAATTGTTAGGCCCGAAAATGTAATGGATAAAATAAGCTTCATGGCACCAGGTGCCAACGCTAAGGAGGATAAGAAGTGGGATAAAGAGAAAGAGAAGAAGCAAAAGGCAAAGGTTAAGGAGAAGGCAACGCCCATGGCTGATGCTGTAACAACTGTGAGGGGGGCATGCAACAGCCCGAAGCACATGCGGTCCACTATGCCAATTTTGGATGCAGCGAGCGTGGTCCTCGACAGGCCATCGTCATCATCTCGTGCCCTGCAGCAGTTGCAGCAACAGCAGTTGCATCAACAGCTCCGACATCGACGCCAGCAGCCGTTGGAGAGCCTCTGGCGATACAATCACTAGCCAACGGCCAAATATATATATCTCCATATATATGTATATATGTATGTATATATTTGTATATATATGTAAATTGTCGACTATATATATGTATATACACACGCACACACACTCCACACAAGCGCGAAAATGCCACACTCGTCCTAGCCCAAAACAAGAAATAAAATCCAAAAAAAAAAAGAGAAATAAATAAATACCAAATTGTAAACATTGCCAAATTCAACTCGAGTTGCCAAAGGCCAATACTAATTTCAATAGTCCTGCGGCTAAAGAGGGGAAGTGCCCTGCCACCCACACCCACACACACAGACACAGACACAGGCACAACAGCATTAATTTTTCATGCAGATTTAACCGTTACATGACAGCACCAACTAACGATAAGCTGACGTCGCTGTCGCTGTCACCGTTGCCGTCGCCAGTGCCGAAAAAAAAAAACAAAAACAAAAGCTTTCGTTGGGTGTGCTGGACTTATGAATACCCTGTGTAAACTTGTACAACTATACTTTATAAACAAATTTAAAAATGTATTTAATAGTAGAAGAAAAATTAGTTAGAAAATTAGTTAAATTTCAGTCAATACGATCAACATGCCTTTTGCAGTTTATTTAACTTCAACGCTATTTAAGCACTAAGTAGTTTTCCAACATGTTTTATGCAAAATATAAAAAATAAGTGATTAAATAAATATAACCTAAAAAATAAATAAAAACAAAAGTAAAATTGATCAATTTTTCTACGCTTCAAGCAAGAAATCTGCATTCTTAATTATAAAAGAAGCTAGTTTTTTTTTTAGCAGTGTAGAATCTCTTATTCTTTAAGTAGTGTCGGATTAGTAAAAAATGTTTTCAGATGTTTTAGCTGACAAACATTAGATTAATTAATGTTTTACAAGTTTTTTTTTTGCTTTGAATTTTTTTCCAACTTTTTTTTTGAGAGTTTTCTTGCTTTTATTTTACATTTTCTAAGTCAGTCAAACCCTTCGATCTTTAACTCAAAATTTGAACATTTTCTAATATTGTATTACGTAGAGAATTTTAATATTTTAATCAGTCTAAAATTCTAGAGCATAATCTTTCAACTCTTTAATTTAAAATCGTATCAATTATAAAACGATTTATGCAAATGCCTTCTCTGATCGTGCTGTATGAGTATATCAGAGTCTCAGCTTTCTAGCCCATACAAGACACGACGCAGCTGATCAAGAATATATGAGTCACCTCCTTTGGCTCGTTACCTACTTTGCACTAACTAATCATACCCAAAGTCCATGAACTAAAGCAGCCGCAAAAGAAAATGGCGACGGCTTTGCTTTAGAGACTTCGGAGGTTAGCAGGGGATTACAACGTGAGGGCGAAGGGAAGGAGGGACGGGAATATCGGTGGAATTCACTAAGAAGGAGAAGGGAGTTTTTGCCGCGCTTTGATAAATGATGATGCGTTGTACATGACTCGCCATATAAACGAATAGGCGCACTCCATTGCTGCCGGGCAGCAGCGACAGCAGCTACAACAACAACGACAACAACAGCAGCTGTGGCAGCATCATTGATGTCAGAACACCAGCAGCATGGAGAACTACACACTGACTCGCTGACGAGTTCCTGTCCTTTTCCAGTGCCCCTCACTCCTCACATCTATAGTAACGGAGCGAAGTGGAGGGAGAAGACCTTGATTATCAGATTGACAAACGAACTTATTGACATCGAAATGGCCAAAAACAAAATTAGAGCAATGCCAGTAACAACAGCGAAAGCGACAAAAGCGGTACTAACGAGTGAGGCGTTGCAAAGAGCCAGTTGGGAAGAAGTTTACCTATGCATACATAAATGCCAGACAAACTGGTTTCCTGAAACAAAATTATTATTTTCTATGTCCTGTCTTTCACATTGTAATCGATAGCACTGCTATTTGCTGCTTGCTTATAACTAGTAGCGAGTAATGAGTAACGAGTAGTGAATATGTTCGGTTATACCTTCTAGCCCGTGTTGAATAATCGATAGCCCTGCTATTCGCTGCTTGCTTATAGCTAGTAGCGAGTAACGAGTAACGAGTAGCGAGTAAGGAGTAGCGAGTAACAAGTAACGAGTAGCAAGTATCTAGTTTTTCCCGTTATACTTCCTAGTTCCTGTTTAATAATTCATACTGTAACCGATAGCCCAGCTTTCTCATAGCTAGTAATGAGTTACAAGTAGCGAGTATCTAGTATATTAGGTTACACTTCCTAGTTTTACAAATATTTTTACTGGTTATTCCAGCTACTTACTAAACGATACTAACTACTAACGTAATGGGTATATTCTATTCTCTTACGGCACTCGCTATTTTTAAATAGCTTACTATGATACCAACGCTACTTTGACTTTCTGTAACTCGCTACACTGAAATGCTCTTCTCGTTGCTTCCTTCAAATGCTCCTCATCGGATTTCCGCTATTGGATCACCCCCTGTTTTAACACGATCTCGCTTCACTGATTCGCGCAGCTCTCAAATGAAATTTGGAAGCTTGAGTTACTAATATAATAAACAGTTCGTTCAAATATGAACGAAAATGTCGTCCATGCACGTATAAACGAATTTCCGGTCTTGCTGGACATTAGCGCCGCTCCAGCTCCGATTCGCTACAGTTATTCTTCTTCACATATTTTTTTCGGATGCCAAAAGGACCAAGTTTTAAGCAGGCACCCAAAAAAACCAGAAAAAGAGGAATACAGGAGTAGCAAGCAATTTTCATTGGCATAAATAAATAAAAATCAAATGAAATTAATTCCAAGCAACCGACAGTTGGCATGCATGTGAGCAAACGAAATATAAGCTTCACATATTCTGCAGTGGCCCAGTAGGAACGTGTTCCAATCCCCACTCGCCACTCGCAACTCCCGACTCCCAGTTCCACGGCCTGTCGAACACCCTTCCGCATCGGCAGAGCGCAGCGAAGCAGCGTAGCAGACATAAAAGGCTATAAAATTAAATCAAATCAAATGAAATGCGCATATGTATGGAGTTTTATGAGATGCGCGGAGATGCCAAAGCTGATGGCTAACAAACAGCGGGGAGTAGAAGCGGTGGGTTGGTGGAATGAGCTCTACTGTGTAGACAACTCAACTGAACAGCGAAACAGAAGCAAACCAAACCGAACTGAACTGTGTTGAACCAACTTGTTCTGAGCAACAACCGAAAGGATTAAAGGAAACCGCACAAAAGGCGACTTGGCAGCAGAAGCTGCTGCTTTTTGCTCGGTAAACTGTCTCTCACCTCCTATGGCCACCCCACTGCCACCCCACTGCTACCCTATGGCCACCCTTTTTAGCCCCTACTCTGCACTACCTTCTCGGTGCGTTTGGTAATAAAATAAATCCACCGCAAAGCCGCTGCGGGTAGATTGCTCGGTTGACCCGAAACTCTGCGGCGACCGAAGACAGTGGCAACCCTACCCAATCCCCAACCATACCGCCTTCTATACAACCCATGACCTAATCGTCGAGCAGTCAAGCAGTCGGGTGCAGTCAGTTGGTCACTTGGTCAGTTACTGGCAGCTAATTTCGCGTTTTTGGCTCCTGCTCTTGATGCTTCTCATTGTGTTGTTGCTTTGGTTAATGTGGCTGCCATTTATGCTGCAATGCTGCTGGCAGTTTGCAGCAGCAAAAGCAAGACAGAGACAAAGAGAGAGCGAGAGAGAGGCAGAGAGAGAGACACAGAGCTGACATTGTCGCATGATGTCCGAGCAGCCATTTCCTGTCCAGTTTCTCTGTATGTCAGGCATACCCTTTCAACATCTTTTGTGCCCCTCTCCTCCTATGCCCCACCAACCCCTACTTGCCTCACCCCTCTCTCCAAGTCACCCAACTTTGTGTTTGTCACTCGTTTTTGTGGTCATTTCAAATTTTCATTTCATTTGCCATAAAAAGGAAATTGGTTTTGTATGCTAGTTGTCATTGCCTCCAACTCCAACTCCAACTGCGACAGCGACTCCAGCTCCGATTCCGATTCTTATTCCGATTCCGACTACTATTGCCGACTCTAGCTCTGATTCTGATGCTGATGCTGATGCTGAGTCCAACTCGGATTCATTTTCATGCCAAGAAATGTCGCTGGGGATGGGGAAGAGTGGTTGGAAAGTGCTTTAAGTTGATTGTCATTGCCTAACTAACTGCATTTTCCGTTCCTCTATCCGTTCGTCCTTCCTTCCGTCCATCCGTCCGTTTGTCCAGTTGTCCGAGACAAACAACAAGTCGGATCGGCTGCCAAGTGGCTACCTGCCTAGAGCTGGCCAAACCCATCGATGTTTTCGATTTATCGTAAACAGAAAACTAAAATAACGCGATTATTTTACTGCCTTTACATTGACACATTTTTTATTAATTATAAGTTGTACACAGCGAGAAATTAGTCAACGTAACACCAATAAAAATAAACAGTAAATATGAGACTTTAAACACAATTAACAAAAGCCAAAAAATCGATTTATCGATATAACATATCGGCATGGATTAAGAGGGCAATCCACACATAATTGATAGATAGTTTCATTTGCTGTATTATATAGATATGTTTATGTTTTCACTCAAACATCGATACTTCCCTATCAACATTGATGCTTTTCACAGCACTAGCAGCTGCAGCAGCTTCCACGCCATGAGGAGAGGGACACGCAGTGAAAGACAGAGAGAGAAAAAAGAAGGAAAAGCAGAAGGATATGAGCTTAAATTTGTATTGTTTTCTGGTTTAAAGGCTTTGTTCTGTGGCTTTCATTGCACTCCATTGACAGCCTCAGGGACCAAGCGAGGCCAAGCCAACAACCACAACAACAACATGGAGGAGATGAAGTGGAAGTAGAAGAAGAAGAACGATCAGAACAGACATCGTGGTCTGCCAGGTGTATTAAGCTGCAACTGAGCCATAAACGAGAATACACAAAGTGAGGCTTTGTCAGCAGTACCAGAAGGAGTACTAGGAGATGTAGTAGGAGGGGTATCAGGAGGAGAGCTAGTAGGAGTACCAGGTAGGGGGCACTCCAGAAGAATTGCCAGGAGGGGTACTAAGAGCAGAACCAGGAGGGGTTCCACCAGGAGTACTAGGAGATGTAGTAGGAGGGGAAACAGGAGGAGAGCTAGTACCAGGTAGGGAACCAGGAGGCACTACAGGAGAATTGCCAGGAGGGGTAATAAGCGCAGAACCCGGAGGGGTTCCAGAAGGAGTACTAAATAGAGTACTAGGAGGGGTATCAGAAGGGCTACAAGGAGGAGTACTAGGAGGGGTATCAAGGGGGTGAAGGAGTGACGACCAGGAGGTGTCCCAGGTGGAGTACTAGGTAGAGTACTAGGAGGTGTATCAGGGGGGGAGTAGGAGTGGTACAAAGACAAGTAGTAAAGGAGTGATCCCCAGAGGTTTACCAGAAGGTGTCCCAGAAGGAGTAATAAGTAGAGTACTAATAGGGGTATCAAGGGGAGTACTAACAGGAGTGCCAAAAGGGGTTCCAGGAGGATTCCATTCTGGTACTCCTTCTGCAATCCATTCTGGAACTCCTGGCACTCCTGGTATTCCTCTTCTGGCACTAACAGTACTAGAAGGACCTACTGCAGTTCATAATTTTGCTCATTTAGCCCATTTATGCATTTAGTTAAGCATTACCATAGTCACATCTTTTGACTACTTAGCTTTGTGCATACATAACTCGTATTTACTCTCATTTTTATTTAATTTGAGCAGAAAACAAGTAGAAAGGAAACCAAATAAAAGTAAAGCAACAACAAATATTAAATTAACACTCGCAGACAGTTGTAGCGGGTGTGCGTGTGTACTTGTGTGTGTGTGCCAAATCAGTAAGCGAAACGCACACACACACACACACACACACTCACGCACTTACAAACAAAAAAAAAGAGAGAAAAACTGCGCAAAATTTTTAGAGTTAAATTCAGGTCAGGGTTGCCAAGCACCGCGATGATGATGGCAATGTGAGAGCAGCCACAGCAGCAGTAGCAGCAGCAACAACTGCATACAACAATGTGGGCAGACACACCCCCTCAACACACCCCCTCCACACACACACAAACACACTTAGAACGCACTGCAAAAATGTGGCTCAAAGGCTTTGGGCACAAACAAAAGCAAAACTGCTAAAAACCAAAAGCAACAAAAATGAGCACAAAATGAGTAAAAGGCAACAAAAAAGTATACCCAAAACATGCAAATCCCCATTATGCAATAAAAATTTAACTGCCGCCCTTAGAAAAGGAAAATTTACAAAAAAAAAATACGTTTTGAAGCAATTAAAAACCGCGATGACTTAAATAAATCAACGCAAGGTAACGACAACAAGAGCAACAAGATTAATTGAGACATAAATATTCCATGTGCAGATTAATCAAATGTTAATAACGTTTCACTTTAGCAGAAAAGTCGAAAACAGCTTAGACGCTGTCGAATGCATAACGATTGAGCAATACCGGCAACTATTTATTATTTATTATAAATTATTATGGAATATACAAAATAAAACCAGACATGAACTCAATTAGGCGTCCGAGTTAAGTAGAGATGATACAATTGGCAAGTAATGACTGAAATGAAGAAGCGAGCGAAAAACGCTTAAAAGTATGCAACAGTTTTTGCAGCACAGGAGCAAAACGTTTTTTTAATGAACAATGAACTCAGTTAACTCAAAATGCTTAAAAGTATGCAACGGTTTTTTAACGAAGGAACCAAACGCTTGTGTGTGTAATTGCTATCAGTATGTTGTGCTTCACTTGATCTTATGCTATAAGCTGCAGGTTCGACTTCCATCCGGTAGATAACGATTAAGCAATATCAGCGACTATTTACTATAAATAACAAAGAGCAACAATGAACTCAGTTAACTCAAAACACTTAAAAGTATGCAACAGTTTTTGCAACAAAGGAACCAAACTTAAGTATGTTTGTGTGTAATTTCCATCAGAATGTTGCGGTTCACGTGATCTTGTGCTACAAGCTACAGATTCGACTTCCAAATCAAGTAATTCTTAGAGACTTTGGCTTGAAACCGTAAAGTACAAATTTTAAATATAATAGATATTTCTCATTGAGAATTAAGTGGCAATAACTGGTAAGTGCATGTGAGGAAAAAACATATTTTGTTATTAAAAAAAAGATTTAAATTTGTTTATAAAATAATTCATCATATCAACAAATCACATGAACGCATAAATATAAATTTGGCTTTTAATTAATTCGATTTTTTTGAGAATAAAACATGTGAATCTTGAGCATTTATGTTCGTTTGCCGTCTTCTTATACACTCAGACATTAATTAATTTAGTTTATTATTTTCTAAGACATTAAGAAAGCAATTTGAATATTTATTCAGACAACATGCATTTACATGCAGTTATTGCCACTGCGTGTTCTGCTCTCAAGTCGTAATAAAGAACTGTGTGAAGACCAGACACAAATCCACATTCTACCCTAGAAAACGTGCTGCATTTGTTTGGTTAGTAGGTCGTTTCGTGGCTCTGACTCTGACTGTGACTGTGACTGTGGCTATGCCTAGCGACGCTCAGTGGCCACCCACATGGCATGGCATCTTACGAGGTCGCCTTTTATTGCTTTTAGCAGTGGTAAAAGAAATAAGGCATCTCACGATTTTAATGCAACCAGGAACGATATGAGCATAAGCTTTGGATTTCACGCTAAGCTAGTCACAATAAACCAACCAACAGTTTAGTTAGTCACCTTTAAAGTCCATTTTATGCCGTAAGTTAACAATTTTAAATAATTTTAAAGCTTTTACAGGCCACTTTAGTTTCGTCCTTGAAAATTTCTAATAGAATCATAATTGCCAAAAGAATTCAAAGAAAGTTCATTAACAAAAGGCCAGTATGTCTATTAATTCAATTAATTAACTGTTAATAAAGTAAGATGTGTTTTAAACCTACCAAAAAGCCTATGCAAATTTAATTAAAGTTTATTTAGTTTGTGTAGCAAAGCGGCGTATACGCAATTCAGCCTCAGCGCAGTGCAGCGCTGAAATAAATGTATTAAAAACAAATTTAGCTAAACATTTAATTTAAGAAAGAAGAAAGAAATTTATATACAAACTTCACTTTTATTTTAAATCTTAATGAGGTAAAGTAAAGGAGAGTAAGGCAGTATGAGTAAGAGAGCAGAGTAAAGGAGTAAAGCAAAGGAGAGTAAGGCAACTTAGAGAGTAGAGTAAAGGAGGAGAGTAAGGCAGCTTAGAACCAAAAATTTCAAGTCCTTTATTTATAAAATGATCTTAAACAAATTTTATAGAACCTGTTAGTAAAAAAAACACGAACAGAAGTCTTTAAGGAGCATAGCAAGGCAGCAAAAGTAGGCGTGGCCGACGTTAGTAGTCGAAATCGACCAGTTCTTTCTTAGAGCTCTCAGTAAAATATTTGTAATTAGTATGCAAGTCTATGTTGTTTATTAAATTATCTCGTTTAAACTCACAGATTGTGCTGATAGCTCGCTTTCTATAAATTCCAAAAAAGTTAAGTTTGGCTCGAATAACTCTGTCAAATAGCTGAAATGTTAAAAATGGGTAGAAAGCAAGTAACTTGTATAGAAAATCAGTTGTTTTTTGAGTTATAACAAATTAAATATTTTATATAGCTGTATATAGTCTATATAATTAAAGATTATGATTAAGTACAGTGACTTTTAGAGTCTATGCGCTCAACTATAGCCATTGCGTTACTTGCCAACTTGTTGTCCTTGCTGTACTAAAGCTGTCTTTGTCTGTAGCCTTGTCTGCCATGCACTGCTCTCTCTCCCTCTCTCTCTCCCTCTCTCTCTCTCCCTCTTGCCATCTCCCTCTCTTCCACTGTGTATATGTGTGTGTGTGTGTTACAAGCATTCGGAATTTTACGTTCAATTGCATTAGGAACAAAGGCTTTTGGGCGAGCTGTTTGCTCAGCCTCAGTCTGCCACGTGCCGCATCGCTTGCTGTTGTTGCAGTTGTTGTTGTTGTTGCTGCTGTTGTTGTTTCTGTTGTCAATTTTGCTGCTGCTACTGCCACTGCTGCTGTTGTTGCTGCAGCTTAACTTCTTTGCATAGTTATTTGTGCGCGTAGCTCATTGAAATTTTCGGTGCCGTGAACAGTGTTTGGTTTTAGGGCTCCTCCTCTCTTTCTCGCCCACTCTCTCCTTCTCTCACTCTCTCTCTCTCTCTCCCTCTCTCTCCCTTACTCTCCCAACTGTGTGTGTTTCTTGCTTATACAAATTACACACACACCCACACCCACACACTTTATGCATTTGCTTACATATTTCTATTCCAAGTTTAAAATTTGTGCTTTCTAAGCACACGACGCACAACTCTGTGCGAGGTGTGCTTAATAAGTTATTTATACTCTCAACTAATTGTGCATATAAATTAATTGAATCGAATAATTAATGGATCTTAACTTAAATTGATTTGTTCTCGTGTGGATTAAACTATTTTACTCTTGTGTTGCTTACATGTCTGCCTATCCCCTTTCCACAAGAATTTCTAAGCTTTTAAGGGGGCGTGGCTGCTTCCATTAAGTATATACCTATATATACCTGATCAAAGTCGAATCCACATAATTATGCTTAGCAAGAAAAGAATTAATCTGAAATTGATATAAATTCATCAGTTACGGAGTCTTTCTTGTCTTCAATCAATCAACCAACAAGTCTGCCGCTTTGTTGATCCATCAGACTGTCCTTTTATCATTCATTGATTGATCAATCAATTACAAATTCTGTCGCATTATCAGTCAATACATCGCAATATCAGTCGCTTCGTTAGTTAATCAAAACCTCTCGCCAATCAATCAATCAATCACAAAGTGCGTAGCCTTGTCCATCAATCAATCACCTAGTATGCCTCAGTCTCTTCCTTACTTAGAAACTCAGTCGCTTTGTCAATCATTTAAAAATAATGTCGCTTATTCAATCAATCCGTCACAAAATCCTCGCTCCGTCAATCAATCAGTTACGGAGTCTATCTCGTCGTCAACCAAAGTCAATTAACTTTATCAATCAATCGCTGCACTCAGTCAGTCAATCAAATTAACCTTCTACATTTTAGTTCTCAATCAGTCAATCAATTAAATTTTCTGATTAAAAAAAATATATTTTAATAATAAATTAAAAAACTACTTAAAATAGAATTTGAATAAAAACTTAATATGGGGACTCACTGCATCAGCTGAGCAAGCTCTTCGAGCAGCGTCTCCCAGCTGAATCCCATGCGACCATCGGTCAATTGCAGCCGACATCTGTCGGGTATGTGCTGAAAGAGACGCTTGAAGGGACCATAACGCTCCAGGCACTTGGCATCGCCCAGAAGGATTAGTTTGTGCTTGGCCCGAGTGATGGCTACGGTGAGACGTCGTTGATCCTCAAGAATTTCAGCCTCACGCGAGCGTTCCATGTCCAAGCTGTCGGAACTGCTTGAACCCGTTTTAGTGCAGCTGTAGATGATCAGATCCTTGTCGCGTCCCTGGTACTGATCTACCGTATTGAACTCCACATCACCCAACTGACTGCCCAGCTTTCGTAGCAGCTCCACCTGGGCACGATAGGGTGCAATGACACCAATCCGACTGGCATCAAATCCCGCCTCAATCAGCAGACGCACCAAATGCATTACTACCGATGCCTCACAGTAATTGCTGTACTTGGGCGTACGTCGCAGCCGTCCGGGCTCGGGTTCTTCACTAATCTCCTGCAGCTGCCGCTTGGAACGCGAGGCAAACTGCTGGCAACGCTGTGAGCAGTCACTGGTGTCCAGCAGCAGCACCGACTGTTCCAGATGCGTTTGCAGTGCACGCTGTGCCCAGAGACAGGGATTCTTGAGCGGATCCAGCTGCAGTTTGGCCGTCTCCACCTGCTCATTGGCACACTGCAGTGCCTGACCGTAGGTCAACTGATTGGCCAACTTGGTGATGCTGCGATTCATGCGATACTGTAGACTGAGCACCGCTGTGGCCTCCACGCAGTCGAGACGCTGGAAGAGCGTCTCATCAGCGCCTCGAACACGTGCCTCACGACTGCGCAGCAGCGGAGGCAGCTGCTCGGGATCACCGACAAGTATGAACTTGCTGCAGTGGCTCAGCGCACGCAACACGGTCGGTTGGAGCACTTGAGTGGCCTCATCCACAATGCAGTAATCGAATTTCCGATGCTGAAACAAGGCATGTCCTGCGCCCAAACAGGTGACGCCCACAATGCTGGGTTGCTGCAGCGCTAGTGTCAACTCCTCCACACTCTGACAGTGGGCAGTAAGCTGCTCCTCGCTAATCTCCACCAGCTGTGGATGAATTCTTGCACTGCTGCCCAGACGCAGCATGGGCAATTTATGTGGCAATAGACGCAGCAGCAGATTATCCACCGCCGAGTGAGTTTGTGCGGTGATGAGCACACTACGCTCTAGCAGATGCAGCAGACGCACAATGGCGACCAGTGTCTGGGTCTTGCCCGTGCCTGGCAAGCCCTTGATCAGCAGATGAGTGTTTGTAGTGAGTGCTCTCAGTGCTGCCGCCTGTTGCACCTTGTTCAAAGGACGCAACATAGGTCCACCTTTGCTGGCTATGACGCGGGGCAGCAGCTTGTGCTGCTTCGGTGGTGTCTTGACCACGACAATGGCACGCAGTTCCGCTGCACGCTCGTCCTGGCCCAGCAGCAGGCCAAGATTAGTGTAATTAAAGCTGACAAAGCTCTGCGATTCATGTTTGTCCACAATGAAGGTTTCGTGCGCATAACGCTGGCCAAGATCACGCTCCAGTTGCAGACCCAAAACTCGTGCTTCCAAGGCAGTAATGAAGCCAGCTGCAATGGCTAGTCTGGAGCTGCTGCTCACAATCACATACTCGCCCAGTTCGAACTACAAGAGAAGATTAGAAATAAGCTGTACATGGAGTAGCAGCAGATGCACTTACTCCGCTGAGACCCAAATTGAGTTCCTGGCTCGCCGTCGACGACAACTGCAGTCTGTGCTCATAGCGTCCATTGTGGCAGCTGATCTTGTGCCCGGGTAACAGCTGCAGCTCACGTATGGCGCGTCCCTGTCGCTCCCGTTGCGCCGGCGTCTCTGTCCAGAGTGTACGCAGCTGATTTGACTGACGCGACTGTTGATCCTCCAGCGCCAGTAGACCGCACCAATGCAGCACATACTCGTGGTCCGCCTGCACCAGATGCTCCAGCAGCTGTGGCATCAGGCGACGCAATGGATGCGAGTCACTCATCTCCAACTGTGGATCTGTGCTGGCAAAGCTGCAGCAGAGCGTGGAATAGGCACAGTTTCCGCAGGCGCTGTGATGCACAATGGGTTCGGGCAGCTGAAACGGCTGCAGTAGCTTACCCGGCTGTTCTGGTATGGACAATGGCGCACCAGAATCGGGCAGCTGCACGGGTCGAGTCAGAAAGTGGGCCAGATCATTGCGGAGTAGTATCAAATCACGCTGCTCATTGCGTCCATCGCGCACCTCACGCACAATGCCCTCGCGTAGGTACAGAAGCAAACCACTGTGCGTCTCCTGACCCAGAGCCGAGTGCATCAGCTCGTAGAGCAACAGTTGTCCCTTGTGCTCCATGGAGAAGCTGGCACGTCCGGTTTTTAGCTCCAAGGGTATAGGATGCCGCTGCTGACGCACACGCACCGAGACATCCACCTTGCCCTTGAGTCCCAGCTGTGGCACCCAAAGATTCTCCTCAATGTCATGAATTTCCTCGATGCGTCCCTGGTACATCTCACGCGGCATTGAAGCTGGCAGCACACCATCCATATACTGTTCCACAAAGCTCACAATAGGATCCACGAACTTGTGCAGCTGCAGCTCAATCTCAGCAAGATGCAGCTGACCCGCATAGAGCGACTGGGAAAGGGAGGCGCTTTGCAGCATTTGCTGCAGTGCATCCAGCACTTGGTCCCGGCTGCGCAGACGCTGTGACAGCACTGTCTGCAGCAGCTCATGCACTAGTGTGCCAATGATCATCTGCAAGGAGAAGGAATTTATTTTAATCCCTGAAGAGATTTATATGGCCACCAAAGACTCACCACAGCATTGGTGGCATCGATGCCACGGAAACGATCCTGCAGCACCGCTTTGCGGCGACAGAAGAGCGATCCCGTCACGGTTGTGCTGGATATTAGCAAATCCGGATGAATCACACAATAACCCGATTCCTTGTCGATCACGTAACTCGAGTTGGAATCCTGCCACTTGGCTTGTATGGACACTATATCTCCTGGCTGTATGGGCGTATGATTCCAGGGTGCAAGCAGTCGGCACATAGCGGTGGCTGCTACGCCCACATCCTCCTCCTTCCCCTCCACACTCCCACTCCCACTGCTCAGTTGCAGCAAAAGTTCATGCGTTTTGGGCAAACGCTCGACGCTGCGCACTTCACAACGTTGCCAACTGCTTAGATCGAGTTTCTTTGCCGCAACAGCCGCATCGAGTGCACTTAAATCGAAATCGTCATCGTTTTCCAGCAGAAATTCATAATTCTCCTGATGTTCAAGCGGTGAATTTGTTGGCACATTATCTGTTTTGTACTTTTTACTTAGCGCGGGCACATTGTTAGCTTTGCTGGGCGACAGCACACGCTTGGAGGATTGCATAATTACATTAATTCATATAAAATTCACTTTAAATATAACTTGTGTTCATTTAACGAACATTCTTGTAAAATAGCGCCAAAACGAGCGTTCAGTGTGTACACATCATGTGTGTGAAAAAATACCACTCAGCTGATATCGATAAAATTGTTGCACACTTGTTATCGATAGTGCACACTGAAGTTCCCACTATTATCGAGATCACTAGTTCTTTTTTCCACAATCGATAGCTTACTATTTTGAACTGCCTAAAATAAAGAATTTCATTTAAACACACAACTAAATAGTTGTTTAAAGAGCACCCCGCCCACACATACACATAGTTATGCATGTACTTGTATGTGTGTATTTGGTTTTCTTTTTATTTTGCCGCCTGCATTTTGTTTGCTTATTTGTGTATTTTTGCATTGCCTTTTGGTTTTGCCTGCAGACTTTCGGCTATGGCGACGTTTTGCCATGAGACCCAAGTGTTGTTGTTGTTATTTTTCTTATTTTGTTGTTGTTTTTGTGTGTGCCTGTTATTGATGCCAGCCCCTCACATGCACGAGTGTGTGTGTGTGTATGTTGCGTGCAATTCTTGGCTTTTTATGCCTCACTTTTATATTTTGTCAATTTCACAATGTGTGTGTGAGTGTGTTGTTGTGTCTGTGTTTGTTCGCCTGACAAATGGTTTGTTTTTTCCTGCTGCTTCCACATTGTGCACTGTGCTCACTAGTGGCCACTTGTCTACCCCGTCCCCATGCCTTCCCCCCTTCCTTCCTTCCATTCACTGCGCTGCACTATCAACATTTTTGTGTGTTTATGTTTGTGTGTAAGTTTTTTGTATGCGATCAATTTGCTGGCAACTGACTACCAATTAAACCAAAATCCATTGCCTGTTTTTCAGCTGGTGAGCAGTGCTGCCCAGCGACAGGTGGAAGCTGGGGCAGCACTGCTCATTTCAGCATTCATATTCATATACGATTGTAGATGTGTGTGTATATGTGTTAATAGGTGTGTGTGTGCGTGTGTTTGTATGTATTTGTGCACACATATATAAAAGTCAATTTGCACAGATCTGCTGTCAATGGCCGGAGAAGCCAAAAAAGAAATAACAAAAAATTCATTAAGAAGTCTGCTCGACTTTGTTTTACCCTGTAAGCAGTTTAGGCACAAAATGTATAGCCTATTTTTAAGCTTTTAATTTAAAATAGCTATAACTTTTGATTGACTTGACTTTTGCTGCTGATCAGTAGCTCATTATACCCTATGTCCCTATGTTCTGCGAGGTATACAAAAATACCAAAAACTTACACCAAACCAAGTGTTTTCTCTCTCTCTCTCTCTCCCTCGCCCTCTCTCACTTACAGCTCCCACTGTTTGCGCACTTTAAATGTTTTTACTGTCTGTCTGCAGCTTCGCTCCTTCATCGACCACCCCCCTCCACCAGCCACGCCTGCGTTAGCCCATTCAGCGGGCAGAGGCTCTTCAAAAGCCTGTTTGAAGTTTCCTTCTCAAGTGTGAGAGAGTGTGTGTGTGTGTGTGTGGGAGGGGGGGTTGGTTGTGTGCCTCTTAAGTGGCAACTACTTTGCACCTCAGCCGTTCACACACGCATACCCGTAACCATCACACACACGCACACACACATGCACTTTCGGATAACAGCCATGCACATGTATTGGTGTGTGTGTTAAAATTGAAGTGCTGCTGTGTTTGCGGCCTTGAGCCTTTTTTTTGCACCTTGGCATAGATGTTTGAGCTTTGTGCGTGTGTATGTGTGGGTGTGTGTGTGCGTGTGTGTTAGTGTGTGTGGGTGTGTTTGTCATAGTTCTTGCAGTGCGTGTGCCTGTGTTTGTGTTAGTTTGCCAAAATCATTAGATGCAATGCTGCGTATACGCAATTTATATAATCAGCCAGCGAAGCGAGCAGCACCAAATCTTCTCTCTCGCTCTCCCTCTCTCTTTCTCTCCCCCTCTCTCTCTCACTCTCTCTCTCTCTCCTCAGTCTTTGCTTGCCCAATAGAATTGTCAATCGCTTCGGAGGATATAAGAAGACCTCGAACTCTAAGTAACGAGTAGCGGGGTCCATTCCGTTTGTCTGAAGCGAAATGTGCTAAACAGGCAGAAGGAGGCGTGACCGATCTTGGAGTATATATATTCCTGATCCGCATCAACAGCCAAGACAATAAAGCAAAGTCCGTCTATCCGTCTGTCCGTCTGTATGAACACCTAGATCTCAAAGACCACAAGAGCTAAAAAATGTGGAATGAAAGTCCATCGATAAGGTACGCAAATAAGGTTTATTTCAAGTGTCAGATCGGACAACTATAGCCTATAGCTTTCATACAAGAAATCGGTCGAAAGAGTCTAAATGAGTACAAGGTCTTTTACAGTCGACTCGCTCGACTTTAGCCTTTCTTACTTGTTTTTTTATTACTTATTCAGCTACTGCTGCCCCCTCCCCTGGGCCACACTCTCCTAGCACACCTGCCAATTGAAAATCTACCGTTATTTTTAACGATTTGGCCAACAATTTTTGGTTTCAATTATTTGAGCAGCGAAAACAAATTTTCAATGAATTGTGGCGCCAAAAACAAAAACAGCAACAAAAACAATAAAATATAATTATAATAATCATATTCATAATTTATTTAACCCATGTGTGGGTGTGGGTGGGTGTGTGTGTGTGTGTGGTGTGTGTGGTGTGCGTGGCGTGTGAGTGTTTAAATGTTGCGGCTGTTTTAATCAAGCGAAATTGTTTAATTTATGATCTGTAAGTGTGTGTGTGTGTGCGTGTGTGTGTGCGTGTGTGTGTGCCACGCCTACAGCCGCCCGCATTAGAGACTAATGATTAACGAACTTATGTAGCTTCTCACACACACACACACACACAGACAAACACACTCAAACACATAGACACATTCAAAATCAGTTCATGGGCGTCAGCCCCGAAAAGGCCCTTGAAAAAAGGGTTTGGGTAGTCGGATAAGCGGAAGGTTTCGGTTGCCCATAGGTGAAGGTCCTCTAGCTAGGGTTTGCTGCATTTTTGGGGGCTTTTGGGTGGGCGTGGCTGAGCGCTTGTGGCTGCCAGTTCAAATTGATGCATGTGCAGCGGCACGTTCCGGCGGCTCCGGGTGCAAATCCCCGGCACAACAGACGCCAAAGCCACAAGGGAGTAGGGGTAGGGGTAGGTGGTTGTTTGGGGCCAATGGGGTAGTCGCTCTATTTGAAAAAGCAGCTTCGATATGTTATTTGCATGTGTCGTGTGGAGGCAGCTGCAAAAGCAGCAACTAAAAGCAGTAGAAGCAGCAGTGCAGGTGTTATCGACTGCAGCAGAGACCCTGTACCGAAGTAAAGCAGCAAACTTCAAGCCATAAAGCAGTGAGTTTCAAACACGCACTGAACTTCAAGCCAGCAATCACCTATACTTCAGTTGGCTCTCAGTGCTCACAGTGCTCATTACTGCTTTTGCACTTTCCACTGCCTAGTAGTACTCGCTTTAGACAGCTCGACTACAGGGTCTAAGTACAACAACGAGTACGGTAACTACAAATCCCAATACCACGGTAACTTTTACAGCAAGCGCGCAACTTTCTCAGCAAGTTTATGCATGAATAAAGTGAAAAGCTACAGGCACAAACACGCACACACACACAGTGGGGACATGCATACATATGCAAACAAGCCAAATCAGACAAGCGCACACAGACATAGCTGATGTTGTATTCTCGCATAATCCAGTCGCATATGTTGCTCGACTTTCGCAAAAGTTGCACTTTATTTAGTGCCAAGGCAACATACTAACATACTACACATGTCGCAACTAATGCCAAAACTGCAAATTCGCATTAGTGGCTGTCGTTGCGCTTGCAAATGGCATTTGGGTCGTAAACCCAAATCTAGCAAACATTAATGCAAAAACTCTTTTATTTTATTTTCATTTGTTTGTTTTTCAAAAACTGGCGCACATTGTTTTGGTTGGTGCTGCCAACTTGTGCTATCGCTGGTATTGAGCGACATATCGATAGCAAATATCGTACCAAACATTTTCGAACAGTGTGACCATGCTGAGTTTAAACTTAAAATACTTGATTTTTTGGGGGCATTGCAAGAATTGGAACTCCACATCAGCTAAGAATAACAGAAAAACAAGCAGAAATTAGAAACTAGAAAAATAAAAGCCGAGCGGCATTTAAGCAATACGTTAATTATTAGATATGTCTGCGGCTGGAGTTGATGACGTGCTTAGCGCTGCCGAGGCACAGCCGTCAGCGGCAGATGCAACAACAACAACAGTAGCAGCAGCAGCAGCAACAACAACAACGACGATAGCAGCAGCAACAACAAATGGAGCAGCAACAACAACAACAAATGGAACAGCAACAACAACGACACCAGCAGTGGCTGAAATTGCCGCATCCAGCGTAAGTTGTTGGCATTTGATGACGACGACGAAGACACGTCAACGTGTTGTTGTTGTAGTGCTTCTTCTTGCTATATTTGCACTGCTTCTTCTTCTTCATGTTTGCAAATTGTTTTCATTTGAAAATTAATTTGTTTTATTCCATTTACGCCTTTAGATACGCTCCGGTTTGGCTGAGTTGGAGCTGCGCTCCTCCCAGGTTCTACAGCGTCTGGAGAATGTCAAAGCCGTGCCGGGTTCGCCCAGCAAAGTGATCACTGTAGCCGCCAACGAAGCTAATGCGGATGCGGACAGTCCGGGATCGACGACAACGACGACGACGAGCCAACAACGTGATCCGGAACGGGAACGTACCGCTGCCGCGGATTTGGTGCTATCGACACAACTGCGACAGGAGCATCGCGTACCATCGGATATATTGAAATCATTGGAACAATTGGTGGCCTATTCCGATAGCGATGATGATCCTGAATTTCCACTGCCTGCACTGGATGATGTCTCCCATTTGGCGCTAATCTCGCACAGCATTGTCGCCTATCTATCGCATCTGGATCGAATGCATCTGTTGCGTGTGACGAACAGCATCTCTGGCGATGCCACACGCTGGCTGGGCACATTATTCCACTTCCCCAATGCGTCCAGCAGTTTCCATGCGGATAATGCCGATGCCGTGCTCCGTACGGTGCGTCTGGCGATTGTAGCCCGTTGCCCGGGCTATCTGGAGGGTGGTATTCCCGCCTTGGCTCATCCCTGTTTCTACATTTCGGAGAATACGACACCTGTGCGACTGCAATATGCTTGCCGGCAGCTGGGCATCTCATTGGATGCCATAAAGGTCATACCAGAGGACAGTAAATGTGGCACAATGGATCTGCAGCAGTTGCAGAAACAGGTCCAACTTGATCTAAATGCGAATCGTACGCCGCTGCTGGTTGTCGCCGATATTGGTGCCTCTCTCTGTGGCTACGTGGATAACTTGCAACGTTTGCGTGATGTCTGCAAGGCGCACAATATGTGGCTACATGCCAGTGGTCATGGTCTAGCCGCTCTCGTTTGTGCCCAGAAACCGGGCAATGTCCATGATGTCCTCCATTCGATGGCCCTCAATTTGGGCAGCTGGCTGGGCGTGCCCAGTTTGCCCATTGTTTTGCTGCATCGTCCGCTACAGAATAGCGCATTGAGTGCCTTCGAATCGGATCCGATCCTCTCCAGGCGATTGAACGCTCTCTCGCTGTGGACCAGTCTCCAAGCACTGGGCAGAAAGTCCATTGCCGAGCGCCTACACGTCGCATTCCAGACTTGCAGTATTCTCTTCGAGATCGCCTCCAAATGCGAGGGAATTCGAGTTCTGGTAATGTCCTTCTTCGTCTTTTTCGCATACATTCCCGTCCAGACTTCATTTCATACCAACTTTTACCACTTTTATCCCAATTTCTAGTTCTAATTTGAATACCCCAATTCTCCTAGCTCTTATTAGTAACTCTAGACCCTGTACTTGTAAAACAAGAAGTGTTGTCTTGTGACGTACCTAAAAACGAAATGTAATGCTGATCAGCTTGAGCTAAAGTCCTTACCACATTCTCCTATATAGTTCCCATAGTTCAAATCGATCAAAAATGTTTTGTTTTTGTGCAAAAATAGACCTTATAATGAGTACAGGGTGTTTTGCAGTCGTATCGCTTGACTTACTAGCCTTTACAAGTATTTTTTACTTATGGTTTTTGGAAAATCCCTTCAGCTGTTTTAATATCAATCATCCTATTCCAATTTCAACTGACATATGTTTTTATTCCGCTTTTCTCATCACGTTTATCATCGTTCTTGTTGGTTCTCCATTCCATTTTTGTTCTCTAGTCTGTTATGCGCCCCTTTCTTTATCACTTGCACTTCAATTTGTATCTCTTCACATTTCTCCTATCACAACATTATCTGCTTTCCATTATTAGTTTTAGTACTTGTTTTTTGTATCTCCAAGGTCTTTCGTTTTATGTTATTATCTGCCTTGTTGAGTTCTTCGTTTTTATCCATTGCTTGTGGTCTTGAAATTTATCAGTTATCTTTCTGGAGACTTGGTTTTATTTCTTTGCCATTTCGATGTCTCCTCAAAAGTCTAATCTGCTTTCCAGAGTGGAAATGAATTTCCTTTCCTTTTATAGTTTCCACTGATAACTTGTACCTACCTCATTTAATTCCCTCCTGAAGTCTGCTTTTTTCCTATTTCTAGCTCGATATTTTTCCTTTTTCCCTTGACTCGCTTTGGTCTTCTCAACATAACTAATCTCCTTCTTTCTCCTCTGATCTTATAGAGCCACACGCCTGGAGCTCAGACGGGAGCGTCCTTGTCAGACATTATAAATAGCGCCTTTGATGTGAACGCCTTGTTTGATGCAGCTGCTCCAGTTGTGGTCTATCAATTCGATGGCAGCACAACCATTCCAATTAGCACTGGAGCCGTGGAATCCACTGCCGAGGCGGGTCTTAAGCCGCTCGAGAAAGTTAACAATGCCTCGTACTTTGATCGACTCAATTCATGGCTTGGACAGATCCTTCAACGGGATTGTCCCAATGTAAGTCAATCTGAAATCACATTTATTCAGAGTTCTTACCTTTCCTTTGTTTAGTTTGACTTTGAGGTGATTGAGCATCCCACACATGGCAGCTGCATTCGGTACTGCCCCTTGGAGCTGGGACTAGGTGAGCAGCCGCCCAGTTCGGAGAATTTGGAGAGTTTCGCGCAGAGCTTGGAGGCACATGTGGATATACTGCGTGCGACGATCAAACACAAAGCACGATTTATACATTTGGTTAATCGTAGCGAGGTGCTCAGGCTAGTGGCACTACCCGAGTGGGCGGGCATGGGCGGTGTGCGTTTTGTGCCCGAGGGCTGGGAGTCGCTGCCCATGGATCAGGCCAAAACGGAGTTGAATAAACTCAATATTGATCTGGTTGAGGCACTTAAATCCACAGATAATGCCTTCTCGCTGGGCGAGGGCGCCGATGGCTTAATATGTGTGCGGTTTGGTATGGTCACCCATGAGACGGAAGTGGAGGAGCTGCTCGATTTAGTGGTCACCGTTGGCAAAAGTGTTCAGGAGAATTCACGCGTCCTAGACACCATGTCGGAGATTGTCAAGAAGGTAATCAGACCATAAATCATATACAACTTCTAACTAACTGATTTCTATCGATCTGCTTAGGGCATTGAGGCGGCCACAGCGGACTTGCAGCGCGAGTCAGAAGAGAAGCTCTGGCAGGAGGGCATACTGCGACATGTGCCCGTCGTGGGACGTGTCTTCAACTGGTGGTCACCGCCAGCCAAAGAGTCGGGCATCAAGGGACGCAGCCTCAACCTGACCCAGGGCGTGGTCGAGAGTACCGAAAACATTTACAAGTAAAACCATAAAACTCAGCACAGTCCAGAGACCTTGTACCTAAAAAGTGTTATGTGTTAGCCAAAGCATATGACTGCCTGTATAAACAATGAGATTACAAAGCCTTAAAGTGACCAGTTTACCAAACTGGGCATTTACTTAACTTATAATGGACTCGAAACCAGTATTAATTTAAAAGAATTGCACAAAAAGTATGAAATTTATTAAGAAACTTGCATAAATGCTGTAAATTAAATGCACTAGAGTAATCAGCTTAGGTGTAATGAAGAGCACAACTATATGCTTAAGCTGAGACTGGAATTATCGGCCGATATTTATTGATAAGTATGCAAAACATTGCTGAAAACTTTAGCTAACTTTAGGAATGATCGGACGGCATGCATGAATGAAGCTTTGCAGCTTATAAAGATACCTTAAAGAAGCTCTTAAATTATATTATTTTAAATACCGCTTGTGTTTTCTTAGTAACCAAAAATTATATCTTATAGCATAATATTTTATAAGTAGTAGTAGACTTAAGTTATACATTTTAACTAGCAACATAGTTTTCATAGCAATCATCAGTTCAAATTGAATAAGTAAGTAAGTCAAGCTGTGCTTTCTGTCGATACAACTCTATCTAACTCGTGATTTGTGACTTTAGTGATATCTTGTAACTGCCTATCGAAATTTGACAGCATCAGACAACTATATAGCAAAAGTTTCATAGAAAGTATCCCTGAAAATCGATAAATATGCTGAGCAAAGCTTATGGCTTTCTTAAATATCTAGTATTTAATACTCAAATAGGTACAGGGTTTCTTGTAGTCGACTTAGTCACTGACTTAAACATTGCTCTTATCTTTCACTTTTTTTTTTTTACAGATATCACATGCAAATGTCTGGAGAAAATGCGCATCAGTTGCCCGCAAACCGTTCGCCGCCAACGCCCATGATACAGACACCAGTTGTATCAACAGCAGCGGCCCCTGTATTCCCCACAGTGGAGCCAGTAACCAATGAAGCAGCGGATGCAGCACCGGAAGCAACAGCCACAACAACAGCAGCAACAACTGCGTCTGCTGCTGCTGCTGCAGTGGCAACAGCAACAACGACAGCAGCAGCTGCGGCAACAGCAGTTGGAAATCATGTGGATCATGCGCGCACCGTTAGTCAGAGCAGCGCTGGTTCATCATCAGTACCGGAACTTGTTGCGGTAAACAGTGCAATAAACAATAATTAAAGGAACTTGCTTAAAACAACGACAGGATGCTTAGCAAAGAAAGTAAAAGAAAATGCGCCGCGCTTTCCTTCACTTCAAGCAACTAGCATCTCGCTACCTATCTCTCTCCCTCTGATACCAGAACAGATAAAACCTTAAGTATAATTTATGCAAAATGAGAAAGAAGAAACTTAAAAATGCAATTTTGTAATTCCAAAGAAAAATCTATGATGAAATCGGGACATGCCACGGAACAGCAATGTCCTCAAATAATACAGCACATTTGCTTTTATAACAACATACACACACCACACACACCCCCCACACACACACACATAGATGTGCATATTTTTAATCAATTTATTGTATTATCTTTTATATAATCCCCCTATTTTCTTTATACATATATATATTTTTTTTTGTAATTATTATTGTTTACTTTGTGCTGCATTGTTGTTGTTGACGTTGTTCACTGAGCGTTTTAATTTCATTATATATATATTTATATATTAGAAAACAAGCAAAAAGCTAAAACTTTATATATTCCAATGTCACTTCTTACAGAACTATTATTATTATTATTTTATTATTATAATTATTGAGAGAAACACACAAGTTTCTCTAGCAATAGCTTGCACTATTCTAATTTTGTCTAGACGCTAAGTGAATTCAAAAGCATACAATTAAATTAAATAAACAATTACATAATATATACACAAAAAATATATATAAATATATATATAATAATAACTATTAAAGAAAATGAATATAAATTGATAAATATATTTATTATACAAGTTGAAATAAAGTATGCTGCTGAGAAAATGTGCACAATGATAATGAAAATCAAGAAATTGCATTTATTTATTTGCAGTGACAGGGACAGCAACACATAGTGCTCTCTCGCTCATATTCAGTGTACAGTGATCAAATTAGTTGAATTAAGTAGAAGAAAAATAAAGGTAGTTAGTAAGAAAGTAGAGCAGACAGAGGACGACCCTGTACTCATCCAATTGCCCGATCCAGTTTAAATTTCCAATTCATTTCATAAAAATGTTTTTTTTGGATGCGTGGTAACAATTCGATATGTTGGTTTATGATATACCTGATTTGCTTGATATATAAACGAACTTGCATTCCAAATTTGCTGGCTCTAACTCTTATAGTCCCTGAGATCCAGGGGTTTTTACGGACGGCTAGACGGATGGAAACATGCACATCGATTTATCGTCTCGACTGTTGCTGATCAAGAATATATATACGTTGTGTAGTCGGAAATGCTTCCTTCTGCATGTTACGCACATTTCGCTTCTGACAAACCTAATAGACCCTGTACTCTTTTTGAGCATTATACCATTTAAAAAGGAAACACATTTAATAAAGTTGCTTCTAAAGCAAACACAATTAAATTTCGTTCTCAAAAATAAAATAAAAAGGGTTTTAACAATTTTTTAAAAATTCCTTTGATTTTTTTCAAAATATTTTGTTCCACTCAAGCTCAAAAAAAAAAAAAAAAAAAAAATTAAATTAAAACGATTTCAAAAATTCTTTTGGTTATAAAAATGAAAACTCAATGAAAAAAGTCTTTTAAATTTTTCGAAATATATTGATCTATTGCCAGCTGAAAAAATTAAAAGGGTTTCAAAATTTGTTTTTATGTATAAAATAAAATCTGATATGTAAAAAATCTTTTTTGTTTTTTTCGAAATATTTTGTTCCATTCCCAGCTCAAAAAATTAAAAAAAAAAAAAAACAATATACCCTCTGCAAGGGAATAAAAAAATAAAATGAAACGGATTTCAAAAATTGTTCAGCTTTGCATAAAAATGAAATCTCAAATGAAAGTCCTTTGATTTTTTCGAAATATTTTGTTCCATTCCCAGCTCAAGAAATGAAAAAACTCAATGCATATGAATTTTATAATTTTATTTTATTTTTATTAATATTTGTCGTTTTTGTTTTATTATTTTTTATTTTTTTAGCGTTTTTACGTTTGCCGCTTTTTGTTTTTTGCTTGAATGAAATTTGTCGGGTTTTTTGTGCCGTTTTTAAGTTTCTTTGTTTTTTGTTGTCAGTTTTTATTTTTTAATTGTTTTTTTTTTACTTTGCTGTTGTTGCACATGAAATACCAATCGGATAACCCGAATCTTTGCATCTTTCGATCTTTACAACACGCAAAACTTGGCAAAGCGATTAACCGAAATACTTAAGATTCTTTTCTTAAATTTCTTACAAGAATTTCGAACTTTTGTTTTTAAATTTATATTTTATTTTTATTTTTTTGTATTTGTAATTATTTATGTGTGTGTGTGTGTGTGAGTTTGTTTTCTGTAAGCTTCTTCCTCGTCCACTTTGCTCTGCTGTTGGCTTTCTTTACATTGTCTTTAACTAAGTATTTATGCAAATACACTATGAGTAGTATATGTTGTACAACTTGATCTTACCACGTCTCGCACTGTACTAAAAAGTTTCTTAATTTTTTGTTTTGTTTTTTTTTTTAATATATATGCATATATATGTATATATACTGTTTTTCCCTTTAATAACTACAACGCGTACGATGACAACATTTAACACAGAAATATATTTACGAGCTAATGTGTTATAGTGTATGTGTGTGTGAGAATGTGTGTATAAATATATATATATATATTTATATACTAGCTTCGTTTTATATACTGTTCATTTCGATCCATACTATTCCATTCCATTCCGTTCCATTCCATGCCATACCTAACCTCAATGCTGTAAGTAGTTCAACTCGTACGCTTTTAAGGCCTAAGTTGGAGATCGCTTAGAATCTGCGGCTATTTGCTAGTACCAGAGATAAACAAATTAAGGAAATAATAACTTAATGCTTCTTTATCTTCTTCGTCTGCTGACGCTCTTCGCCCTAACCTCCAACTGCTTTTCTTATCTATCAATAATTTATAACATTATGTATTTGTGTTTCTTTTTTGTTTTAATATTTTTTTGTATATAAGCGAATAAAAAAACTTGATTAGGTCGTTTCCGTTGAAGTTACTTTACAGTTTCTTTACATATACATATATGGTATATATATATATATATATATGTATGTGTGTTTTGTATGTAGTATTACTTAAAAATTGTAAGTACATATTTTATATATCGAATAAATTGTTTTCGAGTTCGTTCGTTTCTCATTTTGTATATATACGTGTCTGTGTCTGTGTCTGTCTGTGTGTCTGTATTTGGATATACAATTGATCATTCCGATGTGCTCTATATAGTGTTTACAGTAGTAGGTCTACTATTGAATCGTTAGCATTTACTGTTATAAACTGTCTGTGTGTGTGGCAGTGTTTCGATCGAGTATCTTAGTTGATTGCCGGCCTCTGGTCACACTGGTCTCTTAAAATTCCACTAACAACTCCACTAGCTAACTAAATAATTGTTAAATCGTTAATTATGTGACCAAATCTGCTCTCCAGTTCTCAGTATATATACTAATTTATCCAGTATTATTCTCTATATTTGTTTATGCTATAATTTTTAGTTTTTTTTTTTTTTTTTGTGTTTTCCTTTTAACTGTTTTTTTTGGGGTTCGTTTCGGCTCAGCCGATTTTCGGGGGCAGTACTTTGATTTCATTATAATATTGCTATTCTGTTTACACACGAGTGGGCGGGGGGGTGTGGGTGGTTAGGGGAGGGACCAGTGGAATTTGGGGGTGGGAAGTTTGATGAGTTTATCATTTAATGCTAAGCTTAAGTTTTTGTTTTATTTTCGGTTTAGCTACTGCTATTTGAAATATACAGTTAGTTGTATAGCTACGCATACACATATACATACGTATATATGTGTGTGTGTATATATATGTATATGCATATGTCTGTGTATATGCACTCTTTTAGTGCCACATAAGTATTTGTAGTTAAATTTCATGTTCGTTTCATTTCGTTATTAAATGTAATTTAATTTGTAATAAATGCATTTGTTGTTAAGCTTATGTTTACGATTAAATACAATAAAATCGCAAGGTCAGAACTGAACTCTAACCGCTGACGGTGTCAGGTGACTACACATACGCACACATACAAGCACATCTGTACCGTCTGTGTGTGTATGTGTGCATTTATCACCTGGCGCACAACCCAATATACCAACAAATCTCGCATCTCCTTCTTATCTCAGATGCACACTTGCGTCCTCCCAACTCCCCTTCACTTACTCCCTTTTCACCCTCTCGCTGTCGACCCGTTTAAATGCCGTACGTTTCGATTGTTTTATTCAGAAATAAATTGACTCGACATCTGCCTAAAAAGTGCTCATACTACCCTCGTTACCCCATTTCTACTACTCCCGTTAGCTTATCTAAGTAGGTATGTCTGTATGTGTATATATGCATGTAGTGTGTATGTGTGAGTGTGTTTGTTTAAACGAAGTCTGCTTTTTAAATGCTTTGCTTCTTCGCCTTGTGGGTGGGGGAAGGGGGAGTCTGGGCTAATACGATACATTAATTTTATTTTTGGAGTAGTTTCCAGCCCACTTGCACTCCCAATAATGTCTATATAACGCTATATAATACAAACATGTTGTCCCATTATAATTTTTACTTATTTCTGTTCTTTGTTTACTTCGTCTTTGTCTTCGTCTTCTGTTTGTTGCTCTTGTTATTTTCTCTTACTGTTCAGCTAAAAAGTGTTATCATAAAATTTGCGATCATAAAAATGTCTATTATCAAAAAGAATGTTGCCATACTATTTAAATATTTGCATGCACTTAATGCACACACACGCATGTACACGTGTGTGTGTGTGTCAGTTATGCATGTATTTGTTTTCTTCTTTCTTATTTGTTTCTGTTTTGTTTTGTTGTATACTATATACAAAAGTCGCAATGTCGATTAATTTGTTAATTTCTTTGTTGTTGCTTTGGGAAGTTTTTAGGATTTGAAATGCCACAATCCAGAACCAACAACAAATAAATGTTCCTGGCTCTGGGATTTTTTCTCTTTTTGCACACACATTCTTCTGCTGCGCTCTCTTTGCTGCCCTTTTGCTCTCTGCTGCTTTAGCTCTGCGCGCTGCTGCGCTCTCTCACTTGGATTGTGCGCTTACAGCTCAGTTACTGCATAGTTGCTTTCATCGGTTATCGCTGGTGGCGGCGGCGGCAGATCATCGTCATCATCCATGACGCCAGCTGTGGCAGCGGATGCTGCTGCCGCTGCGGCTGCTCCACCGCTGCCATTGTGCAGCGTTAGACCATTCGCTGCCTTGCCGTTGACATTTTGTGCACGTGGTTTGGGTGGCGTGGCGTCGACTGCGCTGTCCAGCGGCGGCGGAGGCAGCGCAGCATCGTCGTTCGTATTGTTGCTGCCGCCATTGAGCTGTGCATCGCTCAGGCTCTGTGCGTTTTGTGCTGCCGGTGGCGGTGGGGAGGTAGGCGTTCCAATGCGTGGCGGTGGTATGGCCTTCATTTGCGGTGGCAGCTTCATCGGTGGTCGCTGCAGCGTTCTGCAAGATACAAATTCAGATAATGCATCAGTTTGGATACAAACTTACTTGGAGTAGTTCTGCGTCTGATGCTGCTGCTGCTGCTGTTGTTGGTGCTGCTGTTGATGCTGCTGCTGCTGCTGGTAAATGGACTCGACCTTGGGCTGTTCCGCATCCTTGGGTATCTCTGGCAGCGGGCAGTTCAATATCGATGGCTTGTATTTGGGATCAAATTTACCTCCTTGCCGCAGAGTGGAGCACTTGTAGATCTGCTTATCGCGATCATAGATGCCCGTGTCCATTGTGGTGCTAATTGGCACCACTTCCGTTTCCGGCGGCAACTGTTGCTGCTGCTGCTGCTGTTGTTGCTGCGGTGACTTTAGCTGATGCGGATGCCCATGCAGTTGCTGCTGCTGCTGCGACGGCGGCGGCGGCTGTTGCTGCTGCGACGCCTGCTGCTGCTGCAGATGCTGCGGATGGGCATGCGGATGTGGATGAGGATTTGGCTGCTGCTGCTGTGGATGATGTGGATTTGGCGGTGGTTGCGTCTGCACCGCTGAGGGATGATGATGCGCTGGTATCTGTGGTCCACCCTGGCTATTCTGTCGACGCATTGTCGCCAAATTGGACACATAAATGGATCCCTGACTGACCGCCACCAGTGGCTGATATATCGAATGGGGATTACCATTAGGTGCCAACTGTCCGGCCAAATGGGCCGGTATCTGTTGATATATCTGGCTCTGGCCCGGCGGCGGCATATGATGCTGCTGGGCATGATGTGCCGCCGCTGCCGTCGTGTATGTTCCATACTGCTGAGCTTGGGCCTGTGCCTGGGCCTGCTGCTGGTGATAGATGGCGTGTTGGTGCTGCACGGCGGCGGCCACAGCGGCCGAGTGGGAATGTGGATGTGCATGGGGATGAGCGTGTGGATGCTGATGCGGATGATGACAGTAGATTGGCTGTGGACCCAATTGTTGTTGCTGTTGTGCCTGCTGTTGCTGCTGCTGGGCATGCGCATGGGCCTGGGCCACCTGGGCCTGTGTCGTCGGCGGTACGGAGGAGGAGGAAGCGGCGGCTGCGGCGGCGGCGACGGCGGCGGCTGGCGACGATTTTCAGTAAAAGTCATTGGCTTCCAAAGTTTTGCATTGTTTGCTTAGGGTTGCATATTTACCGTTATTGGGACCTAAAATGTACACACAATTAGCCAGGCGGATGAGGATACGGATGCGGAAACGGATGCGGTTAACGGATGCGGTTAACGGATGTGGTCAACGGATGCGGATACGGATAACAAATGAGACATTTACATGAATGTTAACGACCAAAGAAATGAGACAGAAAATGGCTGAAGATATAGAAGTTCCAAACTGAATAATCAGACTGGGAAACATTTCTCAGAGAAGATTTCTTGAAAGACTTGAAAGCCTTGTCTTCAAAAGTGAAAAGTTTCTGCAAATCTTTGCTTAGCAAGCGGTAACTTTTAATTAGTCTCCTGAAGCATCTGTTGAATGACTTTAAAATGGAAAACTCTCCAAATATATTCAGTGAAAGCTCTACAGGTGTACACCTCAGGTGTACAGCTCCCTTAGCCAAACGAACTTTATAGTTTTTAACATGATTTTCATATAAAAATACTGAAACCTCGGGTATCCGTCCAAGGGAAGTGAAGGAACCCAATTGAAAACTATCAAGTAAATTTTTAGCAGTTTACAGAATGTTATCGTAACATTAACAGCCTTAGTTTAAAGCACTGTTAATGTTAGTTTAAACTAATAAAGTTTTCTTAAGAATCTGTTGAATGACTTTAAAATGGAAAACTCTCCAAATTTATTCAGTGTAAGCTCTACTAGTGGACAGCTCCCTTAGCCGGATGAATGTTATAGTTTTTTAGCTGGATTTTCATACAAAATCAAAAATACTGAAACCTCGGGTATCCGTCCAAGGGAAGTGAAGGAACCCAATTGAAAACTATCAAGTAAATTTTTAGCAGTTTACAGAATGTTAACGTAACATTAACAGCCTTAGTTTCAAGCCCTGTTATTCAACAGAAGTTTTAATAAAACTATCGTAATTTCCCTTTTTAAACTAAACTCTTTCACTAATCCATAGTAAACAATAGATTCGAAGGCTAAAATCTGGACAACGTTTGTGCATGAAAGAGTTAATTAGTCAATTTTTAACAGTTTTCTGTATACAAAATAAACTGTTATAAGTTGTGAGTGATTCTATAAAAATGGTGAAAGATTTAAAGACTTTAATCTAGTTAGGAATGCTCCGTAAGAAGGTAGTTTGATTAAACTGTTTAGTATTTAAGTGTAGCCCAACTAAAACTAACTAAACACATTCCAAACGACTATTTCAGAAACATTATGTAGGATTTTACTACAGTTAAAAGATCAAAACCCTGAGATAACATGAACTACCTCTCAAAGGGTGCTTTCCATAACCTATTGTAGGGGTTTGAGCAAAGCTTCAACTGAATACATTCAAGATATGTTATATATATTTAACTTCCATCATTTGATTACCAAAGAAAGAGCCCAAGTTCTATGGGAGTAAGAGCAGTAGCTTGAGGATAAGGGAGTGAGCTGTGATGTGATAGGATCGTGATGCTAATAGTGCTAGTGATGGTGGTGTGTGTGTGTGAGTTTTTGAGTGTGCGTGTGCGTGTGTTTCTTGCTGGTTGTGGTGACGGTGGATTTCTGGCGGAGATTCGACTTACCAGTCATGTGGGTGGGGCTGTGGTTATGCGAAGGCAGTCGACCCAACGTATGGGTGCCCATTGCCCGCATATTCTGCTGGATGTGAGCGTGTGCCATCATCTCGTGCTGCTGTCGCTTGTTCGGATGCTGCAATGTGTGGGATCCACTGATCACCGGAGGACTGAAGTGCCTGCAATTAGATCGTGGGGTATCCAAAGAAACCAAAAATCCGAACCAAAGAAGAAAAAACAAAGAAAAGCTGCAATGGGATCAGTCTAGGGATCAATTAACACCTACCCGTTGTGGTTGCGCGGCAACGTGCGTGCCGCATTCATCATCTGCTGATGGTTTTGTGGCGCCGGATGTGATATATACGATGGCTCATCCACCTGGGCGTAATCATTACGCTTGCGTATATAGATCCAGGTATGCGAATCAACCCAGACCATAATCGTTAGCAAGATGGCGGCTATAAAGCTGGCTATTAGCATCAGAACCAGGCCCAAAAGTCCACCCTCGCACAGGCCACGTGCGGCGGCCAGGAAACTATGATGCACCGCCTTGCAATCGACCAGAGCTGTCAATTGGGTCAGCAAACGTTCGCTGCTATTCAAATCCGCATTCACCGCACCCAACTTCGGTTGCAATCCCGAACTCTTGAACAGCACCAGGGAAATCTTCATGACGGTAGCCATGGCACTACGTGCATTGTTCAGTGAATTCTGCGATTCGCGTAGTCGCTGCGTGAATGGATTGGTGTGTCCCGGTTCGCATTGGGTGTAGTGCAGCAGCACGTTGGTGGGCAGATCTCTGGGCGCCGTGGAGACTAGAAAATCAGCGGGACTTATGCATAAATCACCCACAGCCACCGACGATGACAGATATAGACCAGACATTAGCCAGGAGCCGGTGACGGCCAACAGTCCGCAGACACTAAACAGTATTAGGGCGCAGCGTGAGTGCCGTGCCACGCCCACCAGCAGTACGGCACACAGCACTAACAGCAGGGCCAGAGTTGCCACCGTGCCGGGCCAACGTATGAGCTCCCATTGATCACCGCGCTGACGGGGTCGGAGAAAGAAATGAGTGAGAAAAAAGATGACCGTATATCGTTAACAAGTGGAAACTCCAACTCACAGTGAGGAAGTGCGTCATCGAAATGCCCATCAATGGTCGTCTTATATCGCTGGCCGCATTCGTTGCCAAGGTCACGTTTCCCTGCACAATATTCAGCGAGACAAAGAGCTTGGAGAGAGCCGTTTGATTGGTAACCGGTTGATCAAAGATATCCGCCAATTCCACCAGCTGTGGCCTTATGCGATTAGTCAGCGTGTTCTCCAATATGTGCGTCTGATTCCGTATGGTTGTCACCAAGTTGTCCACCTTGCGTCCCGCTGTTAGCACCTCCAGCAGTCCATTGTGCAGATCATCGTTTCCATATAGACCAAGACCAATTGCCGCACAGCACATTACCGTTACAATGGACAGCGCCACCTTCAAACTGGTTATGGAGTGAGCCGGACGCGGCTTACGGTCACAACAGCGGGTCATCAAATAGAAGAGCAGCCCCAGCAGCGACACAATCAACAGGGCGGCGGGCACCGATCCCAATATTCCCAGGCTCTACATCGGGTGGCGAAATGAGGGAGTTGCAATTAATTTTCAAAACTTGAAATAATCTTATTCAGTAAATTATATGTACACTAATTTAAAGTAAGACAGGACAGTCTTTTGTTATTGTTTATACTACTAATCATAAGTATTCAATTGAATAATTCTTAAGAATAGGTAAAATCGTGGTCATATGTACACCAATTTAAAGTAATAAAGGTTTTCAAATATTCCTATATGAAAAAGTCTCTTGTTATTATTTCTACTACTAGTTTTAAGTTTCTAAAAGTACCTATTTAATCGTTATCCAGCATTTTAGCTCTAATATAAATATTAAATCACCTTTAAATTTGTTTTTGGTTCTAGAATCTTTTAAAGAAAGCTACTTTCATAAACAGACTTAAGTTTTGCAACTAAATTTCCACATTTTAATACTAAATTAAGACTGTCTTTAATCTTAATTTCAATTTAAAATAATTTGAAGTGGATTAAATGTATTTTTAGTTAACAAAAATAAAGGAGTTTTTATTAATAATTAGATTTACCCCTCTGAGAGTACTTCAGTTCTTGTTAAATCAGATTTTATTAAAGCAAATTAATGAAAATTTCTGAGTTTCTGGATTAACGAGTCCAATCTATCTACAAATGAGTATCCTACCCTTTGTCTATCATTAAGATAGTTTTAAGTTTTAGATTTTTGTGGCTCTATCATCTTAGATTATAATACTTATGTATTAACTAATGTAAGTATGGTTTTGATGCTCCTCAGCCTCTACTTACCTCCAAATAGATCTCATCATTGGGTCGAAATGTGCTGTTGATCTTGTGGAACGTGATGTTGTAGTGTGGCAATGCGTGCAGCAACTTGGCTATCACTGGCACCTTATACTGATCCGTAAACTCATGATAGTCGCCCATCCTGGACACGGGATTGACAGTCTACTGTGTGCCAAGTGCTCCCTGTTCCGCGTTTATGAATTAAATGAGAGCTATGACTTATGGATATTGGAGAACGTATGACGATGTCGATAGGATGATGGATGATGGTGACGGTGGCGGTGGCGGTGACGGTGATGATGATGCTGATGGTATAGAGTGCAGTGCTCCAGCGGGTGCTGCGTCGTCGTCGTCGTACGTCGTGCTCTCGGGGCAGAGTTCTAAACTCTTGACATCAAATTGTCGCACACTGGGACAGCAAAAGTGAGGGAAAGTGACAGGGAACGACAAGGAAATACAATTAGTTCACAAGGTTTTTTTTAAAGGATTTGTGTGTGGCCCATTCAACAAAATTTAGGCGTGGTTTTGGCACGTTCCAACAGTGACAGGCACATACACACACACACACACACCCATACTTATATGCTTATGAATATGGAACGAACTTAGATACAAGATAAGTGTAAAGATGAAAGATAAAAAATAAGTTGATCAGTGGATTTAACTATTACCAGACTAAATACTTCTAAGTTACAAAATTTAATTTATCAGCCTAAGCCAAAGCCCATCTAAATATAAATTACACTTCACAGTGGTACAAAATACACAATTTGACTTGCACTTAAAGTATAAAATTTTTTAGTTTAAAGCACACTTCGCTCAGCTTTACAGTTAGCCAGTACACACTTTAAATATAAAAAAAAGAAACACACACACAAACACAAATGTCCGGTACGATTGGTTGTTCACTTCGGTGTGGGTACAATGTGTGTGGCTGTGTGTGCGCCTGAGTGTGGCCTGTTTGAGTGTTTGTGTGGGCATGGTCTTTATTATTTAATAAGCATGTGGGCGTACGCTCACAACCCAGATTGAGTTCCTGCCATGTTCCTGCACTTTAATTAAAAATTGTCTGTGCAACGCGTTCTTGCTCCCAATTTTCTCTTCTTTTTTTTTTTTTTGCTTAACGATTCTTTCACTCGCAAACATACACACATAGTACACATAGGGAGAGACACACACCGACAGAGAGAAGACGAGCACACGAACAACAACACGCACGCATACAGAGACACCCTTAAATCTCAGCTTCGACGACCGCCCGCGCACACTGTGTATTCTTGCTCATGTGTGCTCTGTTATTGATGCTACCGTTGGATGCTGCCGCTGCCGCTATCGTTGTCGTTGTCGTTGTCGCTGTCGCAGCGGCTGCGGCTGCCCAGCGCAATAGCAATTTTGTTCACTTGTCTTCCTCTTCCTCAATTTTTGCTTGCTCTTCTTGCAGACAACAAAAACAATATGCGAAATACGAGAACGAGTACGATGAGCACAAGTACGAGTAACGGTAAAAAGGTAACGGCCTGGCGCGCACTTATCCACTTTACTCACTCTCTCGCTCTCTCTTTTACTGCCGCTTACACTCGCTCGGTCACTCTCTCATTCAGACTTTACTGTCTGTCTCTTTTACTTTGCTCTCTCATCAACTTGCGCGCTCACGGTGTTATACTTTTCATTGTTGTTGTTACTGCGCTCCCGTTATTGTTGCTTGTCCTGGTCCTGCCGTCGTCGAAAGGCACGACGACGTGTGTATGTGTGTGTGTGTGTGTTTGGGTACGAGCCTCTCTGTGTGTGTGTGTTTGCATAGCTATTGATTAAAAGTTCGCAGTTTCCTTATTCCTTATGCTCCTCGGTTTCGAGTTGTGCTCGTGTCACGCACTCGTAATTGCCCACCCCACACCGCATGCAACGCCCACAAGCGAAATGTGAAATGCAGCAGGCAGCGCAGCATCTTGCGTTTAGTTAGTTGTAGTTGCGGCTTTGAGCTTTTGGGCCAATTGGGCATTGCAACATTTGACAGTTTCCAAATGAAATGCGACCAAAAGTGCCATACAACTAATACAAACACACTCACACACACACACGCCCACAGCCCAATGCGGCGCGGGCGCATGTGTGTGTGTGCTTGTGTACATACGTGTAGGTGTACGATCTGCGTACATACACATATACACATACATATGTGCATAGTGTGTACATAGTTATTTATATTGCTAAATTTTTAGAACACAAACTCGAGGCACGAACAATTCCCACAATAATATTCCAAATCTGAGCTTTAGATATAAACAACACTTTTTCAGCACACATACACACTCAGTGGTATATACGGATGAACTGTGTATGTGTGTACATCCATGTGTATAGAAATATGTTCATAGTTTACATATTTTGCATATAAGCAGCATTTTTAGGAGTACATTAAAAAAAACTGAAAAAGAAAACACTCCCTTTTGCAAAATGGGTACACACAAATTTTTCACAACAAACAAAGCTTCGCTTTTCTAACTTTTGCCGCATTCACAAAATCCGTCTTACTTTTAATTTCTTTTTTTTTTTTTGTATTTTTGCGATGCCCGTAAATGGAGAACGCCGACGGTTACACTTTGTTTAACAAGTTTTATGCATTTTCGTGTATTATTTTGATTCGATTGAATTGTTTTATGTGATTCCGTTATGTTTTTTGTGTATTTTTTGTTGTTTTAATAGTTTTATTCTCTTTTTGAATGGTGCATGCAACTTTGTCGACATAAATGTCCTGCAGGAACTTCACATTCCGAAGACTGAGCAAAGTATGAAAATTTTATATCGTTCAACTTGGTCACACCCTCTAGATAGTGCATACGATGTTGATATGCCATATAGAGGGCACGTTTGGCAGCAGTTACAGGATAACAGGAGACTAAAGTTACTTTGAGCGCGAGCTCTTGCGCTCCTATGTGCGCAATTTCCCACCCCATTGGCAAAAACACATAGCCAGTGTGTACCTATTGTTTTTCAACACTTATCCAATACGAATATCCGCGTGCACACACTGTTCACTCGAAATTCTTATTGGACTAATTGGTAATTAATGCGTTTTGTTATACCATTCTATTTTTATGCTTACTTGTTTTTTAAAACGCATTCAACTAAGCGGATTCTAATTGGATGTTAGGTTGTCTAGCAGTAAATAAGACTGAACTAACTGGCCCATCGATCATAGTCTACAATAATTCACAGTCATTAAAATATGCAAGCTTTAGATTATCATAAATCGAGCGAGATTATTTCTGACCCTTTGACATCGCCGTTTTGACACAAAGTTCTGTGAGTAAAATTCACTTAGCCAAACTTTTCTGGCGTTATCTTTTGAATTTAGCAGATAATTTCATTTGTGCGCCATTTGTTTCGATGTTGGCGGTAGTCGTACCCTAACTGAAGTTCAAAATATCCCATTACAAAATCAAACGAAATGCATACCAAATTTATAAATTTAAAAGGTATAATTGTTGCATATCGAATATCGTTGTGGATCATATGTCGATGCGACTACGTATCGATATCGTAAAGTGATATGCGATAGTTGATAAATGAATCGAAGCTTATCGATAGTTCTGCCATCCCTAGAGCAGGCAAAGGCAACATACATACATATTCACTGAAATAGCAATAACAAGAACAGGGGCCTCGCAGCCGTATTCGCCGTCCGTCTCCGTGTCCGTGACGCAAAATTGTTACTTTTATGCTACTCCCCGCTCCACCCACGCAAGAAGCAGCAGTAGCCGAGTGCTTAGCATATCCAGGATGAGTGTTTTACCGTTTGTACGCGGCGTTGACTTTACAAAAAATGATTTCAGCGTAAGTAATATTTCTGTGTGTCGTCGTCGTCGTCTTCGTTGTGGTTGTTGTTGTTGCTGCTGGTTGGTGTGTGGCTAAATGCGGAATGTAAATGAAAATGCTAAATTAAGTGCTGGGTTGCACAAACAGGTCATGCACATTGTTTGATTTGCGGTTCGCACCACTCATTTGATCAAATAAGAAAAAGAAAAGTAAATATAATTCTGCACGACGAATTTGTCATCAGCAGCGCACAGCTGCTGTTGCTGCTGCTGCTTATGACGTCGACGCCTGCAGCGACGCTGACGCCGACGCCAGCGTTAACACTGACGCAAACACCAACTCGACGTCGACTGCGCAGTCAACGTTTTTTAACTTGTTTTGTTTTTTATTTACGATATTTTTGTTTTTGTTATGATTTTTGCAGAAAACATTCCCCAGCTCCATGCGGCAAATGTCGCGTGTGCAGTGGCTAACTCTTGACCACACACAGCTCCAGGAGATACCCGAGGAGCTTGGACAGCTGCAGAAATTGGAGCATCTATCCCTAAATCACAATCAATTGGAGAAACTCTTTGGTGAACTAACGGAGCTGCCATGTCTACGTTCATTGGATCTGAGGCACAATCAATTGAAGAACAGTGGAATTCCACCCGAACTGTTCCATTTGGAAGAGCTAACGACATTGGATCTATCGCACAATCGTCTCAAGGAGGTGCCCGAGGGTTTGGATCGTGCCAAGAATTTAATAGTCTTGAATTTAAGTCACAATCAAATCGAAAGCATTCCCACGGCCCTATTCATACATTTAACGGATTTGCTCTTCCTTGACTTATCGCACAATCGCCTGGAGACGCTGCCACCGCAGACCCGACGTCTGATCAATCTAAAGACACTGGACTTGTCCAACAATCCCCTGGAGCTCTTCCAGCTGCGACAGTTGCCATCGCTGCAGAGTCTCGAGGTGCTCAACATGAGTGGAACACAGCGAACGCTACTAAACTTCCCCACCAGCATCGATAGTTTGTCCAATCTCACAGAGTTGGATCTATCCCATAATGCACTGCCCAAATTGCCGGATTGTGTGTACAATGTGAGTACATTGGTGCGCCTTAATCTCAGTGATAATGAGATCAATGAGCTTAGCTCCAGTTTGGAGCACTGGCAACGTCTGGAGTCACTGAATCTGTCCAGGAATCAGTTAACCGTACTCCCGGCCACACTCTGTAAGCTATCGAGGCTGCGACGACTCTTTGTCAACGATAATCGCTTGAATTTCGAGGGCATACCGTCGGGAATTGGTAAACTCGGTGCCCTCGAATGCTTCTCGGCATCCAATAATCTGCTGGAAATGGTGCCCGAAGGCTTGTGTCGTTGTGGTGCCCTCAAACAGTTGAATTTGAGTAGCAATCGTTTGATCACACTACCGGATGCCATACACTTGTTGGAGGGATTGGATCAATTGGATTTGCGAGATAATCCAGAGTTGGTGATGCCACCGAAACCCAGTGAAGCCAGCAAAGCAACAAGTTTGGAATTCTATAACATTGATTTCTCGCTCCAGACACAACTACGCTTGGCTGGCGCTGCAGTGCCTCCATCCATGCCGGCCACATCGACCCCAAAGGATGCGACGGCGCGTAAGATTCGTTTGCGTCGTGGACCACGCACGGAGAGCGATGGTGGTCAGGATGCGGCCAAGGTGCTCAAGGGCATGAAGGATGTGGCCAAGGATAAGCATATCGAGGATGCCGATGCCATGCATGCGGAATCCCTCAAACCCAAACGTTGGGACGAATCACTCGAGAAGCCCCAACTGGACTACTCCAAGTTCTTTGAGAAGGAGGATGGCCAGCTGCCGGGCCTAACCATCTGGGAGATTGAGAACTTTCTGCCCAACAAAATCGATGAGGTGGTTCATGGTAAATTCTATGAAGGAGATTGCTATATTGTCCTAAAAACCAAATACGATGAACTCCATACGCTCAACTGGGAGATTTACTTTTGGATTGGCAATGAGGCGACGCTAGACAAGCGTGCCTGTGCCGCCATCCATGCGGTCAACTTGCGTAACTTTCTGGGTGCCCGTTGTCGCACCATACGCGAGGAGCAGGCCGATGAATCCGATGAGTTTCTTGCTCTCTTTGACACGGAGGTCATCTACATTGAGGGTGGACGCACTGCCACAGGTTTCTACACCGTCGAGGAGATGATACACATCACACGACTGTATCTGGTGCATGCCTATGGCGCTAGCATACATCTCGAACCGATTGCGGTGACACTGGAGTCTCTGGATCCACGGCATGCCTTTGTCCTGGACGTCGGCACGCGCATACACATCTGGCTGGGCAAGCGTTCCAAGAACACGCTCAACTCGAAGGCTCGCCTCATGGCCGAGAAGATCAACAAGACGGAGCGTAAGAATAAGTGTGAAATTCTTGTGGATCTGCAGGGTGAGGAGAGTGCCGAGTTCTGGGATGCCTTCGATGTGCTGCCAGATGAGGTGGCCACACTTCCGCCGCCCGTGGAGCATATCGATGAGAACTATACGCCCGTACAGCCGCGTCTCTATCAGGTGCAGCTGGGCATGGGCTATCTGGAGCTGCCACAGGTCGAGTTGCCGGAGCAGAAACTTAGCCATACGCTGCTCAACAGCAAGCATGTCTACATACTCGATTGCTATACGGATCTGTTTGTGTGGTTTGGCAAGAAATCCACACGTTTGGTGCGTGCCGCTGCCGTCAAGCTGAGCCGGGAGCTCTTCAATATGCTGGAGCGACCGGGTGTGCGCTTGTCATGCGCGTACCCGAGGGCAATGAGATGCAAATCTTTCGCACCAAGTTCCCCGGCTGGGATGAGGTCATGGCTGTCGATTTCACGCGCACCGCCAAGTCGGTGGCCAAAACGGGCGCTAATCTTACCCAGTGGGCACGACAGCAGGAAACACGCACGGATCTGGCTGCGCTGTTTATGCCACGCCAGTCTGCCATGCCACTGGCCGAGGCGGAGCAGCTGGAGGAGGAGTGGAACTATGATCTCGAGATGATGGAGGCCTTTGTGCTCGAGAATAAGAAGTTTGTACGTCTGCCCGAGGAGGAACTTGGTCATTTCTATACCGGTGAATGCTATGTCTTCCTCTGTCGCTACTGCATACCTGTCGATGATCTCGATCCGGCTGAAACGAATCCTGCCGACTCGACGGGGACACCCAATGACAGCAAATCTTCGCTCTCATCGTCAGCAGCGGCAGCGGCGCCACAACCCGAAGATGAGATCGAATGCGTCGTCTATTTCTGGCAGGGACGCAATGCCGGCAACATGGGTTGGCTCACCTTCACCTTCACGCTACAGAAGAAGTTCAAGGCCATGTTTGGTGAGGAACTGGAGGTGATGCGCATCTTCCAGCAGCAGGAGAACCTCAAGTTCATGTCCCACTTCAAGCGCAAGTTCATCATTCACACCGGCAAACGCAAGAACAAATCACTGACTAGCGAGGGCAAGCCAGCTGTGGAATTCTTCCATCTTCGTTCCAATGGAGGAGCACTGACCACGCGCCTCATACAGATCCAACCGGATGCAGTGCACCTCAACTCGGCCTTTTGGTGAGTAAACCAATCTTCGGCTAGAAGCGGTTTGTTTCGTGAAGTATACGAACCTTTAAAGCTCCTATAGAAGCATTTCCCAGGGATTATATCTTAAAGCTGTTACAGGCTAATTGTGTGTCTACTCGACCGTAGCCTTTCCAATTGGCAAAATCCCACTTAAACTGTATATCAAATGATTTTCATGGTTGATTAATCTGTCCATCCCCATTTCAGCTATATTCTTCATGTGCCATTCGAGTCGGAGGACGAGTCGCAGGCGGGGATCGTGTACGTCTGGCTGGGCAGCAAGGCATGCAACGAGGAGGCTAAACTGGTCCAGGAAATAGCCGAGCAGATGTTCAACAGTCCCTGGGTGAGCCTGCAGGTGAGTCAAACCCACTAAATCCATTTCAATTCCATATATAAAACATATCCACACTATTCGTCAGATACTCAACGAGGGCGATGAACCGGAGAACTTCTTCTGGGTGGCGTTGGGCGGTCGTAAGCCATACGATACGGATGCGGAATATATGAATTATACGCGACTCTTCCGTTGCTCCAACGAACGGGGCTACTACACGGTGGCCGAGAAATGTGCCGATTTCTGTCAGGACGATTTGGCTGATGATGATATCATGATACTCGACAATGGGGAGCATGTCTTTCTCTGGATGGGACCGCGTTGTAGTGAGGTTGAGGTCAAGTTGGCATATAAGTCGGCTCAGGTTTACATACAGCATATGCGTATTAAGCAGCCTGAAAGGTCACGAAAACTATTCCTAACCATGAAGAACAAGGAATCGAGACGATTCTCCAAATGCTTCCATGGCTGGAGCGCTTATAAGGTGTACATTTAATACCGTGCGGTGCCGTGACAGAGTATACGCCGGATATGACAATTTTCGACTGCAATATATATACACAAACACACACTTACACACATACACACACACGCGTACACAAACGACAAGAGAATCGCCAGCAAATGTTTGTACTTTTATAATGTATTTAATTGTTTTTTATTTTTTTATATAGATCCGTTGTTTATTTTATTTGATATATATGTATGTATTTATATATATTTCGCCGCCCAACTAATTAATTAACTTACCACTCGCCCTTGTCTACGCAAAGTATTCTTTTTTATCTACATACATATATATAAGTATATATATATATGTGTATTTACACTTTTGTATGTATTACTTATTACATATACTATTTATATGCTGAGCCGGTGAAGTTTTTGTGCTAGTCCTGATGGTTTTAATCCTCAGAAATCGAAACGTTAACGAAACAAATCCAAACAATTGCTAATTGCACAATATCTTGCTGCTTTGCAAAAATTCGCCAACTAATTGTACAAAACCATATTTATTGCAATTAACCAATTATACAATGAAAATGAATAATAAAACAAAAAATTGCCAATTTAAATGAGAATTTGTTTGATTTTCAATCATATGGACGATATCGAGCGCGCCAATCACTTCGATAAGAATCGAATTCTGCACAGTTCGATCACAGAGTGAAGTGGGCTGTGCTAGCCTACGATAGGCATATAAGCTATCGATTACGAACTTTTTTTTTTCAAATTCCTGACATTTATTTATATTGTATTTGTTTGACGTATACTTACGCTTGCAGATCTACTTAAGTTGGTTATGGTAAACATAATTTAATCAACAATTGAGACAGAAAATACAATCAAACATTTAATTTTAAAAAGCATCGTGTTGCGCGCTCAACAAAACTACTCGATAGCAATAACAATCGTATGACCGTAAACGATATATCGATAGCCTAGTTAATAAACTACTTGCAGCGTCGATGACTCTCTCTCTTTCTCTCTCCTCTCTCAACCAGGAAAAGCCGCGTTTATTTTGTTTATGTTCGCTTGCGAAATTATAAAATAAATTTGACATAACTGCGGTAAGTGATAGTGAAAACCATCACATAAAAGTTAACGAAGGAAACTTACCAAAGTGCTTTTTAGACAAGTGCACCTGATTTGCTTGTCACGTTGTTGTTTTTTTGCAAGTGCTTTTATCCCTTTCAATCGCTGTGAGCCCTAAGAAATATTTCGTTGTCATTGCAAATGTCAACCGGCAAAAAGTCAAAGTAACTGAGGAGTAAAAAAAATGGATCCCTCTGAAGATATGCGTGTAACTCCACCGCGGACACAACAAAAAACTCCAAATGCGAAGTCAACGTCCTCGGAAGGATTGAACCATTACTTTACAGGTGTGCAAATTAGTTTTCCTTAAAGTAAATAAAAAGTAACAAATTAATATTCATTACAGCCAACGTGCAAAGCCCTGAGTTTGTGGGCTTTCCACCTATGCCAACGACCAAGACAACATTCCACACTAAACCTCTGAAGGACCATAACCAGCAACGACCCATGACCAAAACCCAAATGAAGATGTTGGTAGATGGCCAAGAAAATGGTCTAATTAAGCCTCTTATTGTGCGCATCAAACGCTTGACACCTACTGAAATTCTGCTGCTAACCACTGGAAAACCCATCAAAGAAGAGAATGGATTTGAATGTGATCCTCTGGAGCTGCCATCAGAAAAGCCAAAGCAACCTATTAAATCGCTGCTAAAGAAACCTGAAAACCAATGCTTGCATGTGCCAAAAGCAGTGGATACCACTTTAAAATCGTCAATTGAGACTGTGAAGAAAGAACTACCTCTTGTTCCTCCTAATGGCAACGACCAGGAGGAGCTGATCAAACGCTATGGAAAACGTTTCTTTCAGTGCATGGTGAAGGTGAAGCGTCTGGACCTTTCTCAACCAATCGGACGCCGTCAATCGAAACCCAAGTCCAAATTATCGGTTTCGTTCAACGAACATGTTGAAATTCTTGGCAGCAATCCTCGCCAGTGTATAGCTATTGTGGGCAGCCCGAAAGCACCTCCCAGTTTCGAAAGAGTCAACGTGAATGGAGGAGACAGTCGCGAAATCCCGAATGATGCTTCCACCGACGGCAGTACCTCATCCCGCTCCAAACGTTCCTGTTTGAGCCAGACTAACGGCGAATAGCGTTTTAGTTCTAGTCATGTTTGTTCTTTTCTTGTTACAAAAACACACGAATTTTTTTTTTTTTTTTTTTTGACTACAAATGAGTTTAATACAAAAAGATATAGAGAGCTAAAACTGATTAGTACTAAAAACTATATGTGGCATAATAGTTATAATGAATTCTAACTATAAAAATAGAATATATTTACACATATCTTTTGTATTTAAGACATTTGCCGTTAAATTAGATTTTCAATTTTACATAATTGAAAATAAAGTTTATTCTTATGAATATTAAAGAAAATATTTAAACTTTAATTTAGCTAATTTTATTAATCCCTTTAATTCATACACAAGTGCACAAAAAGTTTTTGAAAGGCCGGTATGTACGTTAATATTTGCGGCATCTTCTGTGCCTGTTCTGAGAAGTTCATTATTCTGAGGAATTTCGTAACCATTATCGTTAGTTGATTAATGGCTACGACATTCCCAACCAACTAATTCTCAACTCAATTATGCCAAAAAAAAAAATTTATATATGTAAAGAAAAGCACATGCTGCAAATGTAATTGTCATAATTGCGCCAATTTAAAAATCAAACGTTTAAAATGTTTCGATAAGTTTATGTGTCAAACATTTTTTTTTGTGGCGGTCGTCGATCCTTAACGATTTTGGTCCAGCGATAAACAATCGACTTAATATGCTGTGAAGCAACAAATATTTTATTATCGTTCCAACGGGTGAGTGGCAAATCTTATTACAATCAGCAAGTTTGAAATTTCGAAAATTAAACTTCAGCTAATTTCCTTTTTAAATCGAATTTAAAGCGTACAAGAACTAAATGTACATCAGTACCATAAGGTGAAATTAGAAATAAAAAATAAAATTACTTAACTGATGTTTAAAAATAAAGCCCATCGTAGTAAAATCCCATTAAAATTTAAGTCAGAAAACAAAGGTGAACGCTTGCTGCCAGTACATGTATTTAAAAAAAAGTACGAACAAACTCACATTAGTCAAAATATTTTACAATTCATACAGAAAATATTCAAAACGTAAGTAAAATCAGTACCAACTGTAAACAAACCCAAATTGATAACCAGCTGCTACCTTGAACAGGTAATCGACTTGCGGTTGCGATAAGAATCGGTTTGATTGCAACGATATATCGATGAAAGATTTTACATCACTACCCAGCGGCGTCGGTGTCACTGAATAAGAAGTCCGCGTTTATTTTATATATATATTTTTTGCCAAACAATTTCATTAAAGAAAATTCCAATAGTTTCAGTAAGTGACATTAAATGCAATAAGTGCAATTGCAATTCAATTAACTCAAAGCAGATAACATATCAATTTGTATTTACGTTGATTTCTGCATTGCGCTTTCGTTACCTTTCTCCGCGCCCCTCCTACGCGTGTGTGTATTTTCGCGCTTCGTTCCCCACTTTTGGGGTACACTTTGAGAGTGCCCTCTATTGTGGCTATAGATTGCTTATGTTGGCCTAGCACAACAATAACAACAGCATTAAACAATGGATCTGTTTGATAAGGTACGCGCGGCACCGCCGCCAAAAAACGTTAGAGAATCGGCGACAGAATCAGAAGAAACTGAAAATGAAACCGCAACTGATAGCGAAACAAAAACGGACCAAGTTGAGGATGCGGATGCGGATGCGGATGCCGATGAATTGTTAAATCAAAAAGTAATTTCATCAACGCCCAATCCAGTAACAAATTATAACTCAGGTTTGGTTGATAATGAATTTTCCATTTTTGAACTAAAAATAATTTGCACATTGAATTTCAGAAGACGAATCCGAGACGCCGTCGCTTCTTTTTACCTACGAACAAAAAGCAAAGAGCCGACAAAAATCGGAGGATATTGAAGAAATTGTTGATGCGATTGCTATGGAGGTGGACGCAGAGGCAGATACGTTTGGGGATGTAGATATGGATGAGGATGATCTGCTACAGACACAACCACCCAAGACAAAGGCACAGCAAAAAATGTTTTCCGATTTGCCGGCTTCCAAAAGGGACAAATCTCTAATAAAGCCATGTATTGTGCGGATAAAACGCTTGTTACAAACGGAAATTGAGAGTTTAACCACTAGAAAACCCAACAAACGTGGTCGCCCCAGAAAGAAACAAGCAGACACCGCAGTCGATAGCGTTATTTCGCCGCCAAAAAGGCAAAAAAATGTCCAAAGCGCAAATAAAACTCCCACAAAATGGCTCAAAGCAGCAGAAGCAACTGCAGGATTCAATAAGATTTTCGCGTGCTGCAACGCCGCCGCCAACAGCAATGCGATCGCAGATGAAGTTAGCTGGAAATTCGGTAAAATCCAATAGGTTGCGATTGTCCACGGCAAAGGTCATTGATAAGGAGCTGATTAAACGCTATGGCAAGCGTTTTTTTGGGTGTGTCGTGAAGGTAAAGCGTCTGAAGGATTCCCATAACATTGGACGCACAAATCGCAAATCGAAATCCAAATCGAAATTATCGGTTTCGTTCAGCGAAGCTGTCGAAATCCTTGGCACCAATCCGCGCAAATCATCGTCCATGACGAGCACCTTTAAATCACGCTCGAGTCTTTGCGATTCGGTGCCAACGCGTCTGCAGCGTGTGGATGCCACTGGTAATGTGGTCGAAGATATTGAGCTTAATCCCAGCATACTACTGGATCCCTCGCCCCGCGCCAGCACATCCGCCAAAAGCAAACAATCGCGTTCCGGCACCTGCAACGGAGGACGGCGTGGTCGAAAGCCAGGCTCTAGTTCAGTTCGTGTTCCCGTCTCGGATCTGGCCAGTCTGAGCATAGATGATGGTGCGGATAATGAAGCCGGCGATGAATACATTGGTAAATAAATCATTTGATAAAATTATTTCGAGATTAATGAAAATTTCTGGATTTTTCATGTAGTGCCCAATGAGCTGCCCGAGCACCAGACGCGGGTGCGACGTTCGGGTACTCCAAGTCCTGTTAAACGGGTTGTAACCACTACAGTAAGCGATTCCGAGGATAATCCCGAGGACAACCCCGAGGAAGAGAAATCAAGCATGGCAACAAAGGAGTCGGAGTCGGTATCTAAAGCAACAGAGAGTCCAAGAAAACCGGATGATATTGAGGAAGAACTAGAAAAATTGCAGTGGGAACCTGACATGGAATCATCGAGGCAGGAGGAGACGCAAGACAAACTAGCAAAAGTGACAATTATTCCAGTGATGAAGGAAGCAGAGAAGCTGGATGAGGAGGAGCAGGCAGAAAACAACTTGGAGTTGGAACTAGCGGCTATGGAAGGAAGTGCAGCGGTGGATAAGGAACAGGAAAGAGCGCAAGAGACGGATAAGGAGGAGGCTATGGAGAAGGCAGCGGGTGCAACGCACGAGAAGAAAGAGAAATCTACGCAGAAAACGTCAGAGGAAACACTGGAAGAGACGTTTGAGGCAGCCACACAAGAAGCGGAACAGGACACAACGCCGGAAACGGAACTGGAGGCGATATTAGGATCCGAGTTGGAGGTGAAACTAGACACGGCGCTAGAAACAGATTTAGAATCGGAGCTGGAGGCAAGACTTGATCTGGAGCTTGAGTCAGAGCTGAAGCTTGGCGTATCTGACGACGATCAAGAGGAGAACTCCAGGCTGGAAGCCGAACTGGATACACAGCTGGACGACATAGACCCACCCGCGGAAGACTTGAAGAAAGTCTCTCCCGTATTCCCCGCTATAACCGATGTGACATCAGATGACATATTGGAGATACAGACCTCAATTGAGGATGTACGCGAACTAGAAACACCTCCCTCCCAACTGGAAACGACGCTAGCAACGCGAGCGATTCGCAATTCCCATTTGGGTTCACCCGAGTCGGATTCAAGCTTTAAATCGGCTACTGCCTTGGATGGCAACAACCCCGATGAACTGGCTCAAGTGACAACATTAACGGATCCAAAGACAAGTGCATCAACCGACGAGGATCTACTTAATGGCAGTGAACCAGCGAGCACTTCTAGCACAGTACAACCATCGTTTTCTACCATCGAAATGATGCCGAATCTCGATGACGATGAATTGGGTCAGCTTGTCGGTGAGTTGTCTCTTTCTCTCACACACTCTCTATACCCTGCTCTTTCTAAACCCTGTTTATACCATTTATTTGCAGCTCCAGACTTTCAGCTGAGCAACTCTGGCCATGCGATCTCCAGTGGAACTCTGGATGACATTATGACAGTATTGGAATCTTAGGTGAGACCTCTTAAACCAGTTAAATTCTACAATAAGAAAAAAAACTGCTATACACTTTCTATCTTGCTCTAATTCGTATAAACTGGTTTTTCATCAGCTTTGCATAATATCTATTAATATCTTTTTGTTGTAATAACGAAATGTATGTAATGTTCGTGCGAAATCTTTATTCCAGTTGAATTTAATTTATGTAAATTTATTTATCAGTAAGCGACAATTTTAAAATAATTAGTATGAAAATATGGGCCAAACTTGAGCATAGGCTTCACTCATTGTTCTTTTTAGCAAGTAGTTTAACTACTTGTAACTGGTACAGGGTATTATTTAGCTCTTTGAAAAGAAAGAATGAACTGTGTTGTCTTTTTATATATCTATTTTTTAATAGTTTTTTGAAGTCCCAGAAAAGCTAATCAAAGCGAAAACCAACAGTTGTTCAAGCTTTAATCAGTAGTTTTTACATTTTAAAAAATATTAAACATGATTTTTTCTACTTTCTTTTAGAGCCCAACTTACCATGACAAGGATTCTCGAGCGTTAGCGAGTGGAATACTGCTTTGAAGTTAAACCGCCATCCACGTATGAACAAACACAAACACACACATTTATTATATATATATTTTTTGTCTGTATTCTGTTTTATGTTTAAGAAATTAACTCAGTTGGGTAAGATACTCAGTAATGTGTGCATAAACTTTACCTTAATATGTTGTGCGTTGTTTGCAAAAAAAAAAAAAAACAAAACGGAAAAAATACAGGGTATTAAAAGTACTCTTAATATCTGCTCACTACTACCGGTAACATCGAACAGCTCTAGTCGTCGTCCGAGCTCTTGGTTGACATACTAATTATTAGAAATTTTAATTGGAGCACCGTTTAAATGCATAACTTAATCATAAAAACATAAATGTTTAAGACGCTTTAAAGCGGCTACGATGGGTTATGCTGATAAAATTGTACTCACACAAACACACAGAAACATACACATAAACATAAGAAAACACATTACCCAAAATTGCTCCCAGAATTGTTTCCTTTAAGTAGCTGTAAATGTAATTGATGTATTAATAAAGTCGATATGTAAATTAATCGACGGTTAAGTGTTTTTTTTTTTTTAACTCAAAATTTGTTTTATTATAAGCTTTTCAAAAACTAAGCTGATTGCGAATTTGTAAAGGTTCAAAACCTACGATACCTTAAAGTAATTAATTTGACTTCAAAACTATTTTGACTTTGCATATTTTGTTAAAAAATATATTTAAAATATTTTGTATAATTTTTTTTAAACCATAAATGCATTGAATTGTACATAAATGCGTTATAAATTAAAAAAGAATAAATTGTTTGCATAAATTGCTGTTAACTTTAACAGTGCCGCAGAGTTAACATAGTCAGTTGTTTAACTTGCTGTTATGCTCGGAATGGTGCTGTTATTGCATGGACTGCTGTTAAGCTGGCAATGTTGCCGCTTAGCCGTTGCTCATACGCCTCGTTGGCCGTCGTCGAGTGCGGTTGTTTTTCTGGCTTAGTTCTTGCTGGCTCAATCGCACGGTTCGCAACGAAACGTTGACTTTTTTTTTGGCGCGTATTTGAAAAAATAGTGATAGAAACACAAGAAACACAAATTTAAGTAGAAAATAAAAATTGTAATAAAATCTTTGCCATGAAAATGTTTAGAGACAGTTTATGTGGGAGGCGCAAAGCGCCATCAAATTGAAGTGAGAACGAACCAAAGTGATTTTCAGTTAGTGGAAAATTGTAAATATACTTGTTAGTACTATTTACAAGACGTAGTGCTAAGCGATGCCCAACAAGGCCAAAGCGTCAGCCGACTACGACTCGCAGGATGAGGCCAACACAGAGCTACTGGAGAAGCTTAAGCATCTTGATCGTCGCGTTGAAGCGGTTGAGAATGCGAACGGTCTATGTAGTCGCAGCGCAGCCTGTTGGCAGTCACTTAAATGGAAATCAGCTTTAAATCACATCGGATTGCTCGTCTCGCTGTCTATCTACTGCGGCGTGGGCGGATTGGTAAGCAAGACAAATTTTGAGAAACAAGCAAACAAGCTAACAAGCAAACAAACAAATTAACAAAATGTTAAACAAAATATTGTTGATTTTCAAAAACAATAACAATAACAATAATAAAATCAACCGCAACAACTTGAAATTTAATCAGAATGTTAAATTCTTTTCGGCTTGTTTGTGTGCGTGGAAAACAATTTATGGCACTGGAAATAGTACTAAAAATTAGCTCATAATTAAGACATTAAACAATTCTATACATTTTAAGTGCCGGGCGTAGCTGCCACGCCCACTGCCTGTCTATTGCCCACACATTAAATCGTCCAATTGCCACACATTTCACATTTCATATTCATCTTCAGTCCAGCGGCTCGACTGGACGAGCTGCATCATTGACCACATTGACCGCAGCCACAGACCATAAACCATAGACACCATGTGTGTGTGCGTGTGTGTGTTTGTGTGAGTGTATGCGAGTGTGTTTGCCCGGGCATTTTAGACAAGTTTTGAATAGTTTTGTCTAAACATTTACATTTTCGCCAATGACGTCGCCATTTCTCGGTATCCCCAATTGGCCAATGATGAAGTCAGTAATATACTCTATAGCATAATCTATGACTGCATCGCCAGAGTTGCCACAATATTTTAGCATTGCAGCGGCCAATCGTTTGTTAGCAGCATTAATTGCTCACTGCCAAACAAATTGACATATGACCAGGTGTCATGTCAATACGACATTTGTTTTTAGCCAACTATTGGCATAACATACACTGATGCAAAGAAAAATAGATATAATGTAGTCGAGAAACTAGAGCTTTTTGAAAAATGAAAAATTCTAAGGAATTCTTAAGATTGCTTTAAGAAAAAAGATAGAAAAGTTTGGAAAATATAAATATTTTCTATCATGGATAGTAGTTCAGTTCTAATACAATTGAAATTAACTGATAAAAATTAAATTATTTAAAGCTTAAATTTATTAATCTATAAACTATGAACTTAAGGTAGGAATATGCTTGTAAGTTAATTAATTTGTAGGGTAAAAAATTAATATTTTTTGAAAGTTTTTAGAAAACAAAAACAAATTTTGCTGAAAGATCAGTTCTTATAAATTATATTAATTTTAGAAAAATTTTAAATTAACTTCTTAACATCAAATAAAACTGTTTGTTACTCTATGTGCAGTTCTTATGGTTTATTTTTAATTTCTGTTTAATTTTGTAGTTTTGCACTCAGTTGGCCAATTTGAACTTCATTTCCTTTTTGAAACTGGTCAGCAACTAAGCTTAATCTAGTTGGTCATAAGAAGCGCACGCAATGTGCAAATTAAATGTCAAATGCTTTTTTGTCTCAACACTTGTCAAATGAGTGAAAAGTTAAGCACAACTTTCGGCAAGTTTGAATGACTTTGCTGTACTAAATTCGCTTTTTAATTTTTCCCTTGTTTTCCCCATTTCTCAATTCGTACATAAGTCATAAAGTTTTTAGCTGTGATAAATAGCATCATATATTATGATTATGCCGAATGTCAAGGCTGTATCTCAAGAATTGTGAAAAGTGAATCATTTTACTGCGTGCAGCACGGACGAAAAATTTATTATTTAAACCCAAAATTGATTTATGTATGCGGTGCAGTGGCTCCCATTCATACATCAAACTCAATGTGTTTATATCACGTAGTTCAATAATAAAAGTGGAGCTTTATTTACTTTTATAATTTTTGTTGCAATAAAAATGCGTGCTACAAAAAGACGTATGATAATGAAAATAATAAGGCTAGGGCCAATTTTAATGTAATACTAATACTAAGGCTATAAAAAAAGGAAGTAAAATAATGTAATAGCTAATGCAATGCTAATGCTAATGCTAATGCTACTGGTAATGCTAATGCCAATACTAATGCTAATGCTAATGCTTAGGCTAATGCTAATGCTAATACTAATGCTAAATCTAATTCTATTCTAATGCTAATGCTAATTCTAATTCTATTCTAATGCTAATGCTAATGGTTATGCTAATGCTAATGCTAATGCTAATGCTATTGGTAATGCTAATGCTGATGCTAATGCTAATGCTAATGCTAATGCTAATGCTAATGCTAATGCTAATGCGAATGCTAATGCTAATGCTAATGCTAATGCTAATGCTAACACTAATGCGAATGCTAATGCTAATGCTAATGCTAATGCTAATGCTAATGCTAATACTAATACTAATACTAATGCTAACACTAATTCTTATGAATAAATTTAAAATGGTATCTACACTCGATAATTAATGATGGGCGATCAATGAGCTATAAGAATGATTGAAATGCTTTACATGTTGAGCATGGTAATCCAAATGTTATGATGCACGATGATTCAAGGTCAGTCTATGATTTAGTTGATGTTGTTGGGTTACAAAATCACTTGGGCTTTCGTTTACAAATCATGTATTATGCAGCAGATGATTCATTTATTATTTGAAATTTAATTTGTTTGTAAAGCGAATCGCTTGGAATATTTGATTCATTTGATCTAATGGCAAACGCAGTGAGTGCGTTATAAACTCAACACCTCAGCGATGGGAGCTGTGGAGAACAAATGCCATGAATTAATCAAAAAAGGCACCCATAGTTCGGTGAAGCACTCACTACTCAATGTTGAATACGCAGCACTCAGCACTCAACACTCTAAGCATATGTTGGTCAATTACGCGTATTTCGATGCCAAATTGCTAATCAAATAGTCAAAGAATTTACTCATTTATTTTGCATTTAAAATCGAATTGTGAACAAATGGCCGAGTTTCGATGTGGGCCACAGTCGTCTGGTCAGAAGTGTGGACCAACTTAAAATCAAATATGCATAAGGAAAAATAAAATTTGGTCTTATTTGCTTTTTACTGCAGGACAGCTGCACTTTATTGGCTTACGCTGCGTATGCGTAATCTAAGTACACTTCACACTCCATCTGCAAATTCCATGCACTCACAATATTCATGTGAAGCAAGCATGAGTTCAAGTGCCAGCTCTAAACTACACACATAACACACATAACTACACAGACACACACGCACTCCCACACACACATGCTGCGTTTCCGATAACAGAATGTGTTTGTAGAGTTTTGTTAAGTTGTGCGTCAACTTTGACCGGAAGTGTCACAGCATCCGCATGCAGCTCAAATGTCGACCTTGATTGACTTACATTTGATGTTCTGATTAACGACTTCAATTCAATTTCGTGAGAATGTCTCACGAAATTTACTATTGTTTATTAGATTATTTTTCCTTTGAAGTTTTTTTCAAATTTATATCTAAGATTTTAGCCCATCTTTTTTTTTAACTAATTGTTTCCTTTGTTTTAATATATTGTATTAAAACTTACTACATTTACTCCTTGTCGAACCCCAATCTATACTATAAAGCTCCACTAAACGATTTCACCGCAACTTAAGCTTAAATAAAACTTATTTTAAATGCAATACAAAAAGTTTTTATATACGCTTCCAAGTTGATTTAAGAAGCTATAATTTGAGCTATTTTCCAGTACATAAACTGCACAAAATGTTGTCGAAATCGTTTTTTTTGGAATACGTTCGCCAAAAGTATTAATTGCTTTATCTCTTTTGACTTGGCTGCCAACTTTGTCGATGAAACAATCGACATTTATCTGTTTTATGTTGGCCATTTTTAGTGGCTGTCAACGACAACGAAAGTTTATTTATTAATTAAGACCATGAAGGGATTGGGAATAGAGAGTGTAAGCTGGAGAGGTTTGGGATTTCAAGTGGGTTGACTCAAATAACACGTCCATATGGCCAAGAGGAGTAGACCCAAGGGAAACTGTCTATAAATCATTTTAATTAGCATATGTTATGTCTGCAAAGAGACTGTGTGTGGGTGTATAAGAGAGGGAGTGTGGGTGTGTGTGTGTTTGTGTTTAAGGCGTTTCTTTTGTAAATCGCGCTATTTTATCGATTCAGGAATCACGTGAATTATTCGCTTTGTCAAATGCTTCTAGTCACCTTCATTTAAGCCGGCTACTGCCAAAAAGCGAAGGGCAAATGAATTAAGTTGTTGGCCAAAAAGGCAATTAGACGACACAAGTCAAAGCCAAGCCAAATGGATGTCTAGGTAGATGTGTGTGTGTGAGTGTGTGAGTGTGTTTGTTATCTGATTAACTAAGCCCATCCAGGCGCAGGCAGACATGATTTTATATTAAGCCAATTTCTGGCACTGGAAATGAGTTCAGGAACTAGGCACGGCCACGTTCCGGATGTTTACGTTTTGATTCCCACCAAAATGGCGGGCATAAAAAAAACACAAACACACACACAGACACTGACACACGTACGTGCGTGGAGAGAGGGACAGGAAATCACGCCAGGCGCGCATTAAGCGTGTGACAGACAAGCGGTCATTTTGATTGTGTGTCGCTTTCTTCGTATTCTTCTTCACCTTCTCCTGCTTCTCCTCTTTCTCCTACTTACTCACAGTTTCTTTCATAATTTCTTTGTCTTTCAGTTATGTGTTGCCTACTTTTTGGCGCACAAAAGTAAACAAGTTATAAAAACAATCTTTAAGTGCGTAGTCTATGCCAAAAATGCCCACATTTATATAATTTAATGTTGCCAATTCCAAGGTCACACAGTTTTTTGCTGTTGTTTGAGATAAGCAGTAGTTAATGAGATAATAAATTATTTATTATTTGAATTTTTATTTTTATTAGTTTACCAGCGATTTTTTTTAACATATTTATTCGATACAAAGTTGTTTAACGCTGTTGTCGTAAGCTATTTGAAATTGTTTTTAGTTGAGGCAAAAACATAATAGTCTTAAATGTGTATAAAGTTTAATTTTGAGATTATTTGTCAATATATAAGAAACTATTTCCATACTAAATTAATGTTTAATTACTTTTGTTAAGCTTTAAAATAGTTGTGAACTATTCCAGGACTAATTTATCAGAAAACGTGCCTTTGGATAAGACACGTTTTCTAATAAATTAGTGCTGGCATAAGATTATTTACTGATTTACTAATTATTATTGAACTAAAACGAGTACTACTTGATGGTTGATAAGATTTCATTGGAGTCCACTGGGAAACAGTTTTCCAATTGGTTACCTTAAATTACTTTTCAGTCATTTGGATGTCTTAAAGTTACTTTCTCTCTGAAAAGACAAATCAACTTGTTTATCATTTGCATTTCATCAGTCAGAGCAGAGTTTGACCAGAAATTGTGATTCCTGTCGACCGCAATTCCAGTTTCATGGCCTTTAATGAAACAATTTAGCTGTGATGCCGTGTGTCCGTTTGTCCGTTTGTTCGTCTGTCCACTTGCCCGTGACGAGTATGCAACACTTTGGTGTGCTCTTTTTCAAAATTCCAATCATGTCGGTATAGCATAACACTCGAGTATTATGGGGGAAGCACAATGACAGGCGACAAAACCCAAATCGCACCGCATTGGATCTGTTTTTCGTTGGTCGTAACATCAACGCAAACAGTTTGCAAAGTGTTTAAGTGTATTAGCGACAGGGGGAAAATCATGGAAATTGCAAGAAGTGGGAGTAGGTGGGGGAAGGTGCGGGAAGAGGGTATGCCATGGAAGGGGATGTACAGGAAAGCAAGTGTGACAATGAGACAAAGTTTTTGCTCTTTGACTTTTCCTTTATATTTTTCTTCATTTTTTTTCTTCTTCAGCTATTTTTTTTTTGGGTCAATCTTTGAGTACGCACGCATGAGGCATACAAATCGAGTGTCGAGCTGTCAGTTTCTCAATCGTTTTTGCACATTTTCAATTTATTTACAACAAGAAAAAAAGCCGAGAAAAAACCAAGAAAAAACTCAGAAAAAATCGAGAAAAAAATAATCTACTAAATATATACAAATTGTATGTATATGTTTGTGTTAGCCATAAAATCACTTGGCCGCAACAAGAACAACAGCAATAGCAACAATCACCAAAAATTACTTTGGCGTTTTGATACCCTGTCGGAAGTGACTGCAAAATGAGAGAACTTTAACCTGTGCGACTGGAAATCATAAGCTGCGTACACTGAAAGAAATTTGTTGTGAAAAAATGTACAATTTTTATAGAAATAAATTAGATAGTTGATATGTGTTGTATAATAAAGGAAGGATTAAAATACTGAAGATGGTTTGGAGTCGAATTAATATAAATTAAATAAAATAATATATAAAGATAATAAGAACAAAGTTTAAAACCAAAAACAAATAAAAACAAATTTAAAACTCATTCTAATAATAATAACTGACTGTACTGTTGTAGTAGTCTGCTTGCATTCCCTATTTTAATTAAAAAATGTAATTACAGGGTATTTGCTAGTCAATCAACCAAGTTTTGCATATGTTAGCTGCTCGATTTAAGGGGTTTTCCAAGGGCCGTTGAGCGTTTTAGTTACGCATTTTACACGCAGCAAAAAACTTTATCAATTTCTACATATGCCAGTCACACACACACACACATGTCGCACACACTCACACACACATGTCGCACACACATACATTTACTTCATAGACGCCGCATTGTCGATGACGTTGACAACTGGCGCCTGTCCAGCAAACGAAGTCTTTAATGAATGTGTGCATGGGTGTGTGTGTGTGCGTGTGTGTGACTGTGTGTGACATTTAATTATGAATTTATAAATTAACAAATATACCACAACAGGCAGGTGACAAGCGATTATGAAGCCGTCGCCAGCAAATAATAAAATCAATTAAAAAGATTTCGCATCATTTTTTGCACACTTTTGTTTTTTTTTTTTTTAGTTGTTTTGGTTTTCTTTTGTCGCGTGCCATTTACTATAAATAGAAAACATGAAAACAGCATTTTCATATCACTCGTAAATTTCATTTTCCATTTTCGGATCGTTGGCCTTTAATGGGAATTTCTGTTCTCACCATTTAATGGCTGTAGCACTCAGTGATTGAGTGCTCCAATTGGAGATTGGGTCAGAAATATACGTAATAAATAATGATATATATTTTATATAAGTAGGCTGCAGTTGGTTGTTAAAAATGGTCAAGTGTCTGTAATAAGAAACAATAAAATAAATGCTAAATAAATAAAATAGTTTAAATACTTAAGTTTACCTAATAAAAACAATTTGTGTCAGAAGTTAAATAAAATTGCTATATTTTAGGGCTATTCAAGTGTTTTCACTGTGTGTAAAATTATTTAAATAATTTACGAGAGCATTTGAAACCCAGTATCAATACATTTTTATATTTTCTCTTACTTACACTATTAAAAAGATTTTTTGAACAAAGAAATAAATGAATTCAAAAGTTCAATCAGCTGAAAATGCCAAAAATGTTCGGTTCGGTTGTAAATATTTAATTGTGCCACTTTTTGTGGCATTTAAATTTCTCCAGGTGCTAAAGATAAATCTATATCTATATGCCTATATAGATATGTGTATAATTTGTAGCTGTTGGCGTCTGTCATTCTTTTGTGGGCAGACAAATGCGGTGGCACAGCTCATTTTCACACATGCGAAATGGCCAGACGAATGGACGGACGGCCGTGCGGACAAAGCAGTCCAGTGCAACAATATATTATTACGTATGTTTTTGCTATTTTTTCTGCATTTTTTTTTTTTTTTTGATTTTATTAATATTTTATATTTATACCGCGCCGCACTTTGCTGTTGCTTTTTGGGTGGCGTATGAGTAATTTTTTGAGTTTCACTGGATTTGTGGCGCAGCACACGGCAACAACATGAAATTAAAGTATAACAGAGGTGTATGCGACTGTCATACACCCTGTGTGCAGAGCTCGCACTAGCTGGCTGCTATGAACTTGCGTCTAGTTAGCTAGCTGGCTGCTATGTGGCTATAAGAAGCTTATAAGCCAAGTGTAGGCGGCCTGAGTGTGTGTTGAGGGACGGAGCTTATAACACACTGCGTACAGGGTATCAAAACAAATAACGTACAATTATTCAACATATTTTACGCGTCTTTGTTGTTGTTGTTGTTGGCGAGCAAATAAATTTGAAGAATTCTGCAGATGTTTGCGTTTCATTTGATTTTTCAGCTCGATTTTTATATATCTCTCGTCGCTTCTAATTGTTGTTGCTGTTGTTATTATTGTTATTGTTATTGTTGCTGCTGCTGCTGGAACAAACAAAAAAAAAGTTTTCAAAATAATTTGTAAACTGTTGTAGTTGTAGTTGTAGTTGTTTTGGTAATTGTAGCGTCTGCCAAAATAAACGATCTATTAAAAACTCGCATTAATAATTTTCACAATTTATTATAAAATAATAAACTACAAACTGTTTATTTGATTTTTTATATATATTAGTCTGCGTATTGCCCACTGATTTTTACCAATTAGAAATGTGTAAACTATACCAAACATTATTTATGGCATTGCTGGGCACTCAAGGCGCCAAAATTAAATTGAAAACGTGTAAAGTGAGAATGGAGCAGCCATTAGCTGTGCAGGCCGACTCGTATAGACCCTGTAAATGTCATGTAATCACTACTTTTGGTACAAATTTGTCAGTGGGAGCCGCAAACACCCCTGTACTCCTTTTGGCTGCCTGGTCTATTGAACTGCAACCACCTCAAAGTCAAGTACAACAAGTTTATGTAGAGTTGGCGTGTCAAGGTTATTGCTATGCTTGTTGTTGTTGTTCTTTCTATTAACATAATTTTTATTGTTGTTGTTATTGGTAATATAGTAGTTGTAGTTACTGTTGTAGTTGTAGTTGTTGCTGCTAGCACATTTGCTAGCACTAAGCGTGCGGAAGTGGCCCATAACAAAACATTCGATATATTTGCATAATTGAAATTACAAATGTCGGCCAAAAATCTGAATTTACATGGCGCTTTAATAAGCACAGCGTGTGTATTAAAGTTGATATAAAATAACTATAAACAAATTAAAGCCACACAGTTTTAACGCTTTATTTAATATTCTCATTTTACAGAAGTAGTTAAATGCTAAATTTAAAATGTAAGTTTTAATTTTTCATCAACTAAAGCACCAGCTGTTAATGCTTAAATGGAATGTGATTTCAGTGTATTTTAAGAATTTTTTTTTAAATTTTTAAGCACATCACTTAGATTACTTTATGCTAAGTTTTAAACTAAGGTTTTTAACTCACTAAAGAAATATTTTTGTAGTTAAGAAAACAAGCACGAAGCTTAGCAAAACCTTCTTTTTTATGGGCGTTTTTTATATATTTTTTATATTTATTTACTCGTAGAGTAAAAGGGTATATTGTAATCGTTGGAATGTATGTGACAGGGAGAAGAAGCCATGGCAAACCCCATAAAGTCCGTCTGTCCGTCTGTATGAACAAAAGTATCTCAGAGACTACAAGAGCTAGAAAGATGATAGGGGTCGCAAATGAAAGGTACAATACCCAAGCTTTTTTGTTAGCTATGCTATCAGAACCAAATTTACACGGAAAGTACATGTCTAGAACCTACATGTACTGACCAAGCTATATCGACTATATCAAATAGCTCCCATAGGGCCGATCGGTCAAAAATACGCTCCAAATATGAATTTCTATGAAAATGTTCTGTGTTTGCCAAGCTATTATATCCATCACCATTGTTAATAACAAATTGAAACTGAGTAACGGGTATCCTAAAGTCGCGAGGCAACTATAGCATTCTTTGTTGTTTATTTATGTGTTTAATAAATTTCTTAATTGGAGAAAGCTTTCTTAGTTTTCAAAAAGAACATAAATTAATCATAGAAGTAGCGAAAGACTCAACTACACAGGTGTCGATAACCTGCTTTACCTTTGCACAAACACGAAGTAGCGAAAATGTTGTGAAAATGTACCTGCTGGCAATTAAAATGCTGTAAAACATTTATAAACCAGAGCAAAAAAAAGAAAACTATCCGCAGTAATTACGAAATGAAGTCAAAACATGAAATCAAAGTAACAATTTGCACTAATTTTGGGGTCATCTGGGCGCCAGAGCCAAAAACCAGAATCAGATGCAGAAAGTGAAAGCGAATTTGAGTGAAAATAACAGGAGCGTGCTGTAAAAGCGAGGGAGAGTGAGAGGCAGAGTGTAAGGACAAGAGAAAGTAAGGAAAAAGTTGGGAAGAGTGAAGTGTAAGAAGCAAATTTAACTGGAGGTTAAGTAATTCGCATACTCCGTTTGTTTTTCTGTCTTTTTTTTTCGTGGCTTTTCTTCTCGATTTCTTCGACACGCAAACAACTTTGGCAATTCAATTTGCAGTTTTCGCTTAACGTTTTCCTTTGAAAATCCTTTCGCTGTTGTTCTGCTCGCGTGCTGAATTTGCATGTCAAAACGGTAGTTGATTGATGATATGCCACAAAAGTACGTGTAACTTCTTTTTGTGTTGCTTAAATGCATATAATGCGCATACGCAGCGTGTGACGACGTTGACGCCGACGATGACGATGTCAAGTATTGAGCGTTTCACTCAATCTATTTGTGCCATGACAAGCGTTAAACGTTAACACAACACAATAAACAACAACACACTCAAACTGCCATAAAGTGCATTAAATAAAATAATAATAAATCAAGTTTGATGGGCTGTCAACAGTTTTATCTTCCCATGCCAGCGATTAAAAGAGCTACAACTCATTTTTTTTTTTATTTTAATAAAGTCTTGAACTGTAGCAATTTGCCGAACTTAAATAACGGTGTTTAGAACTTTAACTTTAAATTTATTATTTAAATATTTATGTTTAAAATGTGTTGAGCTAAACTAAGCATATAACTGGATAAAAGTGATAAATTTAACTTTTAATTTAATATTTAATTATTAATGTCCAAAAATTGTTACATATAACTTGATAAAAGTGTTGAACTGCCAAGAATTTTTACAGAGATCGAATGATTTGAGCACATTTCTTTTAAGTTCAACAACTTTAGCTTAAGATTTATGCTTTAGGCAGCTATTATATGTATGCTTAAGATATTTTTAAAACGTCGACTAAACATTTAAAAAAAATCTTTAACAATGTACAAAATTATGGCTTGATGACTTAGCTTTTTTAAGCAACAAATTAAAGAAGTTCAAAGCTAAATCAGCGCATAAAAACTAGTTTTTATACGAAGCAAACTAAGTTTCATTTTAAAAGAATAGTATAGAGTAGGCCAGGCATCACACAATCAGCTGTTAGAATACAAGTATAAGTATAAGCATAAGTATAAGAGTATAGGCATAATGAGGAAGAAGAAGAGGAGAATGGAAACGGGGCAGTGCAGAGGGAATGTTGAAGAGCAGAAGCTTTAAATTAAGTCGGGAAAGAAAAGTAGTAAAAGGACATAGGTATAAAGTTTGTGACTAGTGAAAGAAAAAGACAATTAATAACTGAACTATACCGCTGAATTAAGAAGAGCTAAATAAATATTTAAAATACAAAACTACAACAGTATAGCTGAATAAGTAACAGACTTAGTGTTGGACTGTAAGTATAAAAATGTAAATAATGTGAATTTACTGCTGACACAAAAGGAAGATTACTTAAGAAAGATTCAATTTATTATTAGTAAAATAAGATCAGTTAATTATTTCATTTCTAAATTTATTATAAAGGTATTTTTATACCCTTGCAGAGGGTATATTGTTTTTGTCACGATGTTTGTAACGCATTGAAGGAGGCGTTTCCGACCACATAAAGTATATATATATATTGGTGATCAGCATCAACAGCCGCAGTTCATATGTTAAAATCGGCCAGATCGGACCACTATATCATAAAGCTTTCATATGAACAATCGGTTAAAATGCTTAGTATGAACATTTTCGATGTCTATTGACCGATGTCAACGAAATTCACGCAGAATGAATTTCTAATATTGTCCCATCTATATCACTAATACTATATCATATAACTACCATAGAAATAACTAGTTATTAAAACCAAATTAATGCAATATTCATGACTGCAAGGGTATTTAATCTTCGGCGAGCCGAAGATAACCGTTTTTTCTTGTTTAGTGTATTTTTAATGTATTATTTTTAAATAATAAACTTTGTCTTTGGCCACAATTTAAGCATACATTTTAAGCTATTTTGCAGATGTTTTCTTCATTATATTCGTAGTGGACACTTGGATTTTGATTTGCATAAACTAAATTAATTTCTTTTAGATTAAAAAAATGGTTTTTATTGACTGTTTTAATGACTGTTGCTTTTGCAGAATATTAAATCAACAGTCTCAATCAGTCGCACACAATTTAGACAGTTTAGACAAATGAACACTTCCAAATGTACAGGGTATGTTTCTGAAGCTGCCAAAACGCGAGTGTTACCGAATTTAGACAAGTCAGCTAGTTGTATGATATGTACATAGATGGTTTTTAATCGACTATTAAGCAAATGATAGAGCCAATTGTTTGCGCTTCGCTCCCTTCACTTCCAGATGACGATGTTGGCATTGAGTAGACTCGCAGTCCATCCGGCAGCTGCTCACAATAGAATGTCAATCAGTGTGTGTCTGCCACGCCCAACTGCCTATCAAATGTGTAGGCAGGAGTGGGCGTAGGGGTGGGCGTAGGCGTTGTGACGATTAGTGTAAAACATACGTCGAGCACATAATTAAAACTGTGCCACAAAGAAATGTCAGAATTTGTGGTTTTTGTTGTGAAAATGAAAATGAATACGCGTCCATCATTTGAATTTAATTTTCTCATTTTCGTACATTGTGAATTTTGTGGCAATTTAATAATTTAATAATGCGGCTCATTAAATGTTGAGCTGAGCCAGCTGGCAACGTAGCATAAGCATCGTTGTGGACGCTGGCTCCATTTTGGCCACTGGGACATGTCATGTGGCACGCAAGTCGGCGGAAACCCTTTTGGCAGCTCCAATCTGTGCTGCCACCACTCCGCCCCACCCCGCCCCGCTCTGTTCATTCCACATTCCCTTGGCTGTCCATCAAGCAAGCACCTGCCATGTTTGGCTTGCACGCATCCAAAAAAAAATGTGTAAAACGCAAAGCAGATAAAAAAATATGTACGCTTCGAATATGGCGAACAAAATCACATTTAAATACCCTGTAATTAAGGTATCAAGTGCTTGTCGTAGACTTTTCTTCTAAGCAACTCTTCAGAGTTTTCGTAAACTCCCTAGCCAACCCACCCTGTTGCTAGCAATTACTTGTCACAGGGTATTAAGAAATATATTTGGTCAAGAGAAATCTTATTGGTTGACTTTATGTGCTTGACCTGATTAATGGCAGTGCTTAGACGGAAGTGGAGTATTTCACTCCAACAGCTGATTTGTTGTTGCATGCAAAACGCGCGTAATTATAGTTGATTTTATTTAACGTCTTTGGGACACGGTAAACTGCTTGTCACGTGCACAGCACACGCAAAAACACGAGTGCTTGAGTGGTTCACTTCGGTGCAAGTGTATGGCTAAATGGCCAATTTTATGTTTGGGAATTTCCGATTTCAACGTTGCGAAAAAAACTTAAAAACTTTCGCAATTAACCGCAGAGGGTTGCCAGACTTGAAGAAAGTACTCAAGTTAAGTTGGCTGCGCTAAAATAGTTTTTGGAGGTTAAAATCTAATGGTGACTTTAATTTCAACATGAATTTTGAACATCACTGAAGATTTTTATATACCTTCAACTGTGCAGTGTACACTGTACACCTAAAGGGTTAAGGTTAGGCAGCAAAAGCTTAAGCAACAAATTATTTACAACTTTACTTGAGTTAAGCACATTTCAAAAGATAAATATTTGCTTAAGCTGAAAAAGAAATGTATTTAGCTACTTCCTATCGAGCCTTTTAGCTCATTTGAAACACCTACAAACAGCCTACAACTCCACCCCATACAAGTGGCATTGTTGGACAGTGTATTCACAGCAATGCAAGCTCATTATCTTGGCTTCATTATCATTATGGAGAGTGGAATTTTGGTGCCTTTTGGCAATCGGCAGCTGTGTCCCAAGTCCATTGTTTTGGCCATTTTCTACACAAATTGTCTGTTGTACGCTCGATATTTGGGTCAGGTGGCATTAGCATAAAATAAACATCCTCGAAAGTGGGTGTGGCCAAAGTGGCCAAAGTGCCACACTTGTGATTTCCTTTTTATTTTGGTTACAGGTTACTGTGATCTGTTAATTAGGGTTCGCACAGGTGGGGCTCTTATTATTATCATCATTCTGCTGTTTGGATTTTTAATTTGATTCTCTTGTTTCTGTCTCCAATTGTGTGGCATCTTTTTATGGCCCTGAACTCAGAGTAATTACGCATAAATATGTCAAGTTCATGATTTTCGGCTGCTGTTGTCATGGCTATAAAAAGTAATAAAAATAAAAGTGGGGGAATCGTTTAAGATTTTCCGATTTTGTGATTTTACAGATTTTGTGATTTTCCAGATTTTATGGCTTCAGTTTTTTGGGCCAGTGATGTCTGCTGGCTGCCAGACGTGTGCACAGACCCGGAAAATGCTACAAATTGTTGAAATGATGTGCCATTTGTCACGATTATCATGGCATACACTGCGCGAAAAAGTGGTGTCAATATTTGCCTAAGGAAAGGGTAGTCAAGAGTTGGAGTTAAGATTTTAATACTAATCTGCATTGCCTTGGCTTTTATGTTATTGGGGTAAAATCTGCTAGTCAGTGATTTAATTAGTTGGCATGTGTCACAGAGAGGCCATCATAAAGACCATTTAAGTGGCTTCGCTATTGACTAGTGGAATTTTTAAGTCCCTGGACTGTGAATTCTTAACCCTCTAAGCCCACTTTCTAAAGTTATGGAAGAATATACATCGAATAATTTTTTCTAGAGTAATTTGGGGCTTCTGAGCTCAAATATGCACTCAAAAAAGGTGTAAAAGTTTTCGTTCACCTGTAAGGTGGAACTGAATGAGGTCCTCAAGGCACTCTGAGGCATTAGAGGGTTAAGTGAATTTGATCATGTTGATGATACTTAATATGTGATCATAATTGAGCTTATGGGGAAACAAAGGAGCACAGTGCTATCAATGACCGTACTGAAGCAGCAACAGGAGCACAGCAACAGCATCTGCTGTCAGTCTCGCCAGGCTGGGCGTCGAGTGGCTGGAGGCATCTGCCAAAGTGTCGTGGGATTAGTTGGTCACTTTCGTACCCCAAGGTTTAAGATTTCTTTAGTGGCCCAACCAAGCACAGACACTTAATAGGTACTAAGTATTCCGCAGTCGACTTTTAATAAAAGCCAAAAGCATTATTTACTCACAGGGTATGTCTAAGTCATGCACAAGCCACACAAAGTATACGCTTCTTCTTATTCTCTTGGCTATCAATGAAAAAGAATTAAAATCAAAATTCATTGAACGCAAACAAACAATGAAATGAAAAGAGTAAACGATGAAAAAGATGAAAGTATGATATAAAGCAAAGAGTAAATTAAATATTTAATGGTACACTGTGTTTTTTATAGTTTGCATTTTGTACAGTGTACGACTGTTGAATGCCCATGATCGGCTAATTAACAATATATCAGACAAAGCACCACTCAAAACTTAATGAGCTGTCAGCGATTTATGTAGAATAGAACAACATCAACACTAACAGCAATAAATTCAAATATATAATTTTGCTATCAAATCATAAGTTCATGAAATCATAAAATCAACAACAACAAACAAAGCGAAGCGGCTGAAAAGTGTAAGAAAGAAAAAAAATTTAAAAGTAAGGAAAACAAAGTTCAAGTACATGAAAATTGTGTAGCCAAAGTCATAAAATTTGTACCCCGGGGCGTCACTTTTCCAGAAAGGAAAAAACGCAACGAAATGGAAAATGATTGAGGCGAAAATGAGCGAGAAACGCGTGTCGCTCTCTGCTTGTTATTGTCAATAAACAAAACTGTTGGATAATTCAACTTGAACTTCTATTATTCTAGTTATCTACAAAAAAAAAAATAAATAAATAAATAATAAATAAATAAAGAAACATTCAAGTTTCGGGCTAAATTCATTTGATGGCGCCCAACGGACGCCGCTAATAATTTTCGCATTTTCACCGCGTTTCCGTTTTGGCACGCAACGCATAACGGGACTGTAAGCAGTTTCCCTGCACACTAGCGATGGCAGTTGAATTTTTTTATTTATTTATTTAACTACGTTTACAAAACAGCTAAGAAAACTACTACCGAGAGAGCTAACTTTGAACTCCTTCTAGAGCAGTCACATGTTATCTACAGTTTTCCATACAAATTACTGAATTCAAAACGAATTTTTATATGGCAGCATATGTCATATAGTTAGCTGATTCTTACAGAATTTAATTGGGATACATAAATGTTATACAATAATTTCTGGCGATATGCTAAAAATTGCATACTTTTTACTAATTTTAAGCCATTAGTTTTATTAAATAAATGTCACCACATTTATTATACGTTTTTTAGTAGTAGCTAGCTAATAAGAAAAAAAATGTGCATTTTTTCGGTAGAACAAAAAAATATTTTTGAAAATATTCAGAAATGAGTAATTGACTATTTTCAAAAATAGTTTTTATACTCCAAGAAAATATACATTATCTTTCCTACTTAATAAGTGACTCACTTCAAGTCGTGCCTAAAAATCACGCACCCATCACTAAGTACATACCCAACGATGTAACAAGTTTGGTTTGGTTGCCAGTAGTGTTTTTGTCCAGGTCTTTGATGCCACTACCCACTGCTGCCACAACTCATGCTGCCACAACACTTGCCAAAGGCTTGCCACGCCCCCACAACTAATTTTCAATCCTAACTATCAATTTATGTAAATATTAAGCTACAGGCAGAATTTCGAGTGATTTAATGCCAAATGCATGTTTGTTTAGCCTTTTTTCCCTACCTCCAGCAAGTCTAAGTGCAAAAAAAATGCCAAATAAACAAATGTGCACAATTGCCTTCTAAGTGCTTTAAGTTGTACTAAAATATAAGTTTCAGCTGCATTTAAATTTTATATAAAATTAGTTATTCAAGTTTAGAAAGCGTTTACTTTCCACTTTTAAGCTAATCCCTGGAGCAATTAAAACTTGAACTAATTTTGTTTCATTAAAATTTGTCGGCAAAGGTTTAATTAATTTTTAGTAAATGATTGTGTTACTTAAACCTTTAAACTCTTAAACTTATGTGGCTTTACTAGGAATTCCGCACTACACTAAGAGTAAATGGAGTTTTTGGTGCAGCTGTGTGTGGATAAACTTTGGCTTTATGCTGATAAATATGTGCAGGGATACACATACTTAGGGGCAGCTTTAGTAGCAGAGCATATGGCACGAAGGGGAATTCACATGCACAGCCACACACACACACTCACACACACATATATACACTTACATTTCATGAGCAGCAGTGTTGGCCACTGAATAGTTAAAAAAAAAAGAAATTGCTAGAGAAATGTCAGCTTTTCTTGAATATGTTTTTAGATTTATTCACTTTTGGGTAAAATTAATAAATGGGGGAAACAAATAATATAAACCAGAAAAAACGATCATCTTTGGCTCGCCGAAGATTAAAGATTGGAACACAATTAGCAATCGGTCAATAGACAACGAAAATGTTCATACTAAGCATTTTCAGCCGATTGTTCCTATGGTAGCTATATGATATAGCAGTCCGATTTGGATGAAATTTGGTCAACAGATGAAACACGTTTAGAAATTCATTCTTTCATTCCAATTTCGTTGAAATCGGTCAATAGACAACGAAAATGTTCATACTAAGCATTTCCAACCCATTGTTCCTATGGTAGCTATATGATATAGTTGTCCGACTTGGATGAAATTTCAATTCCATTTTCCATAAAATTGTTTATAATTTTTTAAAATTGATCTCGTTGAAAACAAGCTCAGTTGTCAGCTCTTACGTGTAGTGTTGTTTGCTGTGTTGACTGTTGCCTGCTTTTGGGCGCTTTTTAACCGCTAAATAACCGCAGCGGAAATGAATTATCACCCGCTAAATGGAAGCTAGCACATCATTATTCCAGCATTTTTGGAATGAAGAAAAATTGCGCTGGACATAATTGTTGATTTTCCTGTCGTTGTTGTTGTTGTTGCAGCTGTCGTTTATTATTAGAAACCAGAAAATGAACAAATTTCCGTAGCTTTTCTAATGAAAATTAATAACCACACGAAACTGAGCGATGGCAAGTATCAAGCATACGCAGCGTGTGCCCTACTCTTGCTGCATGCCACAACCTACACACACACAGAGACTGTCCGTTAAGTAGGTAAGTAACTGTAAACAGGCAGGTGACACTCGAGCACTTTGTAACTGACTTTGGGCAAGGCCAGGTGGCAATTGTTGTGTCGACTTGTAGTTGAAAACTGGTTGGCGAGATGCGTGCAAAGTGCGTGATTTATGGCGTGCAAATGGACTGACACTTGGGCTGACAAGTGCTTTAAGCCCTTACGAAAAAAGGACACTCCCGGCTGGCAAATAGTCCCCTCTAACTAACTGTTACACACTTATAATCCCCTCGGCTATTGTCAAGCAAAACCACAACAGAAATAATATAAATATTTAATTTTGAATATGGAATTTGAGATGCAAAAATTATGAATAAATTGTTTCAACGATTTTCGTTTAAAGTTCAATATAAAAATAGTAAAACTGATATATTTTTCTACTTTAACTCATTCTAGTTTTTGTTGTAGGAAAGAAACTGACTTTATTTTCTTTCAGTGTTTGAACACAATCATAGTTTTATGGGTCTATTGAATTATACTTCGTTATAAATATGAACTCAATGGTCACTTTCGCCACTTTGCTTGTAGAATCTTGGCAGCGTCTGGCTAGCAAATAATTATAATTTATGCGTGAGCACAGAAATAATAGGGACAATCGCCAGGCATTGCGTATACGTCGCGTTGTACAGCTCGCAAAGGCTGTAAAGTTGATTTAACGTCTCACAACTGTGTCCCTATCATTGTGCAAGTCCTTGCTGTCCTTGTTGTCCATGTCCTTGCCCCCGTGACACACACACACACACACACACACACATGGTACTTAAGAGCTGTGCAAATAGTTGGCCTAGTGCGAGTTTCAACATTTGAACTCGGACAAGTTGTCGCCATCATTTGGTCGAGTGAACAAAAACTAATTACGCAAATGCAAAAGCTCTGTGAAAATTGCCAGACAGATTGTCATAATAAAGGTCAATTAAGTCGAGCAGCTGCCAAAAATTTATTGTTATCATTTTAAATGACTACAGTTGCATTTTAATTGAAACTTGATTGCTAACAAGCAGATGTTTATTTAAAACTATTCAATTAAGTTTCAGTTGCATTAATTTACAACATTTGCAGATTCCTTGCCATTAAGCTTTGTGTTAAGTTCAATTAAAATTTCAAGCTTAAAGCATAAACAAAAATAAATGAAAAAATTACTTAAAAATTACTTATCTCTTTAATTCAACATGTTTCAAATTTGAAATTGTATACAGTGAAAGCTCTACTCGCGTACAGCTCCCTCAGACGGACAGCTGCTTTAGCCGTATAAATTTTATAGCCCTTTGGCAGTATTTTCATGCAAAATTCGTTCTCTTAGGCGGACAACTCCCTGTCCCGCCAAAGGAGCTTTCACTGTATAAATATATATTTTTTTTACAATAAATAATTGTCCTTATGGTAGCGAAAAGTCAATAAAAAAAAAACATTTGCAATAAAAAACTGCTCTGGAATATAAAACAGATTTTAACGATTTTGATTTCTAGAAAATTTACGCACAAACAATTTTTGATTAACAAAAATAAATCACTTTTTCGAACAGGTTTTTTTCCGCTAGAAAAAAAAAATGTATTTATTTTCCAGAGTAAAACTGTTGGACAAGTTCTATAGAAATTAAATGATGGGCAGATTTTATAATAAATTCAAGCCAGAAAAATCACCGACTGCATGAAAAAATCCAAAAAAGTTAAAAAAAACTTAATTTAAAAATATTATTCAAAGCTCTTTAATATAAAAATGTGTAAAAAAAAAAAAATATTTGCTTTTAAGCTTAAGCAAAATGGTTGAATTTAGAAAGCTTTTTGTCAAGCAATCAATTGTTTATTTACTTTCTTCCTTTGAGCTCTTTAAAGTCAAGTGAAAATGTGTTGACTGTGAAAAATGCAAAGTCGCAGCTGCTGTCAAAGTGCATTTCACACAGATGCACACAAAGGGCGTTGGTAAGGGATGCAAAGGGGGCGTGTCGAACACTTAGTGCAAGTCGTTGGGGTGCAACTAAGACAAATGGCAACTGACACATTTCAATTGAATTTCGAATGCGAATTTTGGATGCCAAACAGCAAACATACATGCATCTTAAATACTGCTGCTGCTGCTGCTGCTGCTGCTACTGCCTCTGCTTCTGCCAGAAAGTAACAAAATGAGAGAGAAGAAGAAGAAGAATCAGCAGAAGAAGAGAAAAAAGAAAAACACACAAATCAATTTGTGAAACTATTTTTATAACACGAAGCGGGAAAAAGCGCGTACTACATGTTAAACAAATTTATTGCGATGATGTGTGAGAAACTGAAAGAGTATTTCTTGGTATACCCTGTAGCAGCTCACTAACGGCTGTTTAAAGCATGTTTTTAGCTACTTTTTAAACTAATTCGGGCTACAGGGTATTGGCAGCGTCGACTCCGCCCGTCTCTATGGCTGAACATTAAAAATAATCCAAAAATTCTACATACAAAGCATTGAGGAAAATTTCTTATTGCCAATGGGTATGAGCTTGAGTATGGTATAATTTAATTGCAGTTATTTTATGGCTTTTCCAATACTTTGGCCTGCTCATAACAAGGTTGGAAATGGCAAAGTTCGATACGCCATCAGTTAACACATTTCGACTTTGAAATCCCATCATTATGCCACATTGTTGCGCACTTTTAAACCACTTATTTTTAGGTTTATTATTTAGTATTCATATTATTTATGCTCATGGATCGTTGAGTCAGAGGATTGAGGTCTATGGGCATGAAAATAAGTGTTCAAAAGGAAAATCACTTTAATTATTTAGAAGGAAATCCATTTGAAAACTACTTATGAGACTCCTGAGCGCTCTACTTGAACATTTTCCCTATTGCCAACTGCAGTTGTGTTCAAAACACTACCAAAGAAAGGACCAATACTCCGCAACACCTCACTACTCAGTACAGGGTCTCTTCAAGTTAGCTCACTCCACTGTAGACTTCAGCTAAGAATTAATGAGCTCTCGAGTATTGCAACTGCCACTTTACGCAACGAATGTTATTCTTCCGTTGCTTTAAAGCTAATGTAAACAAATGGCATGACAAAGTGTCAAAATGGGTACTGCTAGATGGCAGTATACCCTGTAAAATGTATAAAGCAAAATGCATCAGCCTACACTTTCTTTATGCACTTTAAAACAAGAGTAAATGAAGTGAAAGTCACTCATTGACTGCAACAGTCAAACTACCCGCTTAAGGCACTTTAATGTCTACAGGGTATATGAAGAACAACAACTTAAGTGCAAAATGGCCTGGCCATCAATCAAATGCCGATAAATTGCACCGAACGGCGAACTAGACGTATACGTAATGATGCTATCAAAGTGCGCTTAACCCCTCTCACCCCCTCTCCCTCCCCAGTGGGTGCTATTTGTTATGCGGCACACTTTAATTAAATGCTAATGCAGCGTAGCCCTTGTAATTTGCAAAATTTTCACCCACATTCTGCTTTTTGCAGATCTTTCGCCATTTGGAGCGACCCGCGGAGGTGGAGCGTCTGACACATCTGAAGGATGTGGTAAAGACACAGCGGGAACGATTCATGAGCACCATACTGAACAACACCGAGGTGAACAATCTCAATGAGTTGCTGGCCTTTGAGCTGGCCAAATATGAAGCGGTAAGCAAATTTGCCATAGATTTGAACCCCTTTACTTTAAAAGTATGAGGTGTGTTTTAAGTCTTAAAGGGTTTTAACTTTGAAATCTTTAAAATTCATCTGTTTTAGGCCGTGCAACTGGCGGCCGAGGGAGGGCTGCTTATAGTAGCCGATAAAGACTTTCCAGAGCCCTACGAGCGCTGGAGTATACTGCAAGCTGTGTTCTTCTCATCTACTGTGTTAACCACCATAGGTAACTACAACTAACTAACTTGGAACTAAAACTCTGTAGTTATGAAATGTATGTGACATTTAAAGCACTGAAACCTTTTAGTTCTCTGTAGCAAAAAGCCACTTTAAATAAATAATGTTAACAATCCTTTTGCAGGCTATGGCAATATAGTGCCCGTGACGATCAGTGGGCGTGTATTTTGTATTTGCTTTGCGCTCATCGGAATACCCTTCACACTGACGGTCATTGCCGACTGGGGCAGACTCTTTGCCACCGCTGTCTCCGTCTTTGGCAAACATATGCCCAGTAAGCCAGCTGATTATAGCATATCATTTGATATATATTATAATATAATTTATTATAGCAAAGCCAAAGTTCACAAACTTCATAGGGAAGACCTGGTTCTATGCGATACTGGCTGTTGGATTTCTGGGTGTCTATTTGGCTGCGGGAGCGGGACTTTTACTGCTCTGGGAGGATGATTGGACCTTCTTTGATGGCTTCTACTTTTGTTTCATCACCATGACAACAATTGGTTTCGGCGATCTAGTGCCCAGTTAGTATTGTACTAACTTAATCATATCATTATTTAACACACATATTAATTGCTACAGAGAAACCCAATTATATGCTACTTTGCACTTTGTATATACTCATTGGTTTGGCATTGACCTCGACCATTATTGAACTGGTTCGGCGTCAATATGCCACAAGTTGGGCCAAGTTACAGGCAAGTTGGCTTAAATAAATAAACACTTTGATCATAGAGATAAAACACTTTCGATTGCAGGAACTTTCCGGTCCAATGGCGGAGACATTACGGCGTCTGGGAGAAACGGCGGGCACTGGACTCGACTATGCGACGTTACAGAAAGTTTTAACTGTAAGTTAATGAAACAGCTTGTACTATACACTGTACAAAATAAGAGTGCAACTTGTACCAAAGTTAATAAGTAGAAACGGGGTAAAAATTAGAAAAGTTTGGCCCTTTGAAAGCGCTTGAAAAACGATATCCGTAGTTGCCACGCTTCTAACAACTTATTTTTTGCAGTGTACTTATACTTAAAATTATATTAACCAACTAATGTTACAGGTGTCCATGCCCAAGTGGAACACGAACAAGAAGAATCAACACAATTCAGACATTGCCGCACTGGAAGCCATCACCAATGCCATACTCAAGGAGGTGAAGGAGGCACAGAACAGCAAGCCCAAAGTGCTGCAAATAGTCATCTACGAGTCCTCCGTTTAAAGTTCCGTACTGAAACTCCCAACTGCAGTATCAGCCGCAGTTTGCAGTTTGCAGTTCAGAGAGCGCTTCCAGTCGCATGCAAAGCAGAAGTTGAATTAAATCGCAGCATACTTTTAGGCTTAGTCCCAAAATATCATATAGAAAAGAGCAGTTGTAGTATTTACTTTTAGTTAGGTTTCAACGCTGTTGTTGTTGTTTATTATTTTCATGTACTATCGTATCAACTACTAATTGTCTGTGGAACAGTGGGCCCTATTGTCATTGTTGTCCAGCCAACGACTTCCATAAGCTAATTTGTATTTATACATATAATTATAATTGTAATTGTAAATTGTAAAATGTCTGGGCAATCATATTGTTCATACGTACTGAGTTCACTCACACACACACACACACTCACATACACCCCCATAAATTAGCTGCAATAATTATATATTTTTTTTCTAGGTATTATTTAAGGTATTATATCATATTTAGGTAAGAGCTACTTATCAATAACCATGCATAGATGTCCAATATAATAAAGAACCAAAAAAGACTTCAAAAGTTGCATTTTACTGTGGAATTTTTTCAAATTTTTAAATGTTTCCGTGCTACTTTAATGGAACTATGAAGTTTAAGGAGTTTTTGCAAGTTTTTCGTTTGTCAAGCAAAGTTTACAAAGAAAGCTTTAAGCTGCCCAAAGGAAACTACTAAATGTAGTCGCTGAAAGCTTACCGCTTGAACAGTGAAAGCTTTTAAAGCAAAGTTCAACGATTTTAAACAGCTTTAAGGAGCTTGCTTTGCTACTGCTTTTATGAAAACTTGAAGCCAAGTTATAAACTTTTTTGAACAGTATATAAAAAGCTTATAAAAGCTTTTCGCTTGCATGTCAAAAGCTGTTCAAGCCCAGGAGCAAAAGCTTTCCAAGCTCATTGGGATGAGCTCTTCAGCAAAGCTCCAAGTAGCTTGCACTTGCTAGCCTTAACAAGCTTTTAAGTTGCAGAAAAGTTACACAGCCAAGTAACCTGCAGGGGATAATCAAAGTTTAAAGCTTATAGCTTTTGTTAGCTATCAAGAAGGAACTTACGGCATACCAGCGGCTTTTGACGATGAGTAAAATGATCCACAAGGAGCTTTCTGCACAAAACCAAACCCAGCTCTAAGCTTTTGAAGCTGGAGCTTGCTAAGCAAAGATCTCCGCAGCTTTGGCAAGTTTGAGAAAGCTTTTCGCCTGCTTTACGAGAAAGTGCGCGTAACATTTGTTGACTAGGGGCTGAAACTAAACTAAATCTACGCTCGTTTGGGGCACCACACAAGCGCTGTGTGTGTGACGAGTGTGTGTGTGCATGGTTGTCTGTCTAGTTGACTGTCGGTCAGCGCCAGTTCGTTGCCGCTTGTCGCCTGCCGCGCACTGTGTTGGCTATAAAAGTCGGAGCCAGAGCCGCCGTCGACTAGTCACCAGTCACCAGTCACAGTCACAGTCACTAGTCACCGAGCGCGGAGCGTGGAGCGTGCAACCGATTATATATACAACTATATATATACACTACTTTTTTTTTTTTTTATTTATTGTCGGGCGACCATTTTCCATTCCATTTCATTCTCAGCGCTGCACTTGTTGTTGTTGTTGTTTTTTTTTTCCTTTTTTTTTTAGTTACTGATTCTACGAGTCGTGTGCTGGTGCCCATTGTGTGTGTGTGTGTGTGTACTTTTTTTGATATATACATATTTGTTGTATACTATTATTATTATTTATTTGGTGGCACTGTTGTTGTTGTTGTTGCTGTGGCAAGCAGTGCTGCCGTTTGCCTTTTGAAGGCAAATTCGCATCAGTATCGCGTCGGACGAGCAACGAGCAGCATCGGTCCGAGGACTGAGAAAGTAAACTCGCACGAGGAGGAGCGCATCGAAATATGTTTTGAGGCACACACAATTCTACAAAATCTTTGCCTCCGTCTTCGGGCTCCGTTACGGTTTCCGTTTCCGTTTCCGTTACCGTTACCGTTTGCGTCTCCGCGTGCGTCGCTTCGTTACCGTGTCGTCACTTTGGTGTTAATTTCTTCTACTTTTTTTTTTGTGTGTGTGCGAGTGCGTGTGTGTGCGTGTGTGTGTGTGTGTGTGTGTACAGTGTGAGGTAAGACACCATGGAGGTGCTGAAGAAAGACGATGCCTTGGGCTCACCCAGCAGCGTCTTCTATCTGCTGCTGTTGCCCACCTTGGTGCTCTGGTACACCTATTGGCGGCTCTCCCGGGCACATCTCTACAAGCTGGCAGCCCGTTTGCCAGGACCACGCGGTCTACCCATTGTGGGGCATCTGTTCGATGTCATAGGACCCGCTTCGTGTAGGTCACAAAGTTAATATGGAATAAAATTACAAATTTGCTGACAAATTTGATTTGAAATTTTTGCAGCTGTTTTCAAAACAGTTATACGCAAGAGCACACCATTTGAGCATATTGCCAAAATGTGGATCGGTCCCAAGCTGGTGGTATTCATCTATGATCCACGGGATGTGGAGCTGCTGCTCAGCAGTAATGTCTATATTGATAAGGCTTCCGAGTACAAGTTCTTCAAGCCTTGGCTGGGCGATGGTCTGCTTATCAGCACAGGTGGGTATCTCTGTGAGTGGGTGTGTGTGTGGGGGTGTGTGTGTCGCACCATATGCCATCCCCCACCCCCCCCACACACACACCAACTAACACTCACACACCAGCTAATGCAATTTAAATTGCGTTTATGGAATCATAAATTAATTAAACGTTTTGTGAGCCTGACAGTTGGCACAACACAACGCCAACTGTCGGCTATAAATAAAATAAAGCTCAACAATATTATTCCATAATGGGCTATATAGCGCTATAAAGCACTATAGCAAGTACTATATAAAATACTTGATAGCACTAAAGCTCACGCCATCACATTTCAAATTGTTTTTTGTTCTTTACTTTTTGCTTGTCTTGCCATCTCTTTTCTGATCAGGTGAAAAATGGCGGGCTCATCGCAAACTAATCGCACCCACATTCCATTTGAATGTCTTAAAGAGTTTCATTGAATTGTTTAACGAGAACTCGAGAAATGTGGTGCGGAAATTGCGTGCAGAGGATGGACGCACATTTGATTGTCATGATTACATGAGTGAGGCAACTGTGGAGATTCTATTGGGTAAGTGACACACAGATACACCGACACACACTCATACAGATCACCTACATTCATCTAGTATTCACTCAAACGGTACAGTCCACTCACACGCACTCGAACATTTCATTTTTGATTCAGTTTCATTTTCACATATAAATTCCTTGACTTGACTCTCCTCTCTCTGAATGTGTTTGTGTGCGTGTCGGGGGATTTATATATATCAGCCTGTATTACTATATATATGTGCTACAATTGAGCACAGACCCATTTCCCTATATACTCGCACAAATCAAAAAATTTTTGTGTTTGTTTGTTCATTTGGCTCTTTTGTGTGTGCAGACAATGACAGACATAGAGGCCCCATCGAGCCCCATAGAGCCGGGGATTCAAATTATTTCAAATACCATATATACACAAAAATCCGTAATCCGTAGACCTGCAGCTCACTCCACCGTACACGGTCGGATATAATGAGCAAAAAACAGATGAAAAAAAAAACTGCTACTAACTGCCATTTACCTACTAATTCTTCAATTCAATTCTTTTACTTTATCCACACGATTTAGCAATCGTTTAAAAGCAGATAAATTGTCTGCTTCAAATTCTGGATTTAAGCTAGAATTTCTTAACTGGTATAAACTGATATTTAAGGGGGTAAAGTCAGCTACAAAAATTTTATTTAAATACCTTGATTTGAAATATTTCTTAAATTAAATATTTTTAACTCTGAGATTGCTGTATTTTTGAAACTTTTTATTCTATTCATTATTGACTGCTAGCCAGCATTATTAACGGTTTTTCTAGTTTCGAGTAGTTAGATTACTTATACTAGCTAAAGTTTAAAATGATTTTAACTTCGACTCACAAAATAATATTTAAAAATAAAAAAAAAATACAAAGATTTCCTTTTAAAAAAGATATAATATTTAAAAATAAAAAAAAAAACAAAGATTTTCTTTTAGCTGTTTTATTAAAGCAAATTAAACTCTTTAGCTGTTATTTAAAAATTAAGTAAAATACAAAATTTTTTTTTTAACTGTTTTATTAAAGCAAATAAAACTCTTTAGCTGTTTTATTTGCTTTAATAAAAAACAGTAAAAAAAAAAAAATTTTGTATTTTACTTAATTTTTAAATATTATTTTGTAAGTCTGAGTTATTATTTTTTATTTATTTATTTTTTTATTTATTTTTTTTTTCTAATTTTTTTTTTATTTATTTATTTTTAAATTTTTTTATTTTTTTATTTTATTTAAAAAGTAAATTAAGTAAAACCATATTTTGTTTGGCTTTGTTGGGCATATCTAGCGTTTTAAAGCTAAACTAGTTGACAAGAGCCGCTATGGCAGTTGTTATCTTTATGTATAAACCAGCCTTATTACTATTATACTAATTATTATACTAATATTATATAAAATTAAATGGAAATTCGCAGCTGTTAAACTGAAACTAGCTGATTGTACAGGACACATTTAGCGCTTTAAAGCTAAGCTTTGCCTACATGGCACCTACATTAGCTGTTGTGAGGTTTACTTAAGTCTACTTCATTTGAGGGGTTTTTAATGTAACTAAAAATAGGAATTTATAAAAAAAGAATTTAATTTTTTTTTTTTTTTTTTTTAAAGTTTTACTTATGAAGTGTTTATGATTTCTATATTTACTTTTTTGCTAGAATACCTTTTTTTATAATTTTATTATTCAAAATTCATATAAAACTCAAAGTCTTTTTTAACTATTCAAGGCAATAACAATTCACGTAACTCAGCTGCAGTTGAGCGGATGTTTATGATTTTTCAAAGCCAACTCCAAACTAGTTTTAAGCCAAGTAAAAAGGAGCTCGAATTGGTTACGTCGAGCACTTTCACCGCAGTTGTTAGAGGATAAAAGGGAGGTGGGTTGGGTTGCGAACGGGGTTAAATGCATTTCCAACTGTATGATATAATCAAGCAGGCAATTTAGTTAAAGCCAGACACGTTTGAGCTGAAAAGTGAAAACGCCCCCGAATAGCCATAGGAGGCCGAGCCGAGTTATGTTAATGACATTGTCCCACTGTATATCTTTAGTTATGTTTGGGTTTTAAATGTTCTGCTTGGTCTCGATTGATTTCTAGGCCATTGCATAAGCGAAATGGCGCTTACCTTCGGCGATTATTGAAATGCTGCCAAAAGAGTCGCATCAAAAGTTGAACAATTTTTATCGCGAGTGCAATTAAAACCACGTCGCATTGCCATTAAGCGTTTAATCAGTCAAATTTGAATGCAACTGCAGCGCTTTGGACAAATCACAGGGTACACCCCTCGCCGTAACTACCCCCTTGTCCGCCCCCAAACCGTGGCCAGTTGAAGGCCCAGCTCCGGGTCTCGGCTCACGGCAGTCGTCGCTCGACTGACGCAAATGGGCAATTAGCAATTAAGAGTGAAAATAAAAATCAAAAAAAAAAAAAAAAAAAAAAAAAGAGGAGAAGAAGAAGAAGAAAAAACAATGGAAGCGAATTAAAAATGGAATTAAAAAATCCTGAATTGAAATTGAAACGACAACAAAACACAGAAAACAACTGATATGCGAGTGTCATTTTCGATTGCGATTGCATAATCGCTCTGAACCAGTTGTGGCAGGCCAACCGACCACTTGACCATTTCACAGGCCACTGGGCCACTAGGAAATTGTGGCCAAAAACAGGTGCATCGATTGGAAAACTCGCATTTCCACGCTTGCGCAACAACCTTTCTTTATACATGCAATGAAGTTTTCCGCCAACTGGAAATATTGCTACAGTTAACTGCAGCTTATCTTGGCCAACGACTGGCTACTGACTGAAATTGATCACCTGCAAAGTAAAAGTCCAAGTTGTTCATACAAATTTGAATACTTCTCTGAAAAAATATGAAAAAATAATTAAATTATTTATTGAGCAACAAATAAGTTTATTTTTTATGCGTAAGCAACGATACTTCCTTAAAAAATTATTACTTATTTCAACATTTTTGCTTTCTATAAAAACTTAAGCCTTTTTTTAAGCTAAAAGTTTTAGTTTAGAAACAAATTTGCTTGAATTCTACAAAACTTCACATGTTTATAGTTGCTTTTAATATATTTATATATATAAAATAAATGTATAATTTAATTTAAAAAAAAATGAAAGCTAGTTTAAACTGCCTGTACTGTTGTTTAAGCTTTAAAAACTGTTGTTTTTTAAAGCTTCAAATCTTGCAGAATACAAAAATTGTTACTGACTGAACTTTGGTTTATAGAAAATAAATTAAATTTATATTACAAGACTAAAGACTCAAGAAATCTTACAAAAATATATATTAATTTATTTAGGGGTAGAAGAAATCTTGTTATAGTTTTAAACTGCTTAAGTTTTGATTTGAAAATTAATTATTAGGTTTAAGTTAAAGCACAATTTCTACAAAACATTTTTGTTTTGCTTACGTAAAGTTCACTCTAAACTAATGAATGTTTATCTTTTTAAGCACTTAAATATTCAATATTTTTATGACATTTTTAAAAAGTAAAAAAAAAAATTTTGTTTAGCTTAAGGGTGTTAAAACTGCATGAAAAGTGTAGACAAATTATTTAAAAAATTTAGTATGACATAAATAGTAGCAGTGGAGCTGCTAAACTGTCAAAGACCCTGTACTTTAAAGTATAAATGTTTTTTATTCCAAGCTATTACTAAATTACTTTAACTTGAGCTGCTCAAATAAGATTAGATCATAATAAATGTGTAAATTTGGATACGTTAGCTTTTTTAGTTTCTGGTCAAATCTAATTTATATATTTAAACTAACCTATTGCTGTCTGTTACTCAGTTAATACACCCTCGGTTTTCCCTTGCTGTACAGGGTCTTAAAAACATGCTGCAGATTAGTGTAAAAATATGCTACTAAATTAGTATTAAAGTGCACTTCCGCTTGGCATAAAGATTATGCTCAACGAATATTCTCATACGCCCCGTTGTCAGCTCGTTTATGCTGTCTGTGCGTGTGTACGTGTGTGTGTGCGTGTGTGCGTTTCTGCGCCTGTATGTGTCTGTGTATTTCATCTATAACGATCGCTATTTATGCATTGTATCTACGATTAGACAGATGGAGATGGAGCAGTCGCCGTTGTATGTTTGTTAAGTTCAATTGGCGTTTGGGTCAGTCGAGTGCATTCCACTTCCAATCTCATCTCCAATTCCATCTCTATTGTCATCTCTATGCTCATCTCTATGCCCATCTCTTACTAGATTTAAAATTGATACAAAAACTAGTATCAAAATCTTAAAACAGTTTTAAATGTAAGCTACAGATTATAGTCGTCCGATTTGCACCATACTTCCTGAGGTTAGTTATTATCGTGGTATACTCATGTGTGAGCTTGGCTACGATCGCATGTCTTCATACAAGTGTTCCATTTGTTCTATGGAAACTTTAGCATGCAGTTGTCCAAACGTGCTGAGGATTAGACCATTACACATGGTACACATTATGTGTAGATTCCGTCAGGATATCTCTAATAGTCTCCAAGTTATGATACTGTGGAAATAATTTTTTACTACTTGTGGGGATAGTAGGAGACGTGTCATCGCTCTATCTACTCGGCTTTTGATGCTGATCAAGTATATATTTATATATATATACTTTATGGGGTCGGTCATGCCTCCTACTACTGGTTGCGCACATTTCGCTGCTGATAAACCTAATAGACCCCTGTATTCCAATAGAAGTACAGATCGATTAAGACTCCAAATTTCTTGATTAGTGATTGTACTTAACTGAGTTTCGAATCTCTGCCCTACAACTCCTCTACTCTTCTATCTTCCAACTCCATTTCTTTGCTCACACCTTTTGGGACTCTTTCTTTCAGAGACCGCAATGGGCGTATCGAAGAAGACACAGGACAAATCGGGCTTTGAGTACGCCATGGCTGTGATGCGCATGTGTGACATTCTGCACGCCCGTCACCGCAGCATCTTTTTGCGCAACGAGTTTATCTTTACGCTGACGAAGTACTACAAGGAACAGGGACGTCTGCTTAACATCATCCATGGACTGACCACCAAGGTCATAAGGAGCAAGAAGGCGGCATTTGCGCGGGCGCAGAGTGAACTCAAGGCGGCAGCCCTGGAGCAGGAGGAGCGCGAGCTGCGGGAACAGCAGCAGCTGAAGCAGAAGCAGCAGCAACTGCAGCAACAGCAACAGCAGCAGCAACAACAACAGCAACAACAACCGCAACAGCAGCAAGCAGTAAACGGTACGACTGTAAAGTCGGAACAGGAAACTCCAGTGGCAGGACTCTCGTATGGTCAGTCAGCCGGTCTCAAGGATGATCTGGATGTGGAGGACAATGATATTGGGGAAAAGAAGCGTTTACCCTTTCTCGATCTGATGCTGGAGAGCGCACAAAATGGTGCCCTCATTACGGATACGGAAATCAAGGAACAGGTGGATACGATTATGTTCGAAGGACACGACACAACGGCCGCTGGCTCCTCGTTCTTTTTGTCATTGATGGGCATACATCAGGATATACAGGATCGCGTCATTGCCGAATTGGATGGCATCTTTGGTGACTCACAGCGGCCGGCCACATTCCAGGACACGCTCAAAATGAAATACCTGGAACGCTGTCTGATGGAGACGCTTCGCATGTTTCCTCCGGTGCCGCTGATTGCTCGCGAATTGCAGGAGGATCTGAAGCTCACATCGGGGCCATATGTTATACCGCGTGGCGCCACCGTCACCGTGGCCACCATTTTGTTGCATCGCAATCCCAAGGTCTACGACAATCCCAATGTCTTTAATCCCGATAACTTTTTGACCGAACGGCAAACGAATCGACATTATTATGCCTTTGTGCCATTCTCCGCGGGACCACGCAGCTGTGTGGGTGAGTACTGATTAATTAATCGAAATTCGATAAATCCATACGTCGATTAGTCGATACATCGAGTAATCGATTACTCGATACATTGCATATTTTTAAGAATTTGACCAATTTAACTGATCCTTTTGCCGACTATCGATTATTCGATAAATTTGCTACTCGATACATTCATTATTCAATCCAAAAATTAGTTATTCGATACGTTCTTGCAATAAATCGAATGTGGTATGAATAATAAAGTATCGATTCTTTTAATCGATTAAATGTTTGGACTATTTGCCAGATAATTCGATTATTCGATAAAAACGATTAATTTTCCGATAAATATATTCGATAGGTCGCAAGTACGCGATGCTCAAACTGAAGATACTGCTGTCGACCATCATGCGCAACTATCGTGTCTACTCGGACCTCAGCGAAGCGGATTTCAGGCTACAGGCGGACATCATCCTAAAGCGGGAGGAAGGCTTTCGTGTACGCCTCCAGCCCAGACAGCCGGGACAGGCACAGGCACAGGCACAGGGAAAGGGACAGGAACAGACGGGACAACAGGGACAGGCGTCCACAAACGCGGGCAGCACGGCAGCATCATAAATCTAAACTTATGCATATCTTTCTTTTTGCAAGTGATAGTCCCGGTTTATACAGTTAATACATACAATAAATAATGATAATCTTAAATAAATAAATAATTGAAAAAAAACACACTCACACTCCACACACTCACACACACACACACACACACACACACACACTACTAAACAGCGTGGCTTGTATTAATTTTATTAATATTCGATAATTTGTTTATCGCAGCAATTTTGAGGCGCTGCATTTAATATATATACATGTATACCACAAACACACACATACACACACACACACACACACAGACAGAGAGACACTGAACAACCAACAACAATTATTTCCTTTTTTTTGTGTATTTAATAATAATATGTGTAATGTTTTGACAATATATTTGGTGTAATATTTTGAATTTTCGCGCCATCGTTTGAATCTTAGTTCCTTGGCTTATTTTATTCTTAGCGACTTAATGCCACATTTTTGGCAGTTGTATTTTTGAAAACTTACATTAATTAGCTGTCGTAAGTTGCCTAATTCGCTCAAATTATTAATAATAGACCATTGTTATTATGCCACAATTGTTTAAAAATATCGATTCCTAATCCGTGCTTTTTAGCAATCTATCGATAGTAACGCTGCGCACGTTCAAATGTGTGGCAACGCCGCACAGCTGTTCGCAGCGAAAGTGACACGACGACAGCCGTCGTCGACATTTAACAGAATCGGCATTTATTTACATATTTAAAGGGAATTCTTTGTGTGATTTGTTTAGCACCATGTCGAATGCCATTGATGAGCTGCAGGCAATTATTGCCGAACTGAAAACGGAACTGGAGGACCAAAAGGCAGCCACACACAATGCACGCCAAAAGATTGAACGTATGTCCGCCGAAGTGGTCGATTCAAATCCTTACAGTCGCCTGATGGCGCTCCAACGCATGAACATAGTCAAGGATTACGAGAGGATACGCGACAAGGCGGTGGCCATTGTGGGCGTCGGGGGCGTTGGCAGTGTCACCGCCGATATGTTGACGCGGTAAGCGAACTGATTTTAACTTTCCTTTTCCCATAAGTTTCATTGAATTTGTTTCCAGTTGCGGTATTGGAAAACTGATACTCTTCGACTATGACAAAGTGGAGCTGGCGAATATGAATCGTTTGTTCTTTACACCGGATCAGGCTGGTCTGTCCAAGGTGGAGGCTGCTGCGCGCACACTGAGCTTCATTAATCCCGATGTGCACATTGAGACGCATAATTACAACATAACCACCGTGGATAACTTTGACAAATTCCTGGCTACCATTTCGGAGTCGGGCATGCAGGCGGGTCAACCGGTTGATCTCATACTCAGCTGTGTGGACAACTTTGAGGCACGTATGGCCATCAATTCGGCCTGCAATGAGAACAATCTCAATTGGTTTGAGTCTGGCGTCTCAGAGAATGCCGTCTCCGGACACATACAGTTCATACGGCCGGGTGACACCGCCTGTTTTGCCTGTGCTCCGCCCCTGGTGGTCGCCGAGAATATCGACGAGCGTACACTGAAGCGTGAGGGCGTCTGCGCTGCCTCTCTGCCCACTACCATGGGCATTACCGCTGGTCTGCTCGTCCAGAATGCCCTGAAGTATTTGCTCAACTTCGGCGAAGTCTCTGACTATCTGGGCTACAATGCGTTGAACGACTTCTTTCCCAAGATGACCTTAAAACCCAATACACAGTGCGATGATCGTCACTGTCTGCTACGCCAGAAAGAATTCCAGGCGCGTCCCAAGCCGGTGGTGGAGCTGGTGGAGGAGGTTGCCGATGGACCACTGCATGCTAGCAACGATTGGGGCATTGAGCTGGTGGCCGATGATGCACCCGCCGTCGAGGTGACCAGCAAACCCTCAGCCAATGTCGATGTCGTCTCTGGGCTGCGCCACGCCTACGAGGCACCCGAGAAACTAGACGTGGATATTGCTGGCAATACGGCAGCTGCTGGTGATTGTCTCCCAGATACGAGTCTGGAGGATCTGATGGCACAAATGAAGTCCATGTAGAGTCGTCCAACAAATTCCATACTCTGTTAAATTATAAATATATATTTACACACATTTTTTTTTTACACTGCAATTTCATAAAATGTTATTCATAAATAAAACAATTTACTCAAAATGGTAAACAATTTGTGTTAAATTTCTTTAAATTAAATAAAAGAAACGTTAATTTTTTCAGGTGGCAGCGCTATTAAGTGTTTGTCAACTTATCGATAACTTATGTTCTGTTAAGCGACTGTTACTTAGCAGAAGTACCAAAAAATACCAACTAGCTGGGCAAAATACTTGTTGTGCCATGGCAACGCTGAATTAAACATTTTATATCTGTCGCGTTGTCAAATTGCAAAAACAAGTGTTTATTGGCGTTCGTTCTTGCCAGGCAAACTGTAAACGCAGCTGAATTACTTAAAGATAACAGTCGAAATGGCCAAGAAAGAGGACAAATCACAGCCGGCGGAAGAAGTAAGTCAATTCAAACACATAAGCCAATAAAAGTCCTGCTGCGAGCAGAGGCTGTGCCGGTTTTTACTTCACATATTTTTTTTGTACACGTCAGTCGGCAGTAATTAGTTTTAAATTGAATTTTCTTTTGTTTTGGCAGCTTGTGAAGGTTAACAAATGGGACGGATCGGCGGTGAAACATGCACTGGATGATGCGGTCAAGACTTGTCTGCTTGGCGACCGACCACAGCTGAAGGAGCAATTTGGTTTGGTCAACACCCGCTTGGTCCTCTGCGCCCTGGCTGTGGGCGTGGCCATAATGGCACATGCCTGGGACTTTACCCATCCTTTCCCCGAATCCCGTCCCGTCTTGCTCTTCAGTGTGCTGGCCTATTTTGCCCTAATGGGTGTTCTAACGCTCCACACCACATTCCGGGAGAAGGGAACCTTCGCCGTCGCTGTGCAGAAGGAAGCCGGCGGTAAATCGCAAAAGATTTGGGAAGCAAGCTCGGATATGAAGAAATATGATGATAAATATATGCTCACACTGAGCGTGCGGGATGGACGTGGACAGCGGGAGCAGACGAGCGTTAAATCGTGCGCTGCGTTTATCGATAACAATGGCATCATTCTGGAGCATTTGGTGGCCAACGAGGTGAATCGACTCTTCAATCCCCTCTCCGCCGAGAAAAAGGACAAATAGCTTTGGCAGAAGCAGCCACAGTCGATAATTGTCTAAGAACTATTATAATTGTAATCGTTTGCTTTCTATCGATCTGTCTATCGATATCGATTGCTGCATTTGCTTCATTTCGTTTCTTAATTCTTTTTTCTCTATTTTTTTTTATATTCGCACATTAAACTAATTGTAGTAAACTAAACGGTGTAGCTGCATTTGGAGATGGGCGCGTGAGTCTATCGTGACACGAAGTCAACTGTTGACTGGGCCGCTTTTGACATTAATATGTTAACAGATCTGCTTAAGTGCAGAAGATGGTCAATTTGCTTTGCCAATTATCGCTGATACAATTTATACTTGGAGATGGGTGCGTAACACGCACTACTTAACAGTCTTCAACTATCGCGTGTGTAGAGTGAAGCCGTGTATTTTAAAATGACCTTCGCTAGCATTTTTCTAGTGATGCACATTACATTTGTAGCTTTGGAGTTCGTGTCGTGACACGATAGAATACAACTAGTTACACGTGAAGGTGTGTCCTTTAGCTATTTTTTTCTAAAATACAGAAATAAGAGTTTACATAAACAAGTAACACGAGCTTTAGCTACTATAAGCAAGTCGTGTCACGACACGACACGAGTTTAGAGCTCAAGGTCTCAACTCTACGCACCTGAAAACAGATGACTAATGTTAAGTGAAAACAATTTCAGTCATGTCAGTCGTGTCACGTGCGTCGTGTCGAAAACTATCGCATCTAGTTGGCGTCGACAGAGCAGGAGAGGGGGTGTTAACAATTGTGAAGAGAGAAGCTTAAAAAAAAAGAGTTAATAATTTAGTTGCTGTGTATTAGTTGACCAGAAAGCGAAGACAGGCGAATACAGAGCGAAAGAGCGTGAGTGAGACAGCGAGTGCGTGAGCGAGAGAGCGAGTGTGCGCAAGAGCGAGATAGATAGATAGAGCAACAAAATGCATACAAATTAAGAATTATGCAAAATTTTTCATGTTTGGCCAAAAAGTTGAAAGAAAATTAAAAAAAAAATTCCAAATTAAAGTAAAAAAAATAGAAAAGGAAATTAGAGTAAGAGAGGGGCAGAGAGCTGTGCAGAAAGAGAGAGGGAGATAGTGCGGGAGAGGGAGAAGCAGAGCGAGTGGAATGCGAGAGATAGTAACGCTACAGATCGGCGGAGCCGGCAATGCGATAGGCGATGCGGTAAGTAGCGGAAGGGTAAAACCCCCCACCCCTCCAACCACCTACCTACCACCTACCCCACTTCCACCCCCCCACCCGCAGTTCTGGCACGTGATCTCGCATGAGCATGGCGTGGACTATGCCAGCGGACGCTTTGGCGGCACAAGTCCACTGCAGCTGGAGCGTATCAATGTGTTCTTCAATGCCACCGCAACGAGAAGATTCTACGCACGCACCATTATCATCGATACGGAGGCCAGCACCATACAGAGACTCAATGCCAGCAGTCAACTCTATCGACCGGAGAATTTTGTAGCCGGTTCGGAGAGTGCGGGTAACAATTTCGCACGTGGCTATCACACGGACGGCGCAGAGATACTCGATCAGGTGCTGGAGAATACGCGACGTGAGGTGGAATCGGTGGATTCGTTGCAGGGTTTCCAGTTGCTACACTCGATTGGTGGCGGCACTGGCTCCGGTTTGACGTCATTGATCATGGAGGCGCTGGTCGAACAGTATCCGGATAATTTGCTATGCAACTATGTGACCATACCATCGCCCAACATGTCCCAAGTGGTTGTGGAACCCTACAATGCACTGCTCAGCATTCCGGCGCTGGTCAACAACTCCCATTTGACCTTCTGCCTGGACAATGAGGCGCTGTTTCAGATCTGTAATCGAAATCTCAAGCTACAAATGTCCGGCTATGAGCATATCAATCACATTGTGGCACTGACCATGTCGGGGATTACCACCTGTCTGCGTTTTCCGGGTCAACTGAATGCAGGTCTGCGCAAGATCTATGTGAATATGGTACCCTTTCCACGCCTACACTTTCTCATACCGGGCTTTGCACCGCTGGTTACATGCAAGCAGCAGCAGTTCAGCAAGGGCACCGTCTCGGAGCTAGTGCAGCAGATCTTCTCCAGCAATAATCTGCTCTGTGCTATTGATTTGCGCAAGGGTAAATTGCTCACCGCCGCCGGCATCTTTCGCGGTCGCATGTCACCCCGTGAGGTGGACCAACTGATGACCGGAGTGCGTAATAAGAATCTACATAATTTCGTCGATTGGATACCCAATAATATCAAGACCGCTATATGTGATATACCACCACGTGGTTTGAAAATGTCGGCTACGTTTATTGGCAATACGACGGCGATACAGACGCTATTTCAGCGTCTATTGGATGGATCAACCATTATGCTTCGGCGTAAGGCCCATCTCCATTGGTACACCGGCGAGGGCATGGAGGAGCAGGAGTTCATTGATGCCCAGGAGGAGCTTCAAGCGATCATCGATGATTATCGCAGCAGTGGCGATGCTGGCGATGATGATCGCGATGAACGCGCTGCGGGTTCAAGTGTGGGTTCGGGGGCGGGTGCTGGTGCTGGTGCAGGACCCCATTGCAATTACTGTACGGATTAGTCCCTGTACTGCCCCCCACCATCACAACTGCTCCTCGTTTGATCAATAAACCTAACAATGCGGCATATTCCCTGTCTTAGCGAGTAAAAAAACGTTAAAACAAAATCTTTTTTTTCTTTGTGTTAAACTTGAAAGCGTGTTCATGATGCACTGCATCCTATTTTTGGCACTTTCCGAGTTCAGCGGACTTTGGCAAAGAGTCCAAAACGTAAAACGGACTCGGCTTACGGGCAAAGCTGCCGGAATTGGCCAGAATTTGTCTTAACTATTTATAGCTACTTGGTGACAGCGAGTGGCTGCCAGTGGATGGACAGCAAAAGACCCTGTACCGCTTGGAGTGGATTGAAAACAAAATTACAAGCTAAACTCAGTAATTTTTAGAAGGGGAGTGGCAAATTGTCCACAAAAAGCTTGATCTGTGTAGACTCTGAAATAATCGTGTTTCTCCCTCCCATTTACTGCACTTCTTTCAACTACAGGGTCTTAAAACGCATAAATATGCAAGCACACACACACATGGGCTAGCAAACAGGCCTGCAGCAAAAGGTTTTTGCACTTGGCTGCTTCCATCTCTTGCGCGTCTATTTTGGTTGCCACGCATTCCTGGGATTCCTCCGTCTCCGTTTTTTTTTTTGCTCCCGCTTCGAACGGACCAAAAATACACACTACACACACACACACACATGTGTGTGGCTGCTCATGAAAATGCAGCGCAAGTGGAGCACGCATACATAACTAACGAAGAAATGAGAAATTTATAAATATAAACATAATGCAAATGCAAATGTCTAAATTAAGAAATTATAGGCGGCGCCAAATCACTGAAAAAAAAGGGGCGGCATCTATGTTTAGTACCATCATATCGCCTAGCGCCCATTGCGCGTCAAGATTCCGTCAAGTGTGCAGTCGTAGCGCTGAATCGTTGCATCGTTTTCAAAGTATTTTCCAATTAAACGTTTAAATGTTTTGAATTTCAAGCCGAGCCCGCGCAACGCAGTGTTGATAACACAAAAGTGCAACGAGTTGGCACGCATGCGCAGCATATCGTTATCGGTACGTTCTACTGTTAATTTAACAGTGCCAAAGTGAGCTTTTGTTAGTGCTGTTTGAACCACTGTCAAAGTGATTTAGTGGCACGTTTGTGCCGCAAACATTTATAAAAATTATTTTACTTCAACTATTTTGCCAGGCTAGTGTGCATGTTAATACACTTGATGAATCTAAAAACAATTTCGATATGTGTATGTTTGGTAACAGCGCGTTAACAGCTGTTAGCGGCAACATTTCGCTATCGATAAGAGAGGCGCCAATTAAAAACAAATTTGTCATCGCTAAGTCAGAAGCAAAAACAAAGCCGAACGAGGCGGACGTGTGACGCTCGGTGCGCTTAATTGTGATTTGTAATTCGTTGTCGCCTGGTCTGTGTGAACGCGTGTGTGTATATGTGTGCATTTGTGCTGGTTTTGTGATTTTGTTATCCGTCGTTTGCAAGTTGACTCTACCGATTACCACGAGTGTTTTGTTTGCCTCAGTGTGTGTGTGTGTGGTGCTAACAAGTACAAATTCAAACCATTAACCGAATCAAATGCGCGCTGCTTGCAACACAAGACATATTAATATTTTTTTCTTTTATTCCTTCTTTCGTTCCGTTCGCGCTTCAAATTTAAATAAAACGTAAAAATTTTCATATATAAGAATATTTGAATTTTTTGAATAGAACTGCAAGAATCGCATAAGCAGTTCATATGCATAAATAATACATGTATGGATTTACTCATTTTTTTGTGTTTTTTTTTAATGTGCTAAGTTGGACACACACATGCAAACAAGGCAAAAGCAACAGCAAAGAAGTTGTTGTGAGCTGCGCTGCCGCCGCCGAAGTTGGCAGAACACGACAGTGACTACGACTACGACGACGGGTATACACCAACACAGCCAGCATTGAGCATATACATACACATTCAAAAACAGATACAGATACAGCAGCAGCAAGTAGCAACAACAGCATTGACAAAATAACGTGAAACGTGTTGTGTTTTTATGTGGAGTTGTGTGTGAATTATTTTTGTGCGTGTGCCGCGTTCAAAATTCAATTTTTAACTGCTCTTTGCGTTTATCCCAAATACGAAGAAGAAAAAAAAAAAAAAAACAAACCAAAAACACACACAAACAGTTCGCAAAAAATAAAATAAATAAACTACAAGCATCAAAACAGAGCTAAGAAATTTCCATTGCTGCTTCTGCTTCTGCCGCTGCGCTGCATGCTGCATAGTTTTGGCTGCAGCATCCCTAGTGCTGTCACGCTTCAACTCACAGGCTGTTGCATTTGCGACGTCGGCAGCGCGGTTCAAAAAGGGCGCTGGAATTTCTCAGTTTCTGTCGACGTTGACGCCAACGTCAACGTCGGTGCTGTTGCTGCTGTTTCTGCTGCTGCTACGGGCAGTGTGACCAAAACTTTGCGAAATGCGCGCGCGCGACTCTTTCGTTGTGGATTTTGTTGTTTAACATTCACAAATAGTTGATGTTATTTATTTTTTTTATTGTATTTTTATATGTTTTTATTTTGTTGTATGTGCCACAGTTTGAATTTCGCGCCGTCGTCCCGCAACTGCAGCAAATTTAAAGAAAAGCCTACTTTCGTTAAAAAAAAAAAAAAAAATAAAATAAAATATTAGAAGGAAAAACAAATTCAAACTAGAGAAAAGCACAACGAAAAGCAAAACAGCAATCAACTGAAAGAAACGGAGAGAGAGAGAGAAGGAGAAAGATCGATCGACAGAGACAGAGAGTGTGCGAGAACGAGAGAGAGCGAGCAGCTGCAGCAGCTTTTGAAACATGTTTACCGATGAGGGCATCTTTCCCATAGGCGATGGCCTGCTGGACGTTGATGCCGAACGCTTGAAGGGATTACTTGTGTCGCATGACATCAACGAGATCTACGAGGTGGAACAGGCGCCGTTTGCCAGGTGAGTGTGTGAAACCGGAGCATGAAACGTGTTTTCATCTCCTTCTACCTTTTCTACTTCTTTTTCTTCTTCTTTTTTGCCACGAAAAAAACAAATTTGGCAAAAAAGCGAAAACTGCGACGACATCGTCGTCTGCAACATGTCCAGCGACAAGCACAAAAATGCTTAAAGAAAGTCAGTCAGCAGTCAGTTTAAATGCACACACAAACACACGTATACGTATACCATATGCATGTGTGTGTGTGTGTGTGTGTTTTTTATATATTTTTTTTGGTTAAAAACTGAAAACTTCTGCGCAGGCGCAACAGCAGCCTCAGCCGCTGTCGCAGTCGCAGCCGCTCAATATAACTTGTTTTTATGTTTTTTTTTTGTTGTGCTGAGTCTGGTATCTCAGCGCCTGTGTCGGTGTTGGTGTGTGTTCGTGTGAGCTTCTACTTCACACAAACGCACACATACACATGCACAAGCAAACTTGCATTGGGCACTCACTAGTAGTTGTTGTTTTTGGCTTTGCCTGCCCTTGTGGTATTTGCCTTTGCACTACAACCACCAACAACAACAACCATAGCAAAGCAGAAAAGCAGCTGTTCCCGTTTACCGACGTCGACAGCGGCTACGGCAACGGCGTCGTCGTCGTCGGCGTCGACTGACCCTCGCTTCGTTTTTGCATTCAATTTCGCCTTCGCCTTGCATTTAGCTCGATTGAACTTTGCTTCTCCCTCGCACACGCACTTGCGCTTTGCACTTTGGAGCACTCCTTCTCGCTTTTACATATGTGCCCTCCTCGACTGCCCTTTGTTTGGCTACCTTTTCTGCTAGATTTGCATTTTTGCCCATTTTATTTTTTTTGTTTTGTATTTTTCATTATAATTTGTTTTGCATTTCGCTTTATGCCTTTTCCGCTTTCTGTTCCGTTCCGTTCCGTCATCAACATCATCATCATTATTATCAGTGGCAGCAGTTCGCTCATTAGTTTTTATTTGGTTTTTATTCAAAATCGTCTCGTCTTCTTTACCCCCCTCCAAACTCCATGCCCGCACTGCATTTGCAACTGCAATTTGCATATTTCTTTTTATTTCTTCTTCATGTTGTTGTTGTTGTTTTCTTATTTAGTTTTGCGGTTGCGCTTCCTCGGGAGCTTCCTTGTTGTTTGCCCCTGACCTTCTTGCTTACTCCCTTACTCTTGCACTCTATCGCTATCTCTCGGTGCTCTCTGCCAACTATTCTGACAGCTGAAGTTAAAGCGAGTGGAAGCGAGTGACCGAGAATTCTCTTAGTTAGTGGCGTGGAGTGTGGGGGGATGGGGGGTTAGCTGGTGTGGTCGTTGTGACGAAGAAAGAAAGGAGCATCGCCTAGCACTTGAGACAATGCCTGTCCCCCCCACTCCAAGTGTACTTCATTCTTCATTTCTTTCTTCTTCACACTAGAAGCAAAAAAAAAAAAAACATACCAACTGGACTGAGTGACTGTGAAGGTCGTTCGCTTCGCTTCGTTTCGTTCCGTTCCGTTTTGTTTCGCAGTGAGCTTCGGTTTGCATATGCTGCTCTCCTCTCTCTTCCGCTCTCTTACAGAGCTTAGAACAGCAAGAAGCTGATAGACAGCCAGACTATCACTCACTCTCACAAGCTCAATGCTATACAGCTAAGGTAGGGGAACGACACACGCACACGCACACAGACGCACACACACTGCTTTATCTACAGCTCGTGCAACTTTAAATTTACTGATAAGCCCAAAGACACACACACAAATACAAACAAATATTTATCAGCTATCGATGGCTGATTTCGTAAGCGAACAACGAAACTGAAAAAGACAAAATATGAAATAGAAAATAGAAAATAATTCTACTAATCAGAAATTGAATATATTTTCAAAAACTAAAACAATTTAGTCAAATAATTTAAGTTAAAATTGATTCAAAATAGCTACGCTTTTTCTACTACCAATTTAAGTATTTTCTTTTTACTTAATACATTTATCTAAACAATCTGTCAATAAAAATCTTGAAACAGCTGTGGCGCACTTTTGCCGCACTTAAGATTTGTTAATTATATTAAACAGCTGCGCCTAACAATTGTTGTTATAACTGACATTTGTTGTTAATAAACAGACAAAATTCTATTTCATTTCCAACTATCAGTCGTCTGTTAAGTAAGCAAATAAATAAAATTTAAAAAAAGCCATAAAATAATTTTAAAATAAAGTTGTTTTCATGTTCTCATATAACTTTCTTAAATGTCATAATTATTTATAACCATTTTTTCACATTTTGTTAAATGAAAACATATTTCTGTTTATTTAATTTACATTTTAAAAACGAAAGAAAATTTAATTTTTTATGTCGAGCATTTCATTTTGTTTTTTCTTCATTCCCCTTTTTTATTTTGTTGATAATTTCACTTGCATTTAATTAAATTTCGCTGTTTAGCAAAGTTCTGTCCCGCGGCAAAATTTTCGTCTTCTTTTCGTGTTTTCTTTTGACGCTTTTTGGGTTTATTTTTTACTGCAACCTGTTTGCTTTCGTTTCATTTCGTTTCGTTTCGACTCACGATTCTTGTTGGTATCAAGCCTTATGTTTTTTCGTTTTTTATTTAAACTTTTGTTGGTTTGGGCTTTTTTTTTATTTTGGGTCGTTGTGTTATCAACGCGAGTTTTTTGAGCGTTTCATCAAAACAAACACGACATTTCTCGTAGGTTTTTTTTTTTCGATTGTTTTGTCTAAAAAGTCGCGTTTATTTTTGTACATTTTTTTCTTTCTTTTCTTAGCATACCTTTTTATCGTGCTACATTCAGTTTAGTTCAGTTTTATGCCCAAGTTTTAGATAAGAAATGAGGCACAAGAAACTTTTGTTGTTTCTGTTGCTTTGTTTTGGCCAAGTTTTGCGAATTGCCTTCAACTGTTTTGTAGCGCAAAATATGTCGTACATTAAGCCCAATGGATCATGAATGAGATATATGTAGATAAAGAAATCTGTGCTGTGTGTGCCTGATTAACCCAAAGAAAAGCCATGAAAAGCTAAGAAAACGAGCCGAATGAAGATTGTTGATGAATTCGTCTTGAAGAATATGATAATTGATGCGGCAGTTAAACTTAAAGCTGATGAAGAAAACCAGCGATAGTTAAAGCGGAAATGTCTTGCGAAAACAAAGATTAGCGGACTGAATTATGGAGTGCCCCTAACCCCGTTCGCCGTTCCCCTTGCGGATACGCACTCCGATTCGCAGTCACAGTCAGATACATATTTGTATCTGTATCTGTCAGCTGTATTTGTATGCAAATGTTAAGAAAAGACTGAACGCAGATTAAACAGACAGCGACGAGCTTAGGAGACGTCATTTTTTCGACGAAAAACGTTGAGAAACTTTTGATGGAAATTTATTATGTTTAACAGTTTTAGATGAGTCAAATTAATACGCAGAGTTGGTAGCAGAGAATTCAGCAGAAAATTAGAAAACTCATATTTGCAGAGCAAAGTTTGAGATAGATAGCTGTATTTAGCTGTTACAATGTGGAAAATTGGCAGAAGGAAAAACATATTTGATGGCTAAATTCGTCTTCATTTTTTGACACTTAAATAGTAATAAATATAAATTTATAAAATAATTTTAAAGCCACTAGTGAAGTTTTTAAATTAAACAGAATTTTTGCATATAGTGAAAACATTTTATAAATTATTCGATAAAGATTTAAATACATAAATCTTTCAGTTTCTTTTAATAATAATAAATATAAACATATTAAATAATTTTAAAGCTGCAAGTGAAGTAACTAAACTGAATTTCAGCATATAGTAAAAACCTTTTTATTAATTAATCAAAAAAGATTTAAAAACATAAATCTTTGAGTTTTTTTTGTGTACGAAAATGTCTAGAAAAAAACTATTTTTGTTAGAAATATTTTTTTATTTTAAATATTGAGTTTAATTTGAATTTTGAACAAAAATCTTTTAACAAAATAAAAGAATTTTAAAATATTTATTATGTTTTTTATATACGAATAATTAAAATGATAACAGAAAATCCCTACATTTTTTTTTTAGTCACATGATTCTATATAAAAATAGGTTTAAATTTTTTTCTAAATTTATAACATTAAATAAACAAAATGAAATTGTTTTTAAAAATGTGTCGATAAGTTTGCGCTGCTTAAAATCGATAGCAGTGTGATATGTAATCGGCAATCACTTCCTACTCGAAACAGACTCAACTCCCACACACACACACACACACACACATCTATGTGTGTATAAACTTAAAGCAGCTCTAGGTCGTTCGGCGGCAGTGTCCACAGTCAATACTCCTTAACGTGTCACACACTCTGCTCTCATCTAATACAATAATATCGAACTGAAATCAATCTTCCTGCCCACCAAATACACTGTGTGCGAGTGAGAGGGCGGCAGTGCAAGAGAAGGTGAGAGGGAGATGAAAAACTTGTTTCGTTGACGTTTTTTTTTTTTTTTGTGAAGAGTCTTGAGCTCTCGAGCGCTTGAGGCAGATGAATTGTGATGAGGGCGGTGGCAGGAGGGGAGGGGAGGCTGTGACAATCTCTTCAATGTTGATGCTGGCGAATGTGTTGCAACCGATACTTAAACTTACCACTTGAGGCAACGTCGTCAGGCGTCTAAGATTACCCAACGAATCCACTTTCCCCAAAAACAAACGGAGTGAGCTCTAACCCAAATTGAAGCGGCCAAAACGAGGGTTGAAACCAGTCGCGCTCTCTCACACACACACGCTTAATCCCTCGCTCTCTCCCTCGCTCTCTCGCTTTGAACCTCGCCCACGCACAAATTTGTTTGCCCGAAAAAAACAAACAAATAGCAAAGAGAGAGAGAGAGAGAGATAGGGGGAGTGTGTGTGTGAGAGAGCCAGCTATACACCCACACACAATATTGTGTGCGTCACAGAAGCCGTCAGCTGTTAATTTGGCCTTTTTTTGTTGTTGTTGTAACGCTTGGAATTTATGGTCCTTTTTCCTTTGGGGTTGAACTAGGTTATTAACTGCTGCTGCTCCAATGACGTAGGCAATACATTGAGGTTAGGTTTGCACAAGTTGTAAGCGGCTTTTTGTTGCCTCTAAACCTAATTGAATTGTAATTTTGTAAAAAAAAAAAAAGAGCTAGTTATGCAATCGAACTGTGTTGCTCCTAATTTCCAATTGAAATCCGGTCAACAACAATGCAAGAAACAGCCAGCAAACTGGCCATAACTGGACAATATGCCAAGTCCAAGTCAAAGTCGTGCTCAAAGTGGGTTCCAAAAAACTGACAACACACAAAACACAACAACAACAAACACCAGAAAAAAAGCCAACTACAAAAAAAATTACCTGCACTCTGTTCGAAAACGGCTTTATTTCTGTCTCTGCGAATGTTTGTTGCCATTTTTTTTTGTTAGCCTTTTAAATTGGGCCATAATCCAGCAGCCAGCCACCAACCGCTAGCCGCATACAATTTACAGCCACTAGCACTGCATTTATTTACCAATTTATATATACATATAATTTATATATAAACTATATACGATTCATCATTCATTCAACAAGTCTGGCAACAAAGTCGCACTGTCCATTGATTGACGTTCACAATTGTCAAACAGTTACAACTTTTGGACCACTTTTTTAAAGGTTTATTTTTTTGCTCTTTTTGGCCAAATTGGTGTGCCTTCTGCTGCTTTGTGTGGTCATTAGGTCTGAGTTTTTGAATTGTGACACCAAACAGACATCATTCAGAGAGCATTACGAGCGTTCGCATTCCATAACTGGGTGATTGAAGCCTCAACCAACTGCTCAATTTTCGAAAGTAATTAAAGCTGTCAATCAGGCCAGGACACACAAACTGTATTACATAAAGTGCTACTTAAATATTTAAGCAGTTTTTAACATTACTTCAAGCAATTAGTTATCAATTTAAAGTATATAAATAAAATAAATAAATAAGAAATTAGGGAAAACTTATTAAAGAACATGTGTATTATAAACATTTTTTTTATATGCCAAACAGTTTATAAATATTTATATTTAAAAATAATATTATTTAAATTTAATCTCCTTTGGTATTTAATATAGTTTAGTTTTGAGAGCTATAAAAACATTTGAAATTAACAAAGAAAAACTTATAAATCACTAAAATTAAATTGTGAGAACTTGAAAATATTATTAGAAAATAATTTTATTATTTAAATTAAAAGTGTATTTTTATTTAATATAATTTAATTTTGAGAGCTATAAAAACATTTGAAATGAACAAAGAAAAACTTATAAATTACTAGCATTAAATTTTGAGAACTTGAAAATATTATTAGAAAATAATATTATTATTTAAATTTAAACTGTTTTTGTACTTAATATAATTTAGTTTTGAGAGCTCTAAAAACATTTGGAATTAACAAAGAAAATCTAAAATTAAATTTTGAGAACTCCAAATATTTAAAACATTTTTATATTTCCATATAAATATTTTTAAAATTTATTTGCTATACTTTTGAATAGTTAGAAAATCTGCAAAATATACAAATATATTTTTTTAAATTTATTGCTCAATTTTATAGCTAAAATTGTTGAAATTTGCCGCTCAGTCTGTTTATGTTTGTGTATTTGTTAGAAGTGCAAGACAAGAAAAATGTTTTTTATTTTGCTAGCACAGCAGGCAACTTTTTTAGCCATTTATTTGCCTTTTTTTGTGCTATTTTTTTAAAGTTTTTACACTTTTTGTTATTTGTATAAAGAGGAGAAAAAACCCAAAGACGTTACACATTTAATTAGCCTGGTTAATGCCACCCAAAGCAATTCGATTTGCATTCCACACACACACATACTTGAGCACACACCCATATTCGAATTCGCATTCACATTTGTTTATTTATTAGAAACAAACGGCTAAGCAAATATTCGACACGCGCGTTTAAAAACGCGAGCGCGTCTTTTTCCGACGCGTTTTTTGTTTATGCTTGAAAGTAGGTGTGTGGTGAGTAGGTGGCTGGGTGACTGACTGACTGTGTGTGTTTACAATATTTTTTATGGCCTGTGGGCACTTTTAATGGCCAACACGCCTCCCATTTGTGGCCACATTCTGGAGATGACCAAAATGCCCAAATGGCTTCAAAGAATGACGAATGCGATTTTAACCAAATTGCCATTTGGCTAATTAACACACAACAGAAAAGAACAAAAACAGAAACAGAAACAGTAACTGAAAATAAATAAACATTCGCTGCCTGTTTTAATTTATGGCTTTTATTGATTGTACGTTGATGAACTCATTTTAATTAAGTTTTTTTCACTGAACAAAATTAAGTTTAGCAGTAAACAACAAATGAGCCAAGTTGTTGCAGCTAATTAATGTGTTGACAACAACAACTGATATAGAAAAGACACAAAAAAAAAAGGAAAATTAATAAAAAAAAAAAATGAAGAAAAAAGCTGACAATAAAACAGCAGAAGAAAGTGCAATCAACAATTGTTATTGTTATTGTTATTGTTGCCACAGCAGCAACAATGTATAAAGTGGCACGCAGAGATATCAACAGCAACATGAACAACAGCAGCAACCACAGTAGAAACAACAACAACACCCGATGTCGACATCAACTGAGCTTATCAAAATGTTAACATTTCCTTGTTGTTGTCTCCTCACTGCATGCAGTTTCATTTTTGTTGTTGTTGTTGTCTGTAGTTTCACACTATTGTTTGCTGTTGTCTTGCATCCCCCCAAACGTCTGGCAGCTGACAAACCACCCCCAGCAAGCAATATAAATCGATCTCTGCTCCAAAATCTCATTAAACAAATTCAATTTGTTTGACCACAAACAATAACAATTTATTTTCCTTTCCCTGGCAAAGGGTCAGCAACCCTCTGCTTACGAACCCTGTTAAAAGTGCCACCCTATTTGAGATGATCTCTACTCCATCTCCTCCATTTCCTCCTACACCCCCTGCTTTAGCTGCTTATGTCTTTCCCTTAATAAATATTTGATTGTGGTCGACTCAGTCTCTTTGCTGCTTGTCCATTGAACTTTAATTGCGCTCGTAAAATACCCAAAAAATGTCGATTTTTTTTTTTGATAGCCCTCTGAATCTGTTTTCTCCTTGTTCCTGCTCACATATGTCCATTGTGATGAATGCAGCTGCGCTTAATGACCCTAAGGGTGCAATGCAGGGGGATTTACTGCAGCTGTAAGAGGGGGAACAGGCGGGGGAGGCACAACAGCCGACAACTGACAGCTTAATTTGAACTATGGCCAAGTGACACGACAACGGGCAGCCAAAGGGGAAAAGTAATAACAAAAGAGTTTTGAAAACCGAAAAAAAATTAAATTATTCAGAATGAAAAGACTATCGATAACATTTTGGTAGTACACTTTACATTTCAGCCTTAAAAACAATTTAAAAGTTTTAAAGGAATGAAAAAAATTAAATTATTAAGAATTAGAAGACTAGTACACTTTACATTTCACCCTTTTTTTAAATTAATAACTAAAGCTCTTAAAAAGCGCAAGTCTGTGCCTCTTTCGTTTATCGATAAATCAGTGATAACTGCTATCACTACACTTCGATAACTAGTGCTATGTTGTCAACACACATTGCGATAACTTAAGCTACCAATAAACAACGATAACTCTGTGTGCTTTGTGCTTCGATAAGTTTAGTCAGTGCTGCTCATCTAGCTATAATCTCTGACTTTTACCAACAAGTTGCAAATAGGTTTAAATTTCTTTGTTCCGCACTTTGTGGAATGTCGAGGACTTTGTTAGCGCTTGGTGTTTGTTTAAACAAATTCCTCGACGCTTAAAAACTGTATTTAATGGTCGTTTTGGTTTTGTGTTGTTTGTTGAAATAGCTAAGTGTTTTTTAGTGAGCTTATGGAGCAATTTTGGTTTTTTGGTTTTTCATTTCCATTTCCGCTTGAAGTGCTGCCTGGCCTGGCACGTCCACCTTTAACCTTTATTCTTTGTGCTGGCTTTTGCTAGACAAGGTCGACTTCAATACGCTGAAACCACAATATCTCATACAGCGGCCTATTATTAGTAGTGGGCAAGGGGACGATGGAGGTAGCGCTGGAGGAGTACAGACATTGGCCTTGAAATATTTGCACTGAAACTTTAATTTATGAAGATTTATTATAATGATAATAACGCCGTTAGTTTGGCTTTAAAGCGGAAACACTGCAGTCTCCCTCAATTTCAGAAGCAACTTCATCTCCCTCTCTTGGGGTCTATTTCGGGATGCGTTTTTATAGCGTTTTAATGGCGTTTTTTGCAGCCATGTGGCCACATGGTGAAAATGTTTGCTTCATTTTGCTTCTTTTGAATTGAACAACATTTTGATTGCCCATTTCCGGCCCGAATGAAGCCAAAGCAGAAGCAAAAGAAGTTGCAGCTTGACCCGCAAACTTCTACACTCGCCAAGCATCACATGTGTAGCATTTTTTTTTATTATTATTAATAAAAAATATATAAGGTTAAAGTGTGTATTAACTGGTATATTTTTGTTGCTCTTGTTACTGACTGGAATTTTATCTTGGCCAAACAAAACAGTCAGACAGACAAAATGAGGCTAAGGGTGTCCCCAACCCTTCCCGCCCGGTAACGCCCCCTTTGGCAAACTCGATAACTCGCGTACTCGTTGGGTGCTTCACCAAACGCCTCTCTCTCTCGATAAGATAAACGCGATTTATTCTACGTATTTGCCAAGTCCGTATAAATACCTGCCTACCCTCCTACCCCCACATTTCCGTACTCTGTGCCCGTGTTTCTATCAATTTTTCTACCTTTTTGTCAACACGGTTAACGTTCGTGTTCCGTTTCGCTTCCGAACATGTAGAGGAAAAAATAATGACGCATATGTAAAAATCCACATACCCAATCAGCTAATATTTCACCAAGGTATTCCAAGGTAAATCAGACTTTGCCACTTTACAAAATTCACAGTCATCAAATGAGGCAAATCCCTCAATTATTGAAACTTTAAGCTAGATAAGGCATTAGGTAATAGAATATTTTTGTAGAATATTAATTTTTTTTTTGGTATTTAACATATTTCCTATAACAAAAATTAAGGAGCTTAAATAATTGTGTGAATCATGTTCACTCGCTTTAGTCATTTGACTGTATTTCTTAGTTTTATGGCAAAGTTGCCAGATTTGCAGTAAATTAAGCTCGTTAAAATTCATGACACAAATTCGTTACTCGTTAGTTTTACAACGAATCAAAATGAAAAGAAAGTTAGTGAATCAAAATATTAGTTAAATGTGTCATAAACTTAACTGCAACTAAATGCGAGTAGTTAAACTAACGAGTAGCGAGTGATTAAACTAACGAGTAGCGAGTGATTACACTAACGAGTAGCTATAAGCTACTAAAACGCAGACAAATCGAGCACAAATTTGCACAATTAAAGTAACGAGTTACAAGTAGCGTGTAGACAGTAACGAGTAACGAGTGGCAGATTTACAGCCACTGCGTAGACACGTGAAAGGCCAACTTATGCAATGGCCATAAAAGCCACAACATTTGCAACCGAGAACCGTTAAAATTAAAATTTCAAATTGTCGTCAACAGACCAAAAAGCCCCAAACAACTGCAAATCGCGCACTCCCCGAAAATGTAAAAAAAAAAATGAAAAAGAAAAAGAAACAAAACTAGAGATGAAAAAACTTGGCGAATGTTCCATTTTCATGTGGAAATGTGGAAATAACTGCAACAGACGACAACGACGACGAAGACAACAGTTACTCTTGGGTCAACATGGGTTAAAGCCGCCTGGATAATGACAACAACAACAACAACAACGACGATGACAGCAACGACTGCACGGCTCGCCTCTCTCCCACCTATTCCCCACTCCCCCATGTCCCCCACTCCCCATTGCACAACAAACGATGTCACGTTTCTTTTTTTTCGACTCTGATGACGAAAATTAACATAAACATACGAAAATTATAACAAAACAAGTCATAAGAACGAACAACGAATGTGTAAAGGAAAGAAAGAAAGCAGAAAAAAAAAAAGAAAATAATAAAAATGAAACACACACGATGCGGCAATAAGAAGTTTGTTTACCTCCTCTATGCTCAGTACAACTATGTCCATCTCCCTCACCACTTTCGTCTCGCTTACTCATATGGGCATCAGCTGCCCCCTTTGGAGTGACCAAAGCAAGCAGCGTACCAAATGCGATCCACACACGATCCAAACGATTCACGTTACGCGCTTTGAATATTTTGGAGCTTTTTTGCAATACCCTGGGCAGCAGGGTAGCATAATTTGGCTTAGAGTCAACTGGAATTCACTTATAAAAACAGTCTAAAAATTAAGGCAAATTTCAGCTACATAAACTAGCTTTAATTGTATACAAATTTGTGTTCTTTTGAGCTACTTTTTAAAGCCAAATTGGAACAACGATGTGACTTTTATATACTCTATTTTGCAGCAAGGGTATCAAATATTTTGTTAAAATTTCTTACTGCTTTCGTCTTTGCTTTTTTTCTCAATTTTTTGTTGTTAAAATTTTATGCAAATCACGTAAAATGTTGTTGTTGTTATTGCTGCAATTAGACGAAATTCAAATATGATTGTTTTGGTTTTGAAACAACGGTAAATTGTCGTGTCGTGCGTTAATCAACACTGAACTTTGCACCGTTTCAGCTGAGGAGTCTTCTAAGTGTTTTTTTTTTGTTCTGAACAAATTTTGATAAGAAGCGTCATCAAGTTGTGTGTGTTTTTTTGGCATTGCTGTGGCGGAAAAGCCATAACAGTAAAAGCAACAACAACACCAACAACAACAGCTACAACAATGGCAACAACTTTCGTTACGCGACTTACAACGCAATTAACAAATTGAGCGGGTCAACTTAATCAAGCGATTAATCGATCAATCAACTGACACTGACGAACGCCAAAGCTCAGTTTTGTTTTTTATTTTGAGCTTAATGAGCCAGTGTTGTTGTTGCTGGAAAGCTGCACTTCGCACTCTGCGAAAATAACGACCAAAATTGGCCAAAGCACACGACAAAAGGTGACAAAACGGGACAGCAGCAACCACAACAACAGTAGCAACAGTAACGACGACAGCAGCAACAGTTGCTGCTGCTACTGCTGCTGGTGACGCATGGACAACATGTTGTTGCTGTCGTTGGCTTTTTGAGAACATTATTTCCGTTGAATTAATTACCAAAGCAATTGCTTTTGTTGCTATTGTTGCTGTGACTAAACAACAACAACAAACTGAGCCGCCGCCGCCTGCAATGCCAAATCGCTTGGCATTGCCATTGAAAGCAAACGTGTTGCACAAAGAAAGCGCGCACAAAGACAAGCTGTCTGACAGAGATAGCGAATGAATGAGAGAAGCAGAGAGAGAGAGAGTAGAACAGGTGGGAAAGAGAGGGGAAGTTTGCTGCCAGCGGCCTTGAAGAATCGAAAGTTGCTGCGAATTAGCCATCAAAGTGGTTGAATGACAATTATGGCCAAGTTCTTGTTGTGCTTTTTTTTTAACCAGCATTGAACACACACACACACAACAATACACACTCACACACACTACACACTCAGCTGCTTTTCAGCCAATATTTCAGCTGTATTTGAATAATTATTCACTTGCATTCAACTCGACTCGAATTTGCTATTGTGAATTGCATTTGATACTCATGAGTATTTAATTGCACTCAATTTGTTTGTTAAGCACATTTTTAAATATTATTCATTTTTATACAGCTGCGACTTGAATTAAGGGGGCACACACATGTAAATGCTTCAATTTCTTGATTTTTTTTCTTTTCTTTTTTTAATTTAAAAATTGGCAGGTAGTTTATTTAAATTTTAAAGTAATATAAAGAAAGTTTTTTTTTTATGAAAAATTTCGACTATAGAGCTGTAGATTTCAAAACTCCTAACAGCAGGTTAAGATGGGAATTTTGGAAATCAAAAAACAAAATTATTTCTATAGACGTATGTAGAAATAAATTGAATTGATAAATTTTTACAAAATGGTAGCTTCCAAAAAAAATAGTTAGATTTTTAAAATAAATTTTTTTTTTTTTTTTTTTTTTTTTTTTTTTGGTTTACTAATTTACAAATGTTATTTTGCAGTGTACTGTTACCAATTAGCAACTTTAAAATGGAAAACAAGTAGCAGTTGGACAAAAGAAACGATTAATTCCTAGGAAACACGCGGGGAAGTACGATAAATGGTCAAAACTTAAAGGAAAAAACTGTTTTCACCTATTGTACTTTATTCTAAAGCGTTCAAATTATGTTTTAAGCCACAAAAAAAATCGATTTAGTAAAAATGACAACAGCGTATAACCCCTTGAGCAAATTATGTGCACAATTGTGTCAAAAGTTGTGACACTCCCTGAGTGTATTCATACGCCACTTGCTGCTTTTGAACTAGAGTTTCTTCCACTTGCAAATATTTAAAATTAAAACGGGTTATATATTATTTATGCACTTTAATTCAAGTGTTTATTTTGAGTTGCAACTAGAGCAAACAATTGTTTGCTTCTTATGCCATTATTCATTGCCCATTCATTCAATTTATTTCTTCTTTCTGAACTTATTTTTAGTTGAGGTTTCTTTTTAATTACTCTTTCATTCATTCAGTTTGCATTCACTAAAACTCAATTCATTTCACTTTCTGGACAGATATTCAACTATTATTCAATCGCATTCATTCCATGGAAAACAATTAAAAAGAAGGAAGAATGAAATAATAATAAAAAACAAAAAGAAAAGTAGAAAAAAAAAAACTGCGCGTGCATGGAAAATTTTTATGTGTTTTTTGTCGTATTTTTTTTGTTGTTGTTGAAAAGTGCATTAAATTAATTAAGTATTATATGGCAATTGTATTAAATTGTTTATGCTGTTGTTGCTCTTGCTCTTGCCGTTGTTGTTGTTGTTGCTGCAATTACTTAAATTGTTATTCAAGAAACGCGCCTCGCGATTCTCGATGAAATTTGCCCACCAGCAAAGATACAATTAATTGCACATTGTTTTTGCAATTTGTTATATCTAATTGAGTGAGTGCAATATGCAATATGCATATCAAATATTGGCGAAAGAGTTGTCGGCTCAATGGAGGCGTGGTCGACTGAGAGGCGGCAGCGGTAATCGGGTGGTCAAGGTGACAACACAAAAAAAAAACAAGGAAGCAAAATTGTAAGAAATAAGTCGCTGTTAGAATACACTACTCTAATTTTTACCTATAATTACTTGCAATTACTGAAGTAATTACTTGCCATTACTCAAGTAATTACTTGCAAACTATTCGCTTGCAATTACCCAAGTAACTACCAGCAAATACTTTTCTAATTACTTCCAAATACTAAAGTAATTACTTGCATTCAACAAAGTAATTGTACAAAAAAGAGGTTTAAATACCGAATAGTAATTATAATGCCTTAATTTCTTTTTTGTCATCTAAGATAATTCATAAAGTTATGAATTTAATTACTTTATTTAAAGTAGATTACTTGTAATTACCAGCTTCATAAAGTGTTAAAAATATGCTCTTTGAAGAAAACTTGAAAAATCTAAAATATTTATAAAGAATTACAAATTTATGAACTAATTACTTGTTAATTACAAGCATAAAACTTAAGTACTTGACAAAGAAAGTGTCGAAAAACACTTGCCAGCACTTTGGGCAGCAAATTAATTAGTTGGTAAATACTAATAAATAAAATATGGCACTTTAATTATTTTTTTAATATTTCGCTAAACACTCAAAGCACGAGAAAATTGTGTTAAAAGGAATTTGAAATGATTCAACGAATTATTTAAGTAATTTCGTTTGGCAAAAATTCATTGAGAAAATAAAGTGTGAAAGAGACAAAGCATTAAATATGTGATAGAAAGAGAGAGCGAGAGAGGGAGGGAGGGAGATGGGGAGTATTGAGAATTCTGCGCTCGTTGCCGCACGCACTCACGTTCCGCACTATAAACGCTGCGGCATTTCAAGTACTCGCTACATATAAAAGCCACAAGAGATGCAAAATTTATGGGATGAACAGAAAGAGACAGAAGTGGAAGGAAAGAGAGAGGGAGGGGGAGATATTATAACCCGACCACACCCTCGCCAAAGGAATGCAGCTGAAGAATAAAATGAAAAACAGCGAAAAGAAAAAAGCACAAAATGCGAATCAAATCAAATCAAATGGGCGCCAAAGGAATGCGGCTTAACGATGCATTCGATGCGAATCGGAATCAGAATAAGAATAAGAATTCGAGCCAAAGCTAAAGCTAGAACTAAAGCTAAAACTGAAACCAGAACGACCACAAAATGTATAACCAGCTAGTTTTTTTTTTTTTTTTTTGTTGCCAGCAGACAGCGGCAGACCACGATCTAGCAACCAACGAGGTCGCCATTTGCTGTCAAGGTCGTTGCCAAGCGCGGCTGCCTTGAGCTCTGCTGCTGCTGCTGCTACATGTGGCATGTAGCATGTGGTATGTGGCATGCAGTGATCACTTGCAAACCATAACTATCAACTGGTCAGCTCTTGAGATGCAGCCAAGCTGAACCTTGTCTGCTAATGTATCTGTATCTCTGGTCTCTACTGCCTGCAAATGTATCTGCGTATCTTTTAGTTAAGCTGTGTTAATCTCTACAACTTCGCTGCGAGTGCTTTGCTAATTAGCTTACAAAGCAACAACTGAGTAGAGCAGCAAAAAAATGCAAAGTACTTTTGTACTTTTATTTTTTTTGGCATTTTTTTTTTGGGCATCTTCAATACGCAACGATCCATCCATCCATCTTCTTAAATCACTTGCGTCAATTTGCGTCGCTTTACTCGCTGCTGTGTTGTTGTTTTTTGCATAATTTGCACGCTTCAGAGATTTACAGGAGGTTCATGAACCCTTCCGGGGATCGTTTGTTATGATCTGTTGTACCTGCATCCAAGAAATCTAACAAAAAATTAAAAATTAAAAAATGAAAATACAAAAACCTTTGACAGTCTGTCTTGACATCAGTTCAATAACCCCAACTTAGCTTACTAAAGCTCCAAACATTCTCACAAGTGTATGTGTGTGTTTGTTTAGTGTGCATGTGTGTGTGTGTGGTGTGTGTATAATGAGCTTGTGATGAGCTTGGGAACACCGACAACTTCCCATCCCGACTGTAGAGCACCAACCCGGACGTAGACTAGGTGCTATATGTTGACAGCTGTCAGATTTTAGCAACTAATTGTCATCGATAACACTATCGATAAATGGGCTTGCATTAAAGCGAATGTTAGCATTGTAATTTTTAACTTTTCATGTAGTAAACCAATACAATGTGCTTAAAAATGTTGATAAAAATAATGCTTAAAAAATATTTTAAAATATTTATTATTATGTTATTTTTCAATAAATAAACTTTAACAATCACATATAATCTTAACATTTTTTTTAAGTTCCAAGCAATGAAACACTTCAATAAAAATTAATGTCTAATGTCAAAAGAAATAAATAAAGTTGACAAAATCACTTCTTAAACATTTAGCAATAAAATTCAAAGTCAGTTTAATTCAAGTTTAACTGCTCTTATAATTCCCAACTGATTCAAGCGCTCAAATTCACATATGAATTAAAAATATGATGGCAAAACTTTTGTTTATTACGAAATGTGTGACTTATTAAAATACATTTATTATCCTTAGTTGCATTTGCTACGCTCGCGAATGTCAAAGATTTGCGAGCGGCAATGAACAAAAGAGAAGAGGCAGAGGCAGATGAAGAGGAGAAGAAGTAGGGGGAAAGACAGAAGAAGAAAGGGAACAATAATAGGCATAGAGGCAAGCTAATTGGTTTTTAATTATTAAAATTTATTGATTTTTAATTTGTGTGCGAAGCTTCGAGAGCAAGAAAAGCCTTGAACTGGCAGTGAAAAGTCGCATCTTTTTTTTCTGTGCATTTTTCACCACTCCCTTTGGACCTTTCTCACTCTCAATTGTCTGCCACAGTTGATTAATTAATCAATGTTTATGGCAAGGATTTGTAAAGCTCAAGGCCAAGCACATGAAATATAAATTACACACAAAATAAAAGTACGAAATAAGAAGAATAAAACTAAGAAAAGCAAAGACTCAAAGCCAAGACTTGAAGAATTATTTTTAGCTAAAAAAAAGCGTAGAACACAAGCAGAAAAATCAACAAAAATATAACCACATGGACGGCTTTTTTGTGTGTATTTATAGCACAGAAATACGTATACACGCGAATGGCATGCTAGGTGGGTGGCTGGGGGCGTGTCTGCGGGGGCGCTGCTGAGGAGACAGAGACGAAGACGAAGACGGCGCCGTTTGTTGCGGTTCGTGTTTATTTGTGCGACTTTGGCTTTTGCATAAATTAAAACTTGATTATTTTGGGATGCTGGCACTTTATGTACCTCCTACCGCCCTGCCTCCCTCTCTTTCACTATCCCCTTTCCCTTTGCTACCCGAAGTGTACTTTAAATGCGTAAAAAACATTACTTATTTGAAGCGTATCCTATGAATGTCATCATCATCGTCATTATCATGTTGTTCCGCAATGCGGACATTTCTATATTTAGTCTTTTGAAAACCGCCTTATAAGCTGATTGATCAACAATAATAATCCACAAATCTCTTAATGGGCAAAACTCACAGATCGAATTTCATTTGAATCTTTTTTGTTTGAGTCCAAATTGTGTTTTTCGTTTACGCGCTTTGCGGTTCAACAAACTGAAAAATCTTTGACATTGAACTTCTCAAATTGTTTGTAATTTTTCCACCTCAAAAATTGAAGAAAAAGAGCAGCAGAAGAAGCGACGAAACAAAAGACATAAAGCAAATGAAAAATTGTCGCGCATTATTGAGCATGACACCCCCAATGCCCCGCCCCTGAGTTGCTTTCAGTTCTTTAAAAAAAAACAGTTAGAAACCAAGTTCAGACTGCGGCTTATAACATGTTGGCTTAAGACCCTGTACTGCAAAGCGTCTATGAAGTTTGGCAACAGTTAAAGCTTAGATAACTGAGTTGTGAATAGAGAAAACTTGTTAAGCAACAAACTACTAGATAAATTATATAGCTTACATAGGAACAATCAGTTTTTTACATATCTACCAACTTTACACCATAATTACAGGGCTCAAACGTCTACAGCTTTTGCCATGACTTGACAAGTCAATGGCTGACAGGCCACAAAATCAATCAAGAATCAATCGTTCAAGGGCCAACAGCAAAAAGAAGGCAACCAAAATGTTAAGGTTAAAGAAATTACAACTGATCGATCGATTGAATGTGCTATCAATTCATTACGAGCATTATCATTATCATTGAACTTTTTACAGTTTGTCGATTATTTTTAGATCAATTGAGTTTCTATCTTTGACTTCAACTTTTGACATTGCGCTGTCAACTTCAATTTCAATTTGAAACCTCAACTAGAACTTCAATTTCAATTTGAAGTTTCAACTTCAACTTCAACTGCAGTTGAACTTCAATTGTGCAATTGCTGGTTGGGTCTAAATCATTTACCGTTTGCTGGCTATTTATTTATTTACTTACTTGTCAGTTGAGTTCTTCTTAACAATTTTTTTTTTTTTACGTTTCTCTCTTCTATTTTTTTTTCGCTGTTTGTTTTGTTAAGAATTTTCCTATTCACTAACTAACTGGGTTTCTATTGTTGTTGTTGTTGTCTTTTTTTGCTGTTATTTGTAGAAAGTGCTTACAATTTGTCTTGCACACTCACACACACACACACACACACATGCAGATAATAACTGTGTGTGTAAAGTTCAAAGTGCTTTAAAGTACTTTGACTTCCCACAGTCATTTGTGTCTTGTCTTTTTTTCCTTTTCTTGTTCTTCTCCCTCTCTGCTTACTTCATGCTTCTTTTGGTCTTTTTCTTCCGTCTTTCTCCAGCTAAAACTGACTTTCAGACTTTCATGCCGCTTCTTTAGAACTTGTACATCATCTTTTATGCATTTTGCCGCTTTCCCGATCTTTGCGCCTCCATTCGTCAAGCCATCATTTAGTCACTAAGTCACTTAGTCACTTACTCACTTACTCACTTAGTCAGTTATTTTCAGTCAGCCCAGCTGCCGTTTTCACAGATTGTGCAATGTGCACTCGGCATATTATGCAAGACCCTTCATGTCAGTTGAGTTTTAACAAAAAAAAAAGAACGAAAAAATGGAGGAAAAAAAGTGGGAGAGCGAAAAAGCCCCCCCAAGGCATAAATTGTGTTCTTAACGCGGCCAAAACTGGCTTGTCAATTGCTCAAGTGTTTCCAAGTATATGAAAATATCTTAAGTATCTATAAGTACACGGTATCTGGACAATTTTATATGCCTAACCGTATGTCAAATGGTATTTGCTGTTAGATATGAAGAAAAGCATTTCCAAATTGTACAAAAAATACGTCTATCGATAAGTTGTGTAGCTAAAGATATCGATATGCTACTAGGAAAATAAACGATTCTGTAGTTATTCCACTTGGAGTACTAGAAAAGCTTTCAATTGTCGGCATATCAATGGCGAATCAATACAAATCAATCAGGCATATAATGCCAGTTAGACGGATATACTACAGACACCGGCAGGCAGACAGACGGATAGACACACTTCCTCAAAAGCGTGTGCGTCTAAATCGAATTCAAAGTCGATGTCTCCAAGTCTCCATGTCTGGCTTATCAATAAAGCCACATCTAAAGCCCAAACAGAACGAGACCAGAGAGCAACGTAGAGCTCACTGTGATCTCTACACTCGTATCGCACCTCCTACATGGACAAGCAACAACAATTGAACTGAACACAAATAAATATATATATTTATTTATTCTATATTCAGCATACAATTTGCTCGACAAAAAAACAGAGAAAAAAATATAAAAAATTGAGCAGTCAAGGCATAAATTTTTAGCGTTGAGAACGTAATTAAAGCAAACTATGAACGGGTTTCCAAAAGGCGAACATAAAAGGCAAATATGTGCACAGAGATACAAAGATACGCAGATATACAGCTACACAGCTAAAAGATACAATAAGCATGGCCAAAGATACTTCTGCTGAAGCCGAACGCTTTTTTTTTTCCTCTTTTTTTTGGCATTTGTCGTTAGTCATGTAGCAGTTGAAACAGTTTTCAAAATAAAACCAAAAAAGAGAATTCCAAAAAACCAAAATCAACAAAAAAAAATAAAGACAAACTTCTTGGAATAAAAAAATAAAGAACTGAAAAACTGTTTGCCAAGTCAGCAAATAGTTGGCAAATATGCTCACACTCTGCAGAGTTGACGATCAAAGTCAAGAGATGTGAATGGAAAATTCTTGTGAATACACAAACTACATCACATCGATTCAGGCTAATGTCGCTTAGTATGTTACAATACACACACACACACACACTTACACACGCATAGATATGTTTATTTTGTATTCGAAATGATTTAAGTATTCATCTCTCGATCACGATCCCGATCTCGATCTCAATTCTCAGTGTCGCGCGCATTTATTGCATGAAAGTTCTTGTATCGCAAGGTCAGTTGGCTTGAATCAAAGTGTCGTGTGGCTTTTGTATCCGGCTGGCCGAAAACTTACAGCTGTCACATTAACTTTGATGAGCTGCGAGACCAGCAAAAAAGAGAGGCACAAATGGAGATAGACAGGGAGATACGAGATCTGCGAGTAACCGAAAGTAATCGCTGGAAACTCGAGAGGCGGTCGTTTGAAAAGTGTGTGTGTGTGTGTGTGTGTGTGTGCTTGTGTGTGCGGCAAGCGAAAATCGAAAGAAGAAATTAACTTTCACCGCAACGACAAGCCGGCGGCGGCGGCGAAAAAAAAAAATATAGTAAAATAACGCTACTAAAACGCGACAGTCAAATGCGCATTAGAAGTCATCAAAAAGCGGCATGGAAATTGTTATCGCTGTCGATAACGGCATGCCTATCGATCTTCTGCTGCACACACACACAAACACACACACAACTGTCAGATATAAGAACTAAATTTTAGTATAACAAGTGCAGGCTTTGATCTAAAAAAAAATATATACATATATACAAACACCCCTGCGAGCTACTGTATCTTAGAAAGTTTTGATAAAGATTTTATGAACACTGCTGGCTGATACGCAAGTGCTGAAGAGGGGGAGGAGTGGGCAGAGCAGTTCCCTTGCTAAGTGAAGGTTTTTTTGCCATGGCAATGAACTTTGCCACACACACTGCAAATGAATGGATGAACGATGAACGATGAGCGATGAACAGTCAAGTCAGTCGCATGGTTGAATGGATGAATCGCAACACATCAGAGATCGCATCGTATTCGATCGTATCGCATTGGATCATCCAACGCACGCTTTGCTAATGACCGACAAGCAGGCAGCAGCTCCACTTATTAGCACTCAATGTGATTTCTCTTTTGCATATGATTTGCATGCAATAAGGTTGGCACAAGGTGTCATCGCAGCTTTTCTGCCGATGATCAATTGTTTGCTTGTTTTTTTCTCTTTCTTTATGCACAGAGTTCAAATCGTACGGAAATGAACAAATGGAAGGGAGAAAGAGAGAGAGAGAGAGAGCTAACAGAATTGTTAAAGCTTTAGTTCTAAGCTTAGCAACAACCGAAATTTTGTGCTTTGTCAAAAGGAACAAAACCAAACGGCAGCAGCCAAAGCAGACAAAGAAAAGCTCTTTGCTTCGTCTTGTTGTTGGCTTTTGCTCTCCTTCGTTCTCGCATGTGTAAACAAATTGCATGCACACACTGACACAAATAGAGAGACACTCGCTGCGTGTGTGCGTGTGCAACCACCGAGTGACCTTAGCACAGCGGCAGCAGCAGCAACAGTAACTGCGGCTTGTGATCAGTGCAAAGCAAAGTAGTGCGCAAAGAGAGTCAGAGAGTAAAGACGCAGAGAGCAAGAGAGAGCGGACAGCTGAGCGAAGTTTGCACAATGGCGGCTTGTTAACAATGTTTTGTATGCATAGACTGTGTGCATGTGTGTGTGTGTGTGTGTGTGTGTGTGTGTGTGTGCTTTGGCTCACAAATCTCTTTTCTTCTATTTCTGCTTGTGCTTCTTCTTGATTGTTGTTCTTCTTATTTTTAGTAAACAAAAGACCGTTAATTGACATAGAATTTTAAGTTGTGTTTCTGTGCTCGTTGTTATTATTGTTGTTACTGGCACATATGCGACACACGATCAACATGTTGAATGACTTTTTTTTTATTTTACTTCGTATTCCTTCACTTGTTGTTGTCCAAAAATAATTTCCATAATGTTTGTGGCTGCTTAGCGGTCATATACCTGCATAATTTCTTCTTGTTTTCCGTCCGTCTTCGTCTTCGTCTCTGTGTCTTTTCTTTTCATTTAAAACAAAAGCACCGGCCCTCTGACCCGCCCCTCACCTGCCGCTGTGCGTTAACGTCCAGTTCAATAGCCTCTTGAACTGCCACACACAAAAAAAAAGCACGTGGGGAGGGGGGAGCATATACCCTACATATAGAGTGCCATTGTAGTTGGTAAACCTGCATGATTCCAAACGAATTCAAAGCATTTTTCTTTTTTATTTTTTAACATACAAATCGACCCAAATTTATGGTGACAGCGAACTTTGCCAGCCAGAAAAACAAAAACAATATCAACTAAATACTGATTGCATGACACAACAGGTGGGCGACAGGTTATCGCCGGGAGCTAGCAGTTGGGGGGGAGTTGAGCCAGGAGACAAACTTACTACCATAAAAATCAAAGACAACTAAGAAATTCTGAACTCAATTCTTAATTTGATATTTTACGATATAATTTTTTCTTTTCTTCTTTCTCTAATGTTGTCATTAATTCTAATAAAATCATTAAAGAACCGCCTCGAGTATAAAAACAAGTCTCCTTTTCTTTATTTCTACAATTGCTATAAAATTTATCGATTTCTAACAGTTCATTTGCATTTTAATAGAACTTAATTTCTGCTAGTTATCGAAATTAACAAACTCTTTTCATTTTTAAGTACACTTTGATTTTGTTTAATAACTTTAAATAACTGTGCGTTTTTTTTTGCTTAATTTTGCTAATTTAAATGCTTTAATAATTGACAATATTTAACAAAAAAGCGATCGCAGTCATAATTTATGCAGATTCGTTGAGCTAAACAAAAACGCACAGCTACGAACATGAATGGACATGTATGTGTGTGCATACGTATATATTGCATTGGAAATGATCCGTTAATTATGACTAATTAGGCGTCAAAAGCAAAAATCAAATAAAGTCAGCGTTTCGTTTTTATTTTTAATTATAAGTTGCGATTACGTCTATATAAGTGCAGGGAGTATATAAACAATCAGCAAGTTGTACAGGCGATGAGGGGCGTGGCTAAAGGCGGCAAGGCGGAGGGGGAAGGTAAAAGATGCGAATGAATCAACAACGAGTTCTGCTGACCTTTGGCTAAAATAGCTATTTATTTTATCCATAAAAAATATATATAAACATACAAAATAAAACGACTGAGATAAAGCAAGAGTGAGGGAGTTGGACGAGGCGTGGCCAGCGGAGGCCGCAGGGGGGGAACTGGTGTAAAATTTGTAGTAAATGTTGAATAGCAATTTGATTGCAAAACAAATTGAATTTGTTGCTTACTTATGGCATTAAAATTGTTTATCGAACTAGGAAACTAAGCGACATTTACAAGTACTAATAAAAATGATTGAATGCAAATAAAATGCAATCAAATGCTGCTTTGATTGAAGGTTAACCATAACGGCCACATAGCAAATAAAAATAATTGTAATATAAATAAAATTTAAAATTCAAATAAACTCGAATTCTTGTGCTGCTACCCTTTGTTCTGCAGCAAGTTGGGGTATGCTATGCTAGCGCTTAAAGCTTGTTAAGTTTAGTGCTAGCTACTTTTAACTAACGGGTTTGCCCATAGTCAGTCAACTGCAAAGTTTACTTTTCTTACGTGTTTGTTACTCAAGCTGGCTAATAAATAAATCTGTTTAATGTTTATATATGTACATCCCGGAATTTAAAGTGTCTCAGTCTCTGGCTCTGCCTCTGTGTGTGGGCGTGGCATGCGTTCAACTTACGGCCCAATAACAATCAATTATCGCCTGTCAATTGCGAGTCTTGTAAATGTATCTCAAATATGTATCTTACAACTTTTGTCGCTGCATTTTATTGCAAAATTATGAGTGCTATTATTAATTAATTGTGGTTATTATAATGAGCCCCCACAGTCAATCTGTAAGATTGCATAACAAGTCGAAACCCCCAAAAAAAAAGACAAAAATTAAACTTGTGAAAGGTAAAAATACAAAAGCAACATTAATAATAATAACAGAAAAAAAATAAAAAAATACGAAAAGCAGTTGAAAGGCCAACGGCATAAAGGCTGGCGCCACGGGAAGTTGAACAACTTCAACTGGAACTGGAACTGAAATGAACCGAACTAAAGTCGAAGTTGATTTTGGAACTAAAACTGGAACTGCTTCAGTTACAGTTCAATAAACTGCACGGAATTCCGCTCTATTGACCCAAAAATAATACACAAACCAAACAAAACACGGTCAAAATTTGTCTATGAAACCCCTCCACACAAAAAAAGCCAGCATGCAAAATCATTAAGCAAACAATGAGCAAAAAAATATATAATAAGTAAAAAAGTAAAAAAAAAGTTGCCAATCACTCAAAAGGGAGACACAAAACGACAGACAAAAGGGCGAATGGTGTAGACGAGATGAAAGGAGGTGGAATGGCGGGGAGTAGGTGATAAAGACGAAGAGTTTTTGGCCAGGCCAAGGCCAAAAACAGCAGGAAGAAAATCTAACGCAATCGCAATCACAATCACACAAAACACACATTTAACACATAAAACAAGAGAAGCCGATGCCGAAAATACTTAGCCATGATACAAAAAAAAAAAAATTACTTAAAAAAAGCCAGCTACAGACAGGCCAAGGTGAGAGATCCATAGCGCAATCCATTGCCCAAAACTTCAAGCAAAACAAAAAAAAAACTGGTAAAAATAAGCTGAAAATGATCGGACGACAATCAAGTGGGATTCATGTTTGTTGAGTGCATGATCAAGTGATTGACAATCTCAAAAGTATCTGTACAATTAAATGTATCTATTAAAATAGTCAAGCCAAAATTGAGTGCGTCTTGGTTAGCAACAATATTAAAATATAATATTGAGTTATGAACTTAAAGTTTTATAACTTTAGCACACAAATGTTTTTATTGCGGAAAAAATTTAAAATTAAAAATGTATCTTCTTATGATGCAAATATCTTCAATAAGGAAATCTTATATGCAGATCAAATATTCAACTTCCATTTAAAAAAAAAAGAATTTAAAAAAACTTTATATAAAAGTATGCTTTCTTAAAAGTATCTTAACGATATTCAAAGCTTAACTTTAGCTGTAGCTCAGTTAATGAACCCAATAAACACGAGGTTCATCGTGTAAACCTCCAAGACCTCCTCTCTTACTAGCTTGCATTTAAAGTCGTGAGTGTTCTACAAGTTTTATTGCTATAAAATTTATGATCCTCATTATTAGACCCCCGCGTATATGGCAAATGTGTTTGTAACTGAAGGTTTACATTCAGTCCAACAATTCTTGGCCATAGTTTATGACTGATTATTATTGTGTGTGTATATATGTGCATACATTTTGATATAATCGCTCATAATCTAAACACACAAACACATTGTTGTGTTGTGATAAATGAGTCGAGCTATTGAGTGGGCTAATTGAGAGAGAGAGAGGGAGAGAGGGAGAACATGTTTTGGAGTTTGGAGTAGAAAGAACACGAACCCTTGACACAATTTTTGGAAATTCCAAATGATTTGACATGCAAAATATGTTTAGTTGTGTTTTGTTGAGTTATTGGGTCATGTTAACACCTTGGCAGATCTTTACAATCGGTACTGTGCGCTGCTCATTGATACACACAAGCGGCACAATCAAATTGCGCATACGCAGCGTGCGACGCGACGTGTCGCGACATGTATGCTTATTTTGGGTCGTGAAACATTTTGTGGACTACCTTGAACGACCTTGGCGCCATTATGGCGCCCCGTTTTAACAACGCATCTGACGGTGGCGGCAATAGCGGCTTCAAACTTGGTCAAAATGCATTTAAAGCAAAAATCACATTTAACATTTTTTTTTTTTTTTTTTTTTTTTGTATTTGTTTTGGAATCAATTCGATTCGTTTCGTTTCGTTTTGATTTTCGATTTGCGTTGCTTCGATTTTGTGTGCACCTGTGCGCTTGTTAAATGATTTTTTATTTATTTCGATTTGAGTGGGTTTGAAATGGAGCTGCGAATGGAGATTCCGTTTGAGATTGAGCTGACGATGATGGTGTCATCATTGACACAAGACCAGCGACAGGCGCCCGCCCACATTGCCTGTCGCGCCGTGCTGGTCCCTCTGTCTCCAAAAATCTTTTAAATGAATTTTTTTTTTTTTTTTTTTTTTTTTTTTTTTTTTTTTTGTGGAATAAACCTACACCCGTCCTTGCTGCGTAAAAAGTGTTTAAATCAATTTCAACTACAACTTGAGCTTTCTCAATTGAACTTTTTCTTGGGTAGAGGCGTTTACATTTGATATGAAAAGATATGGCTAAAAAGTAGGTTAGTCCCACATTGTAGGCGCTTCAGCAGGGATCTCTATAGATTTTGTAATTAATAGTTTGTTAACCGTTAAAATCTAAATAGAATGGCAAAGAACTGTGTTAATCAGCTGCCATTTATACACACAAAACTTTCGCTATTGAGCAGGGAAGAAGACAAATAAAATTGACAACAATCAAAATAACAATAATCAATGGCAAACAAACGATTTGTAAACCGTTACAATTTCTATGCGCAACATTTCATTCACCAGGCGAAGAGAGTGAGAAAAATTAAATAAAAAAAAGAAAATAAAATTCAAAACACGCGCGAAATGTTTGCCAATTGCATTTTATTTTTTGTAATACGAAAATTGTATTTTTTGGGTAAACCAGACAGACAGTTAGATAGCTAGACACGAAGACAGACGAGCAGCCTTCAGCTGAAGACCTTGAACTTCAACTGAAAGCTTCAAATTGCATTTGAAATTGGATTTTGGATTCGAATTTCGTTTTAGTTTTTTTTTTTTTTTTTTTTTTTGGCACGCCAACAGAATCGTGACAAAATATTTGGCAAATGTTGACGTGAAATTGGAATTTGTATTATACTATAATAGTTATAAACGAAAAGCCGATTTACTGTTTATGGTGATAACGAGAGCCAAAACTTGGTATCGATTTGGCAATCAAAGTGCGTCAAACAACACATTAAAATCGGTTGTCATTTGGTCTGTTTAAACACATTTATTTTCCAGAACTGTACAAGTTTAAAGCACAAAACTTTGCATCATAAATCATAGAAATTGGAAAGTTGATTTGTTGTCCAAACTAATAAAAGATGCAAAAGCTTTGTGATCAAAAAATATGATTTAAAAACTTCAGAAATTTGTTTAATTTTAGTTATTAAATACAGAACTTTTTGCTCGTGGATGTTGGGTCGCAGGAGGGCGCAAGTTGCTAGACTCGTCACAGTGCTGACAACTTTATATGGACACATGTTTTAGAAAAAGAAAAAGAAAAAAAAAAAGAAATCTTTCAGAGAGTCAACACAAAGAGCAAATGAAATCAAAGCGAACCGTAGCTAACTAAAAGCAGACAGACAGAGAGACAGTGAGACTGATGGACAGACGGCGAGTCAGTCAGACAGACAGACGAGTGAGCAGGCCAACGGGCCAGGCCAACACCTATGCCAATATTATTAACGTGTTTTTGTATAGTTTTAATTAGCATAATTTACATGCAAATGTTAAATACAGAATGATGGCCAAAAGGGGTGAGTGAGAGAGGGGAGCATTAACACATATAGACATGCGAAGAACTGAAAAAAGAGGGAGCGAGTGGAGGGGTGTGGGGTGGGGTGAGTAAGCCAGCTAGACGCTTCATTGTGAAATGTGTCGAGTGGTTTTGAAGTTTGATTTGACAGCTGAGACGACAACGATTGCGACGATCTCAGGCGTGTTCCAGTGTCAAATTAGCCGCCATTATGGAGGAGGTGGAATAGTTAAGAAGAGCTGGAGGGGCGGTGGGCAGTGGGGAGTGGAGTGGGGGGCCTTACGTGGGTAATAACAATAATAACAGTCGATGATAAATCATAAACAATAAATGCTTTTCATTACAACTACAACGTATTTAATTGTAATTGCAATGTGCAAGCAACAACTACAAAAAAAATTATAAAAAAAATAGCGCGAGCTATTTAATTTTTTGTTGTGTTTTCTGTTTTGTGTTTTGTGTTTTTTGTTTTTGGCGCGTCGACAACACCCGCACAATCTTTGAGAACGCGATCAAAGACGGCGTCGTCTCTCCAGATCCAAATTGGAGATACGACGCTCTGGCTGACAATTGTCAAGCTCTGTGTTCTCATTGCCTTTTCCGTGTTTTTGTTTCTGTCGCAGCACCAAAAGCGGTAAAACAACAGCAACTACACGACAAGCCACTAAAGCGGCGACTTAAGTCGCCAACTGGCGCCGCGCCGCTGCAAAAAAACGCTAGCAAAACGCGCGCAACATTTGCATAAGAAATGCAACAAGCTAGCAAAGTGGTGGCAGCTTTGACAGACCCTGTAGTTGCTAGTCTTAGTACTTTTATTTATTTACTGATTTTTAAGTAAATTAAATGGAATTTTACCTAACAAATGGAAAAGAATTTACAATTGAAATGTGCTAGAACTTTTACAGGGTCTACAAAAATGTCTTAATTGTTGCTATTGTTGTACAACTTCAATTAGCTTTTAACTTATAAACTTAAACGTTCAATAAATTGTTGTCCCCCGCAACGGGGGATGGCCCCTCTGCCAGTGGGTAATATTCACAACATACGCTTAATAAATTCCACAAAATGTCGTTAAACAAGTTTCAAGTGCTAAGGGGTGGGGCTGCAGGAGGGGAAGGGGGCGCTGATTTATGCAGGCAAAGAGCGTATAGGAAATAAAGTGACTCAGGTAACAGCTGATGCCACTGATTACTACTCAATTGATTAAGCCTAGTTAAGTTTTTGGCCAACATTTTCAAGCACAATTTGTCTACACCGCTAAAAAAAAATTATAGAGAAAAGTTACTGCATTTTTTCTCAGTGTACACCAAGTTTCTCTTTAAAAGGCGGCAGCTAAAAGGCAAAAATAAATTTATTGACTGATAGAATGACTGACTGATTGTCTGAGTGACTTATGAAGCTGGTGACTTGGTTAACTGCCGCTTGTTGTTGGCTTAGTTACTGTGGCTAGTTTCCTTGGCTTGGCCAAAATTGAAAATTCGCACCGCTGGCCAACAATTGTTGACCCCTTGTCGAGGCATAGAAATTTATGTTGCAACTTTGCAGAGCGGTGAAAATGTAACTTTGGCCTCAATTCTGAAGCGACGAAAAACTTGAGTTCAACGGGAATTTGAATGCAGTGTGAATTCACTGTGAATAAAGTGTGAATAGCATGAATAGTATTCAAATAGGAATGTTTAAACCTATGAATAACTAAGCAAACAGTGAGTGTTGTTAAGTTTGTCACGAACTGCATGTGTGTGTGAGTGTGTGATTGCAAGTGCCATTTAATTGGCCAGGTTTAAACCAAAACCACCTTCCATTATGGCCGCAAATCATCTATGCCAACTATTAAACCATTTGAACACTAAACAAATAAAAAAGTAGAATAATAAAATACGAGCGCATAATCATAAAACTGTAGGAAAAATAATAAAAGTAACTGCAGTGGAGTAGACTGTAAAACACCCTCTATATATGTGTAAAGTACTTAACTTTTGCTGCTGTCTATACCACTTGTTTTTCCCCACTTAGCTAATGGTCTCCCGTGTTGACTACAGGGTCTAAACTTATTTCCACTGCAGCATAAAAACTCAACAAACTTTAGCGCTTAAAAAAAATCTTATAAAAGTTTAAAAGAGCAGCAGTAATTGCTTTAAAGCGTGTGATAATGTTTGCATACCCTGTAAAGTGCATAATCAGGTACAGTAGGCTTGGAAAATTGCAACAATAGTTTCTTTTTCGGACTAAAAGTGATTTATATAATAAACTTTAAATATATAAATTAGTAAATTTGATAAAATTTATGTATTACTTACTTTAGACTTGCAAATGTACAGGGTATACAGGGCTTTTAGCAGCCCTACACCTAACTAGAGCACGCTTTGCTGCTTGGCTTTTACGACTTTGGCCTTGTAGGGGGGCCAGCGGTTGGGGGAAAGACTTTTTTATACTCTCTGCAAGAGTATATTGGGTTTGTGCAAAAGTATGTAACAGGCAGAAGGAGGCGTGGCAGACCCCCTAAAGTATATATATTCTTGATCAGCATCACAAGCCGAGTCGATATAGCCATGTCCGTCTGTCCGTCTGTCTGTCTGTCTGTCCGTATGAACAAACAGATTTCAGAGATGGTAAGAGCTACAAGTTCGAGCTTGGTGTCAAACGATCAGATATTTAGTCAGTCAATACAAGAATCTTTTTTTTTTTTTTTTTCGATGCCACGCCCCATTCGCCCACAATAAGCAAAAAAACTGGACACACCTCATGAAAAATTGGTGTTTTCGGCAAATATCTCAGTAACTATGGCACCTAGGATCACCAATTCTGGTACGGATGTTCCTAGCGAGAGCATAGTTACATTGCCATTTAAAATTTTTGACTGCCACGCCCACTTTTCCCACAGTTTATAAAATAGTTTTCAAGCTTCAATGCCGTTTTTTCCGTATCGTACAGTATTGTACCTTATAACTGGTGTGGAGACTAACTATATTAAACTATCCTGAAAGGCGCATTAAAATCGGACTATAAACAAGAAAACTAGAAGCGTTACAATATTGATAATTGAACGCAATACCAACCCATAGGTGCAAGCGAGATAGAAACACACAAGCACATGTTCGAACGTTTTCGCTGCCTGTGTGTCGGCAGCGCTGCCGGCGGTCGCTGGCTGCGCCGAATACACACATACATGCATACATATTTGCATCATATACATATTGCCAAACGTATGTGTATTCGAATACAAACAAACAGATGTGTGTTTGATTATGCTTAGATTGTTTTTATTTCAACGTGTTTTAATGCAAGTAATTCACATTGTAATATCTCGATACTGATTTTAATAATTTAATCGGGACAAATGCAGAGAGTATTATACGGTCGGGCGCGCTCGACTGTACTTTTCTTTCTTGTTTGTTGTTCTTCTAGTGGCGTTTGCTGGTGGTCAGCGGGGCGTGGCCGGCAGAGGTCGCTGGGGCGTCTAACAAGCGTACAATTTCAATTTGCCGACAAAAACAAATAACAAGCAAAGTAGTAACTATAAATGTGCAGCGGCAATATTTATTGTCTTGACAATATATTTATGCAATAATTGCATTAAAGTGGTTCCATTAATTATATTTTTGCCACGCCAAAAGCCTCCCTTACTGCCACCCTCTCCTCAGTCTTGAACTCCCACGCGGTTTACCTTAAATGCGGTTCGTGTCCCAGCTAAACGAGTAATGATTACACAACGTGTGTAGCCTTTGGTTCTTGCATTCACTTAACTACTGCTTCCCGCTGTGTTTTGGCCGCATTTACAGCTTGCTATTGGCCAATTTGTTAGCCGTTTTATGTGGCATGGGGAGTGGAGGGCGGAGGGGTAACATTGCGGGTGGTCCTCACCTACGATTTTACAGCTGTTGCCTGGGGCGTAGGGTGGCGAAAAAGTTCTCTGCGTTTGAGCCAAAGTCGTGAGCCGTTTATTTGCCATACACGTCGACGGAGGCTGTCAATAAAGTAAATAACTGAAAAAGGAAATCAAATAAAAGAAAATAATATATGTATATAATAATAATAAAAAAAAAACTAAACCTTTTCAATGAATTTCCTTCGTTGCTGATTTGTTTCTTTTGCTTGTTGCGCATTTTATTTAAATTGAAACTAAAACTAAATAAAAATAAAAAAAAAAAAAAAGCTAAAAGCTTTGAAGTTGCGCCGACGCCATAAAAAGCGGACATTTCTGATGTTGTTCTCGTTGTTGTGCTGTCGGTGCTGTTGTTGCTGTTGCTAAATGCAAATTAAAAGACGACAACAACAAGTCACCCACAAGACTAGACTGAGACCCACTTTGTGCAGGCGATTGCCGGAAAGAGACGCAAGCAGCTAGATGATGCGGTGGGGCGCAAGAGGAAACATACACAGAGACTATATGTAGACATGTTATCACACCAATACACACACACGCACACACACACACACACACGACTCAGTCAATTATGCGTCGATTCCATTGAAGCTGATTCTACAGCTGAAGACGCAGAGCAGAGCGAGGCCCTGTGTTGTAGACAGCAGCGGGTATATTCATTTGGGCAATCAGTAAATATTTTTTATAAAAGTACATTTTCATTATTTAACGCATGTTTATGCCTGAGTCAAATGTATCGTATATTCATAGTCATAGCCTAATTATGTTGTTTTGCAAGTCAGGTATTTTTACCAACTTGTAAATATAATTAATTTAATTTTAATTTTAAATAAATAAAAATATTTGTAAATAATTTAATTTAGTATTTAAGGTGAACTTGATTCATATATTTAAAAGTGACATGTACATATTTATAAATCAAGTTCACATAAAATAATTAAATTATTTACAAAAATTTTTATTTATTTAAAATTAAAATTAATTTACTATATTTAAAATGCTTAAAAATTAAAATTGATTTTATTTTTTTTCAGTCAATTGTCTTATTTGTTATGAAAATATAAAATTATATTTATATGGTTTAGTTATATTTATTATAACGTGACAAAAATTAAAAAAAAATTTAATTTAATATATTTTTTTTTTATACAATTTCAACTTAAATTGAATTTTGTTCACAATTTAACTAGAATTTTAAAAATTAGAGTTTATTTTTATTATTTCTTTTATGTTTTTGGAATTTGTATTTATTTTCTACGGGTATTTATCAACTTGATAAATAATAATTACGCATTTTGGCATTAAAAAATAAATAAATAAAATGCAGTCAACAACTTTGTTTAGTGTTCTATAAATATGAAAAAAAAAATATTAACTGGTGGTAATATCTACAGCTTTTCCGATTGTGTATAGAATATTCGTAGGCATTTCATTTGCGTGTTTTTGAGGAGTTTGTTTTGTTGTGCGGCCGATAAAAAAGTGACTTTGTTATCGTTGCAGTCATACTATGACACGATCCCGCTACTCAAGCCCCCACCCGCTTTATATATAGAAATATATATATGTGTGTGATATGAAGTGGCAATGTGGCAACTTGCGACTTGCTTTGGGGACTCGCTCTTAAGCGACTACAACTTCAACTGCGAATGTGACTGCGACTGCGACAGCGACTTTTGCTGCATTTTAATTTATTTCGTTGTGCCATTTTACGCAAATTGAGGACAACAAACAACAACAACAACACGACTAGTATACTACAACAACTTCAACAACAACGGACACGCAATGCGGGCGGTTTTTTCTGTTTTCTTTATTGTAGCTCTTGTTATTTGATAAGAAATTGTCATTTGCCATGATTACGAGAGACTTCAAGTCGACTAAATAAACACAATACAACAAAATAATAATTATTATGCTATATACGGAGTGTTATTGTAACTGAAATATGCTGCTAACAAATAAACTGAATTTTTATAAATTTTTAAAATTATGCACTTTATTAATTTCATTTTTTTCTTCTCTCTTTGCAGGTAAACAACTTAAATTTAAGCACTACAAACAAACTGCTGCCAACTGACAACTTGGGTAACTGATCAAATTTAAAATAAGTTCATTTGGTAGACTGATTTCTTGGCCTAAATGTACTGTGAAAATCTCTTATCAATTTATTCCCTATCTGCGCAATCAGATCCGTTTAGTTCAACTTAAATATAGTTTGTCAAATGTTATGAAATAACTTAGTTTTTGTTGCTTTTCTCGCGTATTCTTGATTGATTTGTGACTCTATTAGCTAAACTGAGATTAGCTAACTGCCAGCACAGGCACACCCCACTAGTCGCTACTCTCAGACCCCTCAAGACCCCGTTAACAGTTACAACAGTAAACCGTACGTAATCTACACAATTTGATTCATTTGAATTGTGCTAATTGAATTTCGTTTCGTTTGGTATTTGTGTTTTTTTCCAATTTAACTGCCAACTGTGATCACGTTTGGGTCGACGAGACACGCCCCCTAGATATAGAGTTTTTTGGGGGGGTACTTGAGGTAGTTCCCCAATCACTTCAAAGTTAAGTTCTTGTGTTCCTTTTCCCCGCTGGAGTTTGTTGCGCAAATGTTGAATGAACACATTTTAGCCAACAATTTTAACACTGCTAATTTGGCACCTTTTGTAGCCTTGTTTTTAGACACTGTGGGCAAAAAGTAGGTTGGTTTTTTTTTTGTTGTAATAAATGGAAGAAAAGTCTTTGTAAATGGAAGAAAATTGTATAAGATTTGTATTGGATTGTTGGCATTTATTTAACAAGATGAGAGCAGTGTCAGAAGACGTCTGCATCTCATCATGGTTGCCGGATGAGAAGGTTAAAGTAATAAATAAAGTAAAGAATAGAAACTTTTATAACAAACATATTTATGCAAAAAGTTTAAACTACTATTAAAGACAGAAAATTTTATAATTTTGTTTTGATTGGTTGGTTTTTGGGCAGATTTTATTTTAAAATATGAAAGCAGGGCCAGCACATGTCTGCATCTCATCACGGTTACCGATAGAAGAGCAGGAATCAGGAATAGTCGTATCCTCATCCTGTCAGCAGATGCTTAACACTCGATAATAGATACTTATTCTAGACAACACTACTTAATCGATATTTACACACACTTTGGCTTGTTTGATAGACTGAAAAGGAGCAGAAAAATGTAAAGACATTACCAGTAACTAATAATTGTACTAATATATAAAAAGTTTTTAGAAACAAGCATTAAGTATTTGTTTTAAGACGGTCTTAACTACAATCTACTTAAATACAGAGTCTGCTAAAGTCATGCTCCCTCAACTCTAGTATTTTCTGGCATTTTTGGGTCAAACGGCAGTTGAGTTTACCAATTGCAGTTAACCAATTAGCAAAGCGCCCCTCACCGCCCCCAAAAACCGTCAGGCGATCAGAAAAGTGGGCGTGTCCTAGGGTTTGGTGTCGCCGAAAGCTTTTCACTTACAGTGACCGCAAATATTTTTTACCAATGGCCAATAATTGTTGTTGATATTGTTGCTAAAAAAAAAAAAACCTTAGTGCAGAGAAAGAGCAGAAAAGGCGGCGAGAAAGAGAAGGAGAGAGGCAGAGCAAGAGGAAGGCAATTGAGTTTTTGTGCCTCGGTCTCTTGTCTTGGTCTTTGTCAGTTCTTGGCCTAAATATTTTGGGCCATTCGCTGAGCGTTGCCCATCAACGTATTTTCCACCGATCTCCCTCCATCCACTTGGCCTAATGTGTGCACGGTTTTTTCTCTCTTCTTCTTCTTCTTGTCTTATATATACACTTTTTTTTTGCTCTTTATTATAAAATAATTGACAACTTGTGCGCTTTTATGGTCCGACAACAATGAGAGCAACAAAAAGTCAAGCCAAGTAAAAGCGAAACAACAGCGACAAGAAAACAAACAACAACAACAAAAATTATATGAAAAAGGAGAAGAAAAAAAATAACATGAGAGACCGCAACAGAAATGAAAAGCGCGAAAAACACAGCGAAAGGGGAGGGAGAAGGAGGAGCATTGCAAGGGGTGTAAAGGGGAACAGTAGTGGAAAAAAAAAAGAAGAGGTGAAAAAATTGGGTACCAACTGCATATAGAAGTCGCATTGGCTCGAAAAAGAAAGTATGTAGCTTACAAAAAAAAAATAAATAAAAAAAAAGTCACATCGTAGAAACTTTCTGTTTGTCCAAAAGCAACAAAGCTCAGAAGACTCTGCAGACTGTAGACTGTAGACTGTAGACTGCAGATTGTAGACTGCAAGCAGACGAACAACAACAGCAAAAGCAATAAATAATCACAGCAAAAATCTTAGCATCTAACAACACTGCACATTCTATTTTGCGAATGTGGCTTTGGTGCTGCCAACTTATTACAAAATGTGCATACTTATCATAATATTGATAAGCAAGCTTCAGTTGTAGCAAGTTGGCAGCTCTTGGGACTGTTTTTAAGTTCAGCTACTTTTTGAGCTCAAAGACACAAAACTTACATATGGAGCTGCCAACCTGCGCAATAAATTCTTATTAGCGCCACACAAATATTCAAATCTTTCGATCGAGAGTATTTTTTGCACTTTGGAGCTGCCAACTTGCTATAAAGTTTTTCTTGAAGTATTTCACTATTCAAATTCCAAAAGTTTGACATGCTTTTACTGAGTGATTATCGCTTTGTGGGCTGCCAACTTGCTACACAAAACTACAACCAACAAAGCAGTCACTAAAGAAATTAAATTCCTTTAACTCATCACTTCAAAGCATCGAGTAACGAGTGGACAGCGTTTGGGAACTGCCAATTCTTTGCAAAATATTTTGCCAAAAGAGTGACAAGAAACCATTAGTTACCAAACTATTAGTTGCCATTATTTCGGTTGTGTAGTCTCGTTCTGTAAATTGATAACGCTTTGGTGCTGCCAACTTGTTTAAATATTTGTGCAACTAAAGCGACTCACGAGAAATTGCATAAAATAACAATTTACAACAAGGTTTATTGTTTGTCGGCGGCGCATTTGTTGCTATTATCTAATGGGCGGATTGGCGTGACCGTACACTCAAAGAGAGACGGCTCTTTTGGGGGGGCGCAACTCATACGTTGTTGTCTAATACTGCGTTGGCTCGTAAGTGGCTTTTGAGTGGCAAACCAAAAGCAAAACGCATGAAAAACATAAAAGCAACAAAAATTATGTGAAAAACAAATGATTGACAACGGCAACAGTTGGAAAATATTATGCTCGACTAGCAAATACCGCGTAGTATTGGAAAATATCAGCTGTGACAAAACAGAGTAATTGAAATCATAGAACATTTGTTATTTTATTATTTATAGTTAATTTTTTTTTTTTTTTTTTTTTTTTTTTTTTTTGACAGTAAATATTAAATTTCTTGTCATATTTACAACAATTAAAAATGATATTAAATTTAGATACTTTACATAAATTTTGTTCATGTTTCAAATTTTTTTTTTTTTTTTTTTTTTTTTTTTTTTTTTTTTTGTACTTTGAGACAAAATATTAAATTTCTGGTTGTATCTAAAAATATTAAATTCAGATAATTAGCATAAATTTGGTTGTTGATTTCACATATAAATTTTTATAATTAAATCAATGTGAAAAACGAAGACAATTTCAGTGGTTTTTTTTTTTTTTTAATTTTTTCTAAGTTTTATTTCCATTTTTCTTGACACGCACTTGAAACTAAACAGGGTATTTGTACAGGGTATATTAGGCAATTTGCTGACAAACTTTTCATGGTTCAATGCCAAAACCCAAAAGGAAACATTTCAAGTTACAGCTATGATGGATTTGTTGTTAAGTTGTTTTGAATTGTTATTGTTTTTCAGCTGTTTTTCTTGTTCGATTTTCTTAGTAGGTCTTTGGTTAGTTGGTAGTTGGTAGTTGGTTCGCTTTGCTGACGATTAGCTGACAACACAGTTGGGCAACCTGTCGAGGCGCTGACCGACCCCATGAGCGTACAAGGGGGCGTTAAGGCGTGCTTTGGTTGGCAAAGGAAGGGGAAGTGGGGCGAGGGGGAGTGGCACAAACTGTTGTCGCTAAGTTGCGGTAATTATTATGTCAGCGTTTGGACAAAAGCGTCTGAGACAACGCCGCCAACTGACAGAACTGAGACAGCCAAACACAAGTGACTGAGTGAGAGAGAAAGGAAGCTAGATAGAGTGCAGAAGAGAGAGAGAGAGAGAGGTAGATATGTCGAACGACAACGACGCCTGCGGCATTTGCAATTAGCTTTGATTTGCATACGTGGAACGTGGACTCGAATCAACTCGACTTGATTCCACTGCAATTGACTTGACTCACAAAGGTGTCCACAACCGGGACAGAGTAGGAGGCGTCGCGGAGTGGGGTGGTGGGTAGCAGTGGGACAGCTAGAACAACAAAAGTGAATTTAATGCATTTACATAATCGTTGACACATTGAGGAAGACTTCTTTGTAAGCTAAAACAAAACAACAAATAATCAAAGTCAATTGCAAATTCCTTTACCATACAATTTTTAACCATTTATTGATTCCGCAATCCTCGAGTCGCTGGGAGGAGGAGGAGGGCGCTGGTGGTAACATGAGCAGGCGTTTAAAAACGCGCCAGAAACGCGTTGGCGTCGCCTGCAGTCGTTGGCGCCACTTGGACACACAACTATAATTTGTTAACTAAATTTACGAGCCAAAATAATTAAACCGACGAGAGCAGGCCACAGAGAGCGAGCGGGACAGCAGGAGTGTAAGCGAGTGAGCGAGTGCGGAGAGGAAGAGAGACAAAAAACCTGAAGGACAAATCCAATCCACGAGTTATGCGATTTCCAAATATTGCTCAACTTTAATTGGATTTACGACAAAATGTGCTTTCAACTTTGAACTGAAAAAGTGTTTGTTTAAAGCAAAATTTAAACAAATATTTGTTAAGTATTTTTGGTCTTTTGAAAACGCGCTTTAGTTAAATGTTACTGGCAGAATGTGTGAAAGCTTCATTACATTTTTTAATGCACTTTTGCTACTTCACTTTCTGCTAAAAGCTGACATAATTTTTTACTAGCGCCAACTTTAAGCTGCAGCTGTAAAACATGTTTTAAGAATGAACTGAAAGCCTTAGTTACTAGCTCTTTCTAAAGTATATTAGAGTCAATGGAAGCTGTTTTGTTAAAATGTTTTTAAACAATTCATAAATAGCTTTAATCTAAAAGTTAAGACAAAGTTTTCTATCTGCTTAACTGTAATTTTGTTACCTCTTAATTGCTTAGTTTAACTTTTTGTTTAAAGCACATTAAAAGCTTTAGCTTTAATTTATTTATTTACGCCTCTTAGTGGTAAATAAATAAATTTATAAATTAATTAGTTAAAAATAGCAAAACTAACAATTTATTAAGCACAATTAAAGCTTAGAACTGCTGAAAGCTCTTGCACATTTCATTGAAAGCACATTGAAAGCTCACTTATAAAAGTTTTATGTTTCTACACTTAGTAAAAATGAAACTTGTTTGAAAAGGTAACTTTAGTACAGTCGTTATCACTCTCTCTCTCTCTCACTCACTTGCTCTTTCCTTGTCTCTCTCTATCTGTCTCTCTCTTGTGCTTCAAGGCCGTTCGCAGTGAGCGCAGTAAGAAAAGCGGAGACAAATGACAAAGGAAATCAAAGTAGAAGATAAATTTAATGATGATGATAATGAAGATGTTAACTAAGTATAACAATTTCCCCTCATAAATTATGCAACAAACACATTTCCTACTTGCAACGAGAGCTGTTTTTATTGTTGTTGTTGTTGCTGGGCTTTTTGCCCTGCAACAGCCGGCAAGCCACAAGCGGATGGATGCCACAGCAACAACAGCAGCAGCAACGCGTTGATGATGATGAAAAAAATGCGGACACTGCTGCGAAAGTTGCCGCACAACCGCAAAAACAATTGCAGGCAAAAGTGTTGCTGCTGTTGTTGTTGTGGCTGTTGTTGTTGCTGTTGGCCAACACCATTTTGGGGCACAACATTCCATTGTCTATTTTGTATTGCGCTTTGTCTTCGCCTCAATTGCCGCCAGTCTTCAGTCTTCTCCTAGTGAAGCACTCGAGTCGCCTACTCCCACAAGCCCCTCCCACTATCGCACTGGCGCCCCCTTTCCTACCTTCGGGCACCCTTGCCCCATCCCTCACTGAGCCAATATGTAACAATGTTGGCAACAAAACTTTTCTTTTCGGCCAACATCGCGGCGCTGCGTGAAATGCAATGCAAAATTTTGCAACCACCAGCAGCAAAAAAAAATTTGCAACTAAATTAAAAATAAAAAAAATAAAAAATTGTAACGAAGGATTTTTTACTTGGTACTATCCTAGAAAAATATTGGCAGTAGGAAGGAAAGTCGTAGAATCTTAGTGGCTAATTGCAAAAATAAACAAATATTTAAAAACACCGTTTAATTGGTAACAAATTAAAAATAAAATTATGCAGAACTCTTTAACTTAACGTCCATTTCAGGATATTTTCTAATACTTTGAAAATAATTTTTGCTACGCTCTATGCTAAGGAAAATTAATTTTATAACTTATAACTTTATATTGATTAATATTTAAAGACTTGTAAAGAAAGTAAAGAAATTTCAATAGAACTTCACTGAAATTTACTACAGATTTTTCTACTGAGTTTTCTACTGAAAACTATTAAACTTCTTAAATAAAAATTTGTAAAAAAATTAATTTTTGCTGCTTAAATTTATTCTAAAACTACAAATTACTAAACAAAACTAAAACCAAGAAATTTATGGTTTAAATAAATGTTTGGCAAATTAAAAACCTGTAAAAAATTTATGCGTTACGTTTGCAAGAAGCAGGCTCAACGAGAGAGAAGAGGTAGAAAGAGAGAGAGAGACAGAGCGACACCCACGCAACGAATAACAAACAAAATTCGTTAAAATAATAAACGAAAATTTTGAATTTGAATTTTAATTACGTAAAAAGTACAACAATAATGCTGTGTGCTTAACGAGTTGATTTTGTTGTTGTTGTTGTTGATACTAACAGCATTAGGTGCGAGAGGGAGAGCCAAACACAGAAAGAGAAAGAGAGAGAGAGGCAGAGCAAAGACGGCGGCTCAAGAAGAAACTCAAATTGAAATTGAATTGAAAAAATGGCGACGACAATCGAAGAAGCGTGGCAAAAAAAAAATAGCAAAAGAAACTGTAAACAAGGAGGTGGGGGGAGCAGAAAGAAGAAGAAGCAGAAACTGACAACAACAACAAGAAATGGGAAATGAAAAGAAAACCGAGCCAAGAATAAATAAACATTAATTTGTGCTGCTTGAAAACAAATTTTTACTATAAAGTGGGGAAGTGTGCGTGAGTGTATGTGTGTGTGTGTGTGTGTGCATGGGTGTGCGTCGCTCAAATTGTGCATGTGAATGAAAAAGATCGTGCGCATGAATGAACATGGAATACGAGACATTGCCACTATAAAGAGAGAGAAAGAGAGAGAGTAGAAATGGGAGAGGAGCTGAAGAGAGCGCAGGAGGAGAGCAAGAACGGGAACATGGGGCACATTGGGAGACACTAGAAGGCAACAAACTGTTGTTAATTTGTAGCTGGGTGTCTGTGTGTATACGCGTGCGTGTGTGTGTGTGTAAACCAATGAATGAATTACAAACACTCACACACACGCACACACACAGACAGTTGCAATTGCATGAATGAATGGGCTTTCAATAAATACAGAAAAAAATTGTAAATACAAATAAATTTTCTGCGCGCAATGAAAAATCGATGAATGATCAAATTAATCAATGAGTTGATTGATTAAATAATCTAAAATTAAACCTGAGATTAGTTGAATGTGTTTACACAATGAAATTAATAGCTAAGAATTAATTACTACAGTAAATTTACTTTAGTTTATTGGAAATAAAAATAGATTTTGAAATAATTTTGATTAAAATTTGCATATTGAGTTTTTACTCAATGTCTCCACTTGGCTTATGATTCCCAACTGGTTTAAGTTGCTGCTTGTCTTCTTCTAATGATTACAAATCGAAATCGTTGTTATCGATAACACACATACACTAATCGTAATTGATCATAATTAAATTTACTGCTTATGGTGAAAATCCAGTTGTGTGGAATTAAAGTGGAAACTCAGCTTTTCATGTCCACACTCGTTGGCTAACTGTACACCACACACCGATGAGTGGTGTGTGTGTGGTACAGTGAACACTGGCTATGAATGGACATTGAGTAAATCTCCAAGCGTTGGACAAAACTCATCCAGGCCTACGCCTTTCAACGGAGTTTGACCCATTTGCCGATCGTTCTCTCTCTGTCTCTTTGCTGTTGTTGTCCAGAACGGAAATAGCAACGCGTGCTGCATACACACACACACACACACACACACACGCATTCAGTATGCAGGCACATGTTGAAAATCTTTACGCATGATTTTGCCTCATTTGTTGAACGTTGTTTATTGTTGTTGCAACAACGCGACGTCACGCCAAGTGACCCTCCCACACCCCCAACGCACTCACTTCCCTCAGACAAGACCATCCGCTGTCTCCCACTCCTCCTACTCCTACTTCTGCCCCCTCCATCTTCCATTTCCTTCTGCATTGATTGGTTTCATGGCGTTGCACGCACGGGTTGCATGCGGCATCTGTGCACTGATGCACTGTAAAAAATATTTGTTAATATTTCAGAAGCAGCTAAAAATTGCCTTAAAGAAGGAGTTGTTTTTTTAGAATTGGTGGTCAGAAAGAGCTGACTCTTTTTTTTCAGTGCATGTGTGACGATAAATTGGGGGCGATGTGGCATGGAGTGGAGCGGAACATGTTGCTACGTGACGCGCATTAATGCAACAGACAAACACCCGCTGCCCCCAACCATGCGCCTGACAACGTGCCGTATCCCTACCCCCTACACACCTCTCAAGCACTGCCCTTGTGTGCCCCTTGTTGTTGTTGTTTGGGGCGTAATGAGTCCAATGCCAGGCAACACTGTAAGTTGCCGCTCTTTGTTGCAAGTTATGGCTGCTTTCAATTATCGCAGCAACAAACGGAAATTGAACCGGGAACTTCAATCCTTCCATATATCAATCTATGTGTACAATTAGAACTGAGCAATTCAAACCAAAAACAAGAAAGAAAAGTACAGTCGAGCGCGCCCGACCGTATAATACTCTCTGCATTTTCCCGATTAAATTATTAAAATCGGTATCCAGATATTACAATGAATAGTACTTGCATTAAAACACGTTGAAACAAAAACAATCTAAGCATAATCAAACACACATCTGTTTGTTTGTTGCGAATACACATACGTTTGACAATATATGATGCATGCATGTATGTATGTGTGTATTCGGCGCAGCCAGCGACCGCGGGCAGCGCTGCCGCCACACAGGCAGCAAAAACGTTCGAGCATGTGCTTGTGTGTTTCTGTCTCGCTTGCACCAATGGGTTGATATTGCGTTCAATTAACAATATTGTAACGCTTCTAGTTTTCTTGTTTATAGTCCGATTTTAATGCGCCTTTCAGGATAGTTTAATATAGTTAGTCTCCACACCAGTTATAAACTACAATACTGTACGATACGGAAAAAACGGCATTGAAGCTTGAAAACTATTTTATAAATTGTGGGAAAAGTGGGCGTGGCAGTCCAAATTTATAGATGGCAATGCAACTATGCTGTCGCTAGGAACTCCCGTACAAGAATTGGTGATCCTAGGTGCCATAGTTACTGAGATATTTGCCGAAAACACCAATTTTTCACGAGGTGTGTCCAGTTTTTGCTTTTTGTGGGCGAATGGGGCGTGGCATCGAAAAAAAAAAAGATTCTTGTATTGACTGACTAAATATCTGATCGTTTGACACCAAGCTCGAACTTGTAGCTCTTACCATCTCTGAAATCTGTTTGTTCATACGGACAGACGGTACTCTTGCAGAGAGTATAACAAGTCGAGTCAACTCTTTTCGAGTCCGGGAGTAAAAGCTTTAAAAAACAACAACAACAACAAACGAAAATACTCTTGCAGAGAGTATAAAAAAATCAGGCGACAGTAGATCGAAAATAAAACTTCACTTTTACTTCAGTCGCAGCAAACGACAGTCGAGATGAGTTGCCACAAAATGTGGCAAGAGCCAAAACGTGCAACGTATTTTTTTCCATTTTTTATACTCTCTGTTTTTTGTTGCTGCAAGTCATTGGCAATTTCTGTAAAGTAAAAGCTGCCTGGTCAGCACATGTTTGACCCATTTTAAAGCACTGCGCCAACTCCTTGGTCAACTGACATCATCATTAACACGATCTTCATCATCATCATCATCATTATTAGCTGGCCATGATCTTGGTCAAAAGTCTCGCCTCAACTTCCTCGCTCCATTGTCAGTTCACCACAAAAAAAACCGTAAAAATAAAAATAAAATAAAAATAAATAAATCAATAATTAATTAACAATTAATTTTGTTCACACGGGGCGTGCCACTGTCGGGGCGGTGTGGAGCTGGGGCGTGGCACTGTGGCTAGTAAAAATAACAAAATTCCAACATGAGTTCTACGACCGTTCAATTGACCGGCAAATGAGAAGGTTATCGATCGTCGCTGGGCTTTAATTTGTTTTTAACGATTTCAGCATTGCGATCGATAACATTTTAGGGGAGCACTGTAAGTTTATGTGGATCAATGTTTAATTTGGTACAAATTAGTGTCGTTAATTCAATAGCAAACCAATCATTTAATAAGTTATCGATAAATCATCGATTGTGTTTCATTATAAAGTTTCTCACAGTTTTTGATGTAACTTACCAGAAAGCCTTTAAATGAGCTTAAACAATAAATTTCAGACGTAAATTGGTAACTTACCGAAGTTATCGACTAATCGATAACACAGCTTTACTTAATTAACTCATAAAAAATAATTTAATTTTGATGTAAGTGACCAGATAGCTTTTAAAGGAGCTTAAACAATAAATATGATAGGTTAATTGGTAACTTATCGAAGTTATCGACTTATCGATACCACCTTTACTTAATTAACTCACAAATTAATTTAGTTTTTGATAAACTTGTTCAGATAGCTTTTAAAGGAGCTTAAACAATACATTTTAGCCGTAAATTGGTAACTTATCGAAGCTATCGATAACACGTCTTTGCTTAATTATCTTATAAATTGAAGTAAACATTCAGAGTTTAGCAATAGCAGAGCTCGAATTACATGCGTCAGCTTCAAATTTATCGATAACACATATAGTTATCGATAAAACAATGGATTATTGTCGCACTTACAGAAGCTTTTATTTTATGCACGTTATCTATGCTCGATAATTTGATAACTAACGCGATCGCCGCCATAAAGTTGTGTATTAATTGCCACTTATCGATAATTAACAATTTGATCAACTGATCACTAAGCAAGTGATTCAGCTGCTACTTCAGTTGCTGCCCCAAAGTGTTGCATGCAACGCACGAGTAGAAAGGCGCACCGTGCGCGTCTTAACTCTTTCTTTCACTTGGCCAAGACAGTCAGTCAGCTAAGTCGGTACAGACGGTTCAGTCAGTCAGTTAGTCAGTCAGTCAGTCGAGCCGGAGATGGAAATGGAGATAGAGACGGAGACAGAGACGGCGACAGCGACAGCGAGACTGAGATGGAAATGGAAATGAAAATGAAGATCAGGCTAGACAGGCTTCCACTTTGGACTTTGAGGTTGCGTGTCTGCAGTGTTTCCATTTTTTTTTCCATTTTATTATTATTATTACTACGAGTAGTGTATTTATTTTTTGTTTTTATTATTTTTCTTTACTTGTTTCTACTGCATTTATTTTCTAATATGCACACAATTTATTTTTGTGTCTTTTGCGTTTCGTTTCGTGTCTGTTTTTTTGCTTTTGTGGCTTTTCATTAATTTCTATTGCATTAACTGAGTTTATTATGACGGCCAGTAGTGCCAAGTGCAGCTAAAAAGAGGCAGAAAGAGAGAGGCAGAGAGAGAGAGAGACGGAGAGAAGTCAAGGAGCCAATTGATTATCATTACATTCGTCATCATTTCTTTCACCTGTGCAAATAGTTGCACATTTTCTGCTGATGTCCAACGTTAAGCGATTAATTGCACTTTTTGACTCTCGTTATCGTTGTCGGCACCAATTGATGAATCCACGGATCTTGTTCAGTTTCACTTCTTTGATCTTTCAGTACTCAACTGAATTGCACTGATCTCTTCCTAGAAAGCATTCCTTCTTCTCAAAATGCAGCGTCAACAATTCAATCGGTTTGCCTCTTTAGACCCTGTACTAACAAGCAAAGTGGTGTCTGCACACGTACTGATGTACAGACTCAAAAAAAAACTACTAAAGGAACCATCATTTATGACACCAGTTTGGGTTTTTTAACAAATTGTTAAATAGCTATAGTTGTACGATCCTTAAAATGTCATGCTATATACAAAAAGTTTATGTTTTGTGTTGGTTTCTCTATAAGCCACGGTTTTCCTCACCTATAGATACGCTAGGAGTGCTATAGTCGTCTGATACCAATCTAAATTGTACAGTATAAGTGCCTGTAAAACCCCAAGCCGGGACTTTTACTGCCTCGTGTATGCTAATGGAGTGGCTCTACTTTTCATAGACTCTAAAGTCTATGATGGCTATAGCCATATCAAAGAGAAGGAATGCAACGGGGTGGCAACGCCATACGTACAGTAGACGAAGAGAAGAAGAAATGGAGTCAGTGTCGAAGGTTTTAAGTCCCAAATACATAAGTTATAAGTTGGTTGTTTATCGTGGAAGGAATCATAGAAGTTATACTACCTCATTAAGTCATCGAAGTTGATCATTCATTTCTACTCACTTAAACTTTATAATACCTAATTTAACTATTTATCGCATTACTGATTAATAAACACTCTACACACTTTACTTTATGACATGCTAGCCTCCTTCTATATAAGTTAAACTGTAACTTCTTGAAGTGTACTGTCTAACAACCGCAGTACAGGGCCTACTGCCAGTCGAGTTGACTGTGCACTGCCTTTGGCTTGACGATCTTTCGTTTTAGTTATTTACAAGCCACCCAGAGTTGGACTTCAACCACATGCTCCTCGTTCCAAGCGATCTCTGTTGCCCGTTGTCCCATGTCCGCTGTCGGCTCATCGGGTTCTGGCTAAAGAGACGCGCTAATGGCTCAACTAACCGTCGGCGGACAGTCGACGAAACATTCAACAGTCGAGACGGTTGTTGTTGTTGACCGATCGACGTGAGAACCTTTTTGCGGGGCCAATGGCCCAGCAATTAACAACAACGACAACAAAGTAAAAGCTGTCAGCTCAACGGGGTCTGTTGGGAAATGAGCGTCTCTTGCTTGCTACTCACTATTGCTCTCTCACTCTGTCTCTAGCTGGCACACTGCTCGCACTGCTTTAAATGACAACAGTGTTGCCAAATCGGTTTTTTTCTCGCCTTGAATTTGGCTATTTTTTTAAGTTTTAAGCTGTTTTTGATAAAGGAACTAATCGGTTATAAAGTGGAACTGGAACTAAGCTAGAAGTTCAACTGTTTGATGACTAAAAAGTTCAGCTTTTTTTTATATTTCTGGCTATAACTCTGAGCTTCTTTTGGCATCTCTGGTGTGCTCTATAAATCGCGCGTTGTATTTCATTATGCGATAAAACTAAGATTCTCTCTTCCTACCTCTCTCCCCCCTCCTCGCTGGCTGCATTCTCTGCTGCGACTCGAGACACTGAGACTTCTTTTTTTTTTTTAAGCCTTTAACAACGAAAAATTGTTTCCATGAATTTCCCACATTTTCCGCGACGCCGCAACAAACTCGTTTCCATCAAACACAAAACTTTCAATGGTCGTCCCCTAAAATCCCCTCAGCCACTACCCCGGCCCCTTTACCGCCCCCTATACCACAACATGCACTGCATTCGCTCGCATTCATGTGTGAAAAGCATTTCATTTCCACTTTTCCATTTTTGTTTTTTTATTTTTCTCTTTTTTTTTGTTCATGTGCCTCCTTTCATGCTTCTTCCCAGGCTTCAACATAAAAAAAAGTAGAAGAAAAAAAAATTAGCATAATTGCAACAATGGAGAGCAGAGTTGCCATCACCATGGAAAAGTTTTCTGCCATTTGAGAGTTTTTTGTCGCATTGCACTCTTGAACTCTGCCTCCAAAAAAAAACGTTAAAGTAATCAACTTTAAGCTAAAAATCAAAGAAACTAAATTAGTTGATCGACTGGCAGTTATGCTGGAAAAACTCAAATTGATAAAGAATTGTTTTTTTTAAACCTTTTTCGAAAAAATTCAGTCAAGTTAGTACAGGGTATTAACTCTCTATCAATTAGACTTAGCTACAGTTCCAATTATGCAGCTCAAATGCTTTCGCAGGCAGTTTTGGAGTTGTATGTTTTTGGGGGAGTACTGAACCGGTTAAAGCCATGGATAAAATTATAAAAAAAAAAAAAAAAAAGTCTTGTGTTTAATGCATTTGATGACTGTTTTTATAGCGTGTGTTAATTTAATTTTTTTTTTTTCGGTGGTTTCACTTAAAACTGATTCATTTGGTTTTTTTTTTTAAATAAATAAATAAAGTTGAAGTGAACTTTATAAATATAATTTAGTTAAACACTTGACTGCAATTTGTTGCAACGCGTGTTGTTGTTGTTGTTGCCTTTCCCTTCGTCGTTGTTAATGTTGTTGTTATTAATACTTTGACTTTGGCCTTTTGTGGTTAACATAATCCAAACAAAACGCTTGGCACCCACAAAAAACGCAGTTGATTGACAGAATTGGGACGCGTACACACACACACACATACAAGCACTTACACACACACGCACTCACACACACACACACATATGGGCAGCATTTGAAATCTGCATGCGTGAAATTTAACGAAGCGTTAAAGTTCAGAGCATTGAATTACACGACGAAACACTGAGTTGACAAAAGACTGGACGAAAGCGGGGAATAAGTGTGCTGGTGTGGGGGATTGTAACGGTGACGCCTTGGTTTTGACTTTGGGCTCAATTCGGCAGCATCAGCAACAGTGGCAGCGGCAGCGGCAGCGGCAGCAACCCACACGCAACATGCAAAAACCAAGAGCAACAACAAGCACAGTGACAACGGCCTTGGACGACCCTTTCAAGTTGGCAAGCTCGCAACGGCAACGGCGACGGCAACGCTTTGATTACATCATAGGTCAAACCAGAAAAAAATATACAAAATTTTAAAACCAAAAACGACGCCAACTTCTTGGTAAAAACAGCAGCCTCACACCACTGTCCGTCCAGCAGACGCGCAGCTACAGCGTTGCCACTGTGTCCAACTCTGCCGCTGTCGCTGCCAGCAGCGAGATTAACAGTTAGCACAGCGCCTTGATTTGTTTGTGAGTCATGCATTGGGAACGTTTCTGTTGTAGAGTTTATCGCTGTGCAGCATCCACTTTCTTACAACCTCCCCCTTCCCTTTCCCCCACCATAAATTCTTTTCTCTGCTTTCTGCTTTTGCTTCCCCTCTCCATCACTTTCCCACTCGCATTTGAGTCACACCGTCTCTCTTGCACTTGTACGTAACAAGTGAAGATTTGGGTGCTGCGACGTCGACGTCGACGTCAACGTCGATTGCTGTCTGCGTTTGACGTTTGGACTGCGTCACCTGCGTTGATGACTCAGCGCACAGCAATGATCACTGAGTGTTGTTGTTGCTGCTGTGACTCTCTGAGTTGGCATGGAATTTATGCAAACGCCCCGTCTCCTTCCACTTCTTCTTCCACTGCATTTGGCTCGTTCTTCGAACTAGTTCAAGTTGTTCACTTTACTCAAGTTCTTTGTTTAACCATTGTCCTGTGTTAGATTTTGATTATATCAAGATTTTTTTATGATTTCATTTAATTTTTTATTTTTAAAGGTAAATTATTTTTACATTTGAATAATTATTTTATTTAAGTCTATAGAATTATTAAAAAAAAAAAAAAATTGTTAATTTATTATTAGTAGTTAAAAATATTAAAATTATATTCTTTAGATTTTCTCAAGCCATTTTCTTGATATTTCAATAGAAATTTTGGAGTAATATATTCAACAATTTAACTTTTGTTAAAGAAACACTGCCAGCGTTGCCATCGGTCATATGCCTTACATCTGGCAACGCCAAACAGATGAAATCAACGAACAATCTTTATTCGCTGCAATTAAGTGAAGCTATCTTTGAGATACACATTTATCTCTATTAGCTTCTGCAACAATTTCTTGATGAGCTTTAAAAATTCCAGTATTTTTTTTAGTTCTAAACTAAATTCAGACTTAAGCTCTCATTAATTTTGCCAGCGATAACAAAGCGAATAGCTGGAAGTATTGTTGGTACAATCAAGCGAGGATTTGCTGAGTAAATCTGCTTAGTTGGCAGCAATAATAACGGTAATGGAGGCATGCAACAACCGTTAGCTTATGCTAACTGTGCTACCAAAACTCATGTGTGTATATATCGTATGATAGGAGCAGACTTTAGTTATTAGTTGAACTGCCGATTGCTGCGACGACTTATGTAACTCGTAATCGGATTATAAATGAGACTTAAAGCCAAGACGAAGACGACAACGACAACGACGACGACGACGATACTTTTTGATTTGACCTTCACTTGCGGACAACTGATACGAGCTTGATACACATACGCCACATAAGCCCAGCTGTGTGCAACAGTGTGGCAACAACAACAACAACAACAAGAGCAGTAACTCTTGTAGATTTCCTAAGAAACTCAACAATGCTGACAACGTCGAAGACGGCGAAATGCATTTCGCTCTGCATGCAAAGCAGCAGCAGCAACACAGCACCACAGCAACACAGCAACAACAACAGCTGCTTCCCCTACCTTTGAGCATATCCGCATTATCAACATGCAACAACAACAACAATTATAATAATAATAACAGCAATAATCATAAAACATACACAGCGAGAGAGACACATGAACTCAAAGATACTTTACTGTAGTTATTGCTGTTGTTGTTGTTGTTGTTGCATGGTTACTTGAGACCTTGATTATGTGCTGATGACACGTACAACATGTTGAGTCTGTCCTCTGATTTTTATTTTCTTTTTTATGAGCGGAAGGGTGGCAGCTACAGTCATGACTGCCTAAAAACGAACAGCAAAAAAAGCAGCAAATTTTAAGTGAGCTAAGTTTCAAATAAATCTTTAGCTCTGTTATAAATTACAACTAAAAAAAACCTTTCAGAAAATTTAAGAAGTTTATTTTATGTTATATTATTAATTTAAAAAGTCTTTAGCTCAAATATAACTGTATAAATAGCAGATTATTTTTTTTATATAAACAAATAAACTTAAAATTTATATATAAAATATTTATTGATATTTTAAGAGTTTAACAAAATGTTTTTTTATTTAAATTCAATTTTTCTATAAATTTTTAAGCTTGGGGATTTTTTTTGTGCCGTAAGAATTTATTTGGCAGTGTCAATTTGCGAGTGTTTACTGTAGCGACTTTGAAGTTTGAATGTAATTATAGACATTGTGTGATCGGTTGACTTTCAAGCTGTCGCATGTGGCATGTGGCATGCGGCAGGGCTATCAATCGATCGGATAAGGAAAGAAATAGAAGGAAGAAAAGAGAGAGAACGAAAGCGTGATAGAAAGGCAGGAAGATACATGCCAACGCGTTCAGCTCGTTTAGTTTAAGTTCGACAACAACAAAAAAAAAACTTTGGCAACGAAATAATAATAAAAGCAAATCTCAGTCTCAGACAGCGAGACAACAACAACAACAGCAGCAGTGGCAGCAGCAGCAGCAGCAGCTGCCAATGGCCAATAAATTCGTTTTGCGACTGTGGCAAACTTATAGACACATGCGGCATGTGGCAAGTCGGCGTGGCAAAGACAACGCAGTCGCCATAAAGCTTGAGGAATGCGTCTTATCAATAGACAGACAATCTCAGCAGCAGCAACTCTCTGGCAGCTCAAGGATAACAGCAGCTGGAATACAAGTTGCTGTTGTCTGGCAATTGCTGAGCTAATTTATCATAATTAAAGCTGCGTTGTAAATGCAACTAAAAGCAATCAGTTGATTGCTCAAGCGGGGAGAAGGAGGCACAACAAAGGCAGCGAAATAGTGGGTGAAAGGAAGGGGACGGAGGTGGAGTTGGGCCAGTGCTAAACCAACTAACGAGTCTGACACAATTTCCAGAGAGTGTCGCCTCTGGATTTCAATGGGCTTTTAAGCTCTACTATTCAGCTATGTCGCTGAATGGCAATGCACTGAAGGATGTAACAGGATAACCCGCTGTGAGCCACGTGAAATGCATACACTGCAGCGCAAAAGTATGCACACAAGGCAAATAAAATGAAAGATGTGAAAAGGAGCTGAAAGCAAGAGGCTTGTAAAAATAGATAAATGCATTTTAAATACTTAAAAAGTATTCAAATAAAAGATGTGAGAAGTTTGCTAGTTTGATAAGAGTTTGTGACAAAAGGAGGAAAGGAGTTTCGAGTTGAAAGTCAAACAGTAAAGTCTGTAAAGTAACTAAACTCATGTTTTCAAAGTCTAGTTAATCATTGATTGATTATTGAAACTAAAATATAAAACAGTTGAGCTTTTTTATAGTAAACTTATACACAGAAATTTGATTTAAATGTTAATTAACATTTTGTGTTCACATAAGAAATATATAAACATAACTAAAGGCAACCAAATTTATGAAAAATGTTTAAAAGTATTTAAAATAATCGAAAATCATCAGACTTCTAAATAAATTCATTTTATTTATAAACTTGTAGTAGACTTGTGTGCCAGTTCTTGACATAAACAAACGTTGCGCCTTTTGAAAGCCTTTGCAAACAGTTGTCATTAGAGTGTTTGCATACTGACGTCAAGCACTGTGCGCTTTTCACAGCACGTGCTTCCTGTCTATGCATAATGGAAAGGATGTCAAGTGTTTAAAGCCAAGGCAATCCCATACTGGCCAGGATGCCACTCTGCTGCACTGTGAATGGTGAGTTAACTTTGAAGGCGTCGACAACCCCTTGGAGTGCCTTGACATGAGCTTAATTAAAATCACAGCGGTTGTTGTTGCCTTAAATGGGATTTGCATTTTTGCATTTTGCATTCGCAGGCAAACAACACAAATGAAAGCAAACAAATAAGCGAAATCCTTGGCTCAACAACGCTGCGTATGCGTAATGATTTAGCGCCGAAAATATAAATGTAATCAAGCAAAACGCAATACGAAAAATTATTAAATTAATTGTGTACATTAAGCAAATTTTGTTGCTACTTTTTTTTTTCTCGCCCCTCACTTGTGTTTGTTGTCTTTTTTTTTGTTTTTTGTTTTGTTTTGTTTTGTGACCAAATTTGTACGCAATTAAAAAACAAAGCGCGCGTTACGCCCACGCGTTTCGAGCGCGTTTTGTGCGCGGTTTTAAGTTTGAGCGTTTTTTTGAGCTTACCAAAAATGGCAGCGAGCCTCAAAAGTTGTTGCGTGTTTGCTAAGACGCATTAACAATTGGCACATTTAACGGAAGTTATTGATGTCAATTTGCAAAATGGGGAAAGCTGACGAAATGACGAGCGTACGAAATGATGAAATGACATTTGAAATCCAAATCGGAAATTAGAATGTTTTCAGTTCAACAAACGAGTGAGTGGGCGTTGAGCAAGTTGGGGGTGTTACTGAGGGGGTGGAGGGGATTGGGAGCTGTAGGAGGTTGAGAACTGGGTGGCATATTAACAAAGGGTGAGTGGCAAGTTTCAGCCTGAACGGAGACTAAGTTGGCCTACTTTTGGCTAGCAACTGTAACACAAACAAACTTAATAGACCCCTCTACTCTTTTTTAGAGTACGGGGTCTAAAAAGGCTGAAAAGATAGTTTAGTTTTGGACAAGTTTTTTGGGGAATTTGTACAAAATTTCAGTTATTTTTATTGCTTAATATTATTTATTAATGTAAAGACGTTATTAGTTTCAGTGTACTGTTACTTTTTACTTGATTTTGCTATGTGCCTTGAATTATTCTTTATAATTAAAGAGCTATAACTACAAGTTAAATAAGTGATACGGCCGAGAGATGATGGTTCAGGGACTACAGCCAGATTTGAGCTCAACACAGCATGATAAGTTCCAATTTGGAGATATGGATCTTCAGTCTAAGGCATTGCGGGTCGTACTCATATAAAAAAAATTCAAACGTGTGGAAATAAGGCTATCAGAAGAATTGCTGGAGGATTTCCATTTGCTAGAATCGTGGGTATTAGGAGGGATTTAGGGATCACCCAAATTTATTAGCTAATGCTTTACATTTCTCATCAATTCCTTCTCGTCGTCGCCTGAAAAGGGTGTTTTTGGACCAATTGCCTTGAAGGAGCATGTAGTAACAATATCATACAGTATTCCATTGGTTAATTTTCATTGGTTCTCCATGTCTAAGTGATTTTAAAATAAGTTTTTAAGTTCGGAAGAATGAAACTTTAATTAAATTAATATGTCTAATAAAAAATTGTAACAGATCGACAGCTTAGAACACTGAGCTTTTGCTCTGTTTTTATATAATTAAAGTTAAAATTAAATAAGAGTGTGAAATGCAGAAATGCTTTTTGCCAGTGTCGAAAACGAAAAGATACAAAAAGGATTTTTTCTTTGAGCTTACGCATGAAAGAGTTAAAAAATTATATTTATAGTTGAAATCAGAGAGACATGGAAATAATTTTATATAATTAGAATAATCTGAAAACCAAAGTTAATAACTTAACTTAAATACAATGCCCTAAAAAAATGCTATAAAATATGTCGGCACAAGTTCAAATGAAGTTTGGAGTTTGTTCGAATGATTTGTCGTTCCGTGTGGGTCAAACGAGTGAGTTCAACTCAATGCAAAGTTTCTGGCAACAAATGGCGCGTCATCAGATGCCTTTGGCATTGTTGCATGTGCTGGCCAATTTAATTGTCACATTAGTGAGAGGCTCGCCAAATGGAGATGAGTACGGTACTAAACGAGGGGTGGGGTGGGGATATAGAAAGGCGGGAGAAGACATTCTGTTCGTGTCTAAGTTAGTCACCTTAAAGGGCAACTATTTAGCCAGCGAAGCAGAGTCAAAAGTCTGCCAGATGATTTCACTCGCACTCCAACAGAGACGACACGCAGTGGCAGCAAAACTCTATGGTTCAATGCACCCGATTGCACTAAAAGCAACAGCAACAAGAGGCAGCCACAAGAGGCACAAGCAGAAGCACAAGCAGAAGCACAAGCACTTTAAACACACTTTGTCGTCATCCGCATCCTTGTCATCAGCAGCAAGCATCATCATTAACATCTTCATCATGATCGTCAGCGTCTGTCAAAAAGGAAAAATGAAAGATTCTTGAACTGAGTGTTGCAAGCTGCAAGCAATTGTTGTTGTTGTTGTTGTTGCTGTTGTGGCAGCAGCTACTGAGTGCACTTTGAGCAAAACTAACAAATGCATTTTTCACCTACACGGAAGAAACCGTAAGGTGAATGCACAAATCCCCCCACTGACCACCCACTCCACCCCCATTACACCTAGACTGCCGCTTTTGGGCAACTAGAGCTACAGCTTGTTAACCTTTTGGCTATTTGCACACCAACAACAGCAGCAACACCCGCTCACCAATTTGCACCTTGTTAACAAAAACGGTTTTACTCATTTGCAATACAAATTTGCGTAGTGTGACATTGTTGCCATTGCAATTTGTTGTTGTAGTTGTTGTAATAGTCACTGTTGTTGTTGTTGTTGCTGCTGACGTTCCGGTTGGGTGGGCGCCATCGACATTGTTAGCACTCAAATTGTTTGCATAAAACTTCATTTTTTTTCAAACTTTTTTTTAGATGAATTTTTGAAGCAGCACAAATAAAACTGACCCGCCACAAGAAACTGTAAACAAAATTAACAAAATGCCCATTAGGAACTAAGGGGAACAGCAAAGACTTCATTAGGAAGCAACTTAAGCCAAAAGAAACCGACAAAAGTAGACCCTGTATACAGGCGAGAGCAATAAAACAGCTAGAAGTCTTTAAAAAACTCTTATGAACTCTTTTTTACAAAATTTGGTATTAAAGTAATACTACTACGGACCACTAAGGGCCATATCTGACCCGCTAAGACAGCCGGCTTAACCTAACCCTACCTTTAAAGTAAAAGATGGCTTTAAAGTGCTTAAAACTTCCAGCTAATTTGAGTTTTATTGGAAACCTTAGTTTAAACTCGTTAAAAAAAAACAATCGATTAACAGTACCCCTTAACTACAGGGTCTTAAACTTAATAGACTAAAAAGTAAAAGAAAAACAAATCAATTAGAAGTAACCACACACAAACTTCAAAGACGACGACGAGGGAAGAGATCACAGATCAGGCAATGGCATCGAATGCTGTTTATTCAATTGAAAAAGTAAACAAAAGGGAAATGCAGTCAAATCTGTAGACACTTGAACATTTTACAATTTGATAGAGTAGAATTGCCAAATTGAGTGACTATCGAATATCGACTATCAACTATCGGTAAAAAAAACTGAATCCATTTCAATTTAAGCATTTATGCAGTAAAAGAGCGGAACGGTGTATAATTGCAAATAGATTTTCTTAAAGCCTATCGATAACAGTTAATGCCTATCGATAACAGTTATCGACGATATATCGAACCATTTTAGTTCTTGTTACATTGCTACACTTTCATATATTTAAAAGTAATGTCGATAACAATTTGTATCGATATATAAAGCTAGTTTATCGATAGCATTCACAGTTTACGTTTGAAGCCTGTATAATTATAATGTAAAACATTTGTTAGGTAGAACTTGTGCCCAATTCGATGTTTGTTAATCGATAACTCCGTCGATAAGTTCATCAATTGCACCAACAGTTGGCAATCAGTGCTCCCTGTACCCAAAAAGCTTTTGCGATGAAGTTCTTTGATCTGCATCAACAAAAACAACGAGAAAAGCCTTCTTCTTCTACCCCTTCCCTACCCCTTCCCTATCCTTAAACAAAAACAAAAGCAAAACCAAAACAAACCAAAGCAAATTGTGCAATAATTTAGCTGCTCTTCATTCTCAAATTCCCCGTTCCAAATTCCCCAAAAGAGAAGGAAAAAAGTCGAATGTAAATATTGAAGCTGCTTGCGCAAATCTCTTAACAGCACTGCCTCCCCTCGGGCTCTAAATCCCCTCTGCTCACGGCTCTGTGTGTGCCGATCCGCACGTGCACACGCTTGACGCGTTTTGTGCGCGTTTTTAAACGCCACCTTATTTGGTTATAGATCGAAATTGTGCGTCAGCGAGAAATAGAGAACTGAGATCAAAGATCGCAGCAACAATGCCATGTATGTAGACACACACACACACACACACTCACTTACAACAACTGATGCTGGGATGGATCGATGGCTGACTGTCAAATGGCCAAAATCGCTAAAAATCTCCAAAATGGCCCGAAAAAGCTGACCATTTTAGAAGTCGCACTCGATACACGTTATTCGATAGTCAAATTCACACTCGAGATCGTTGAACGATGAACTACAGTAAAGCGTAGCTAAAAACGACAAAACTTTGAACATGAACGATTTCTACGTTCTTAGCGAGTGATGACTGTACTGCGATTTGATTTGAGTCGATTAAATGAAGCATTAAAAAAGGGCATTGCGCGTGGGAGTGGCCTGGCCAAAACGCTGGCAACGCTGGTGACCAACCATGAACCCAAGCCAAATGTCAACAACAACAAGAAGCGTAGTGCTCTACTGTACAGTGAAGCACCGTGCCCTGCGACAAGGCCTAAGGCCAACCTTTAAAAGTTCATTAACCAGCGGCTGGGCAAGCAAAAAAGCGCCCACGCCTCAAAAGCCTAGTCTCAGCGCCCCCCCTTCACCCCTCACCCCTTTCTACAACCCTCTTCAGGTCGTATTAACTCACAACTTACGTAACAGTCAAAACAAAAACAAGTTTATTAACAACAACACAACAATTGGCCGTAGACCTTGCCCAATTAGTTAGTACTATAAATTGTTATTAATTAAATAATACCACAACCAAAAGGGTTGACAGCAGTAAACAAAACAAGAAATTGTTCGAAAAAGTGTTGCCAAACTTAATAGAACTACTTATGTAATGAATAGTTTAAGAAACATTAACAAATAATGAAGTAAACAATGAAAAACAGAGGAAATGGTAGAATGAAATATTTTAATTTAATAAATATTGTAATTTAAATTATTGACGATAAAATTAAATGATGAATAAAAATGAACTTATAAATAAAAAATCATTTGGCGTTCAGTAATAAAGCTAGTAATGAACTAAGTGATGAATAGTTTAAGAAACTTGAGAAAACAATGAGAAAAATAATGAAAAACAGGGAACATTCTAAAGCGAAATATTAATTAAAATATTGATGATAAAATTAAATATTGAAAAAGTGCAGAGAATAGGTTTGACTACAATAATAAAGTTAGTGATGAACTTAATGATGAATAGTTTAAAAAACATGAGAAAAATAATGAAAAACAGAGAAAATTGTAAGGAGAAATATTAATCAAAATATTGATGATAAAATTAAATGATGAAAAACTGCAAAGAAACGTGATGAAATGAAAAATAAGTTTGGCTACAATAATAAAGTTAGTGATGAACTTTATGATGAAAACAAATAATAACAACTAAATCAATATTCAACACTGTAAAAAAAAGGATTTGAAGGGTTAACATTTAAAAAGGATTTAATAAAATTAAATAAATGTTAAAAAAAAAGAAAATAACAAATAAATGAAATGAAAGATTAATGAAAAGAATGCAATCAATGAGAAAAATAATGAAGTGAACGCATAATATAATAATAAATTAAGAATTTAAATTTACTTTAGCGGAATTTACTATTTCGATGTAAAGAGTTTTAATTTGAATTAAGCTAAAATTTGCATGGAGTGTATATTTACTCCACAAGTGTTGTGAAAATGGCTAAATTGGCAGCACTGTTTGCCACTTGGTTGCATCTCAAGCGACACATTTGACAATTTGTGGACGTTGCAACAGCAGCAGCGACAGCGGCAGCTTCTCTCCACCTAGGCGTTGTCCGTTTGCAGCCAGTGGGAAAGGCGCGGCGCGGTGGGGGGCGTGGCAGTGCCACAATTAGAAACCAGTTCAGCGTGAAGGCGACGACAGACTTACCGCTTATGTCGTACATTATTTCATTGGCCAATCTGCAACTGGGCATAGCACGAACCTCGCTCAGTTGGCCAATAAATTCAAATTTAGAACTATTGAAAAAACATAAACTAATGAGGCTAGTAATCAGTTTTAAAAATAATTTTGTTTAACACATTTGTGTATCTAGAAAATCAGTAAAATATTTTTGTTGATTTTATTATATAATTAAAGTTTGAAGTCTAACAAAACAATGTTTTAAAATATTTAGAAATATTCAAGAATTTAAATGTCAACTTTTTTTGAGTAATTTGTATGTTGTTTTATTTACATAGACTAAAAGTTGTGCTTTGTTTATGTTAAAACTGAAAATAACTAAATTATTTATTTAAAAAAATATACAAAATAATTTTGATTACTCAGCTGTTAGGGTATGCAATGGTCGTTGCACTAGTTTTAGACTTTTTTCGGACATTCTTGTTAGAAGCAAAGAGATGTCGTCTCAAAGCGAAGCTTGCGTGATGCGTTGTCTTCTTCTTCTTCTTCTTCCTTAGCGTGTTTTCTTTCCTCTTGTTCAGTTTTTTTTGCTGTTTTAGCCGTTGTTTGGCTGCCTGCATCAGCTTCTGTGTCTGTGTCTGTGTCTGCTTCTGTCTCCTGTTGGCCAACTACTTACTTACTTATTTGGTATGCCAGATTTGTCGCTGGCTGTGGTTGTTGTTGCTGTTGCTGTTGTTGTTGTTAGTGGTTGCCGGAAGCGCAATTGCTTCATTACGGCACGTACTTTGTCAAAGGCGTTTCGACGACGCGACACGACAAGACGAGTCAAGTCGAATCGAGTTGAGTTGGAGACGCTAATGTCGTTCCGCTGCCCCTCCAATCATGCTATATATTTCACCATCTCAATCATTACATTCCCTACCGCGCTCCGGCCCCTCCCTGTCTCCTCCAACTTGCTCGCTTTTGATTCTTCTTCGATGAGTCGTTGAGTCACTTTGGCTGTCTCCAACAATTGGGCAATCTTATGAATGAAAATCCATTGGTAGTGCGTGTGGGACGTAAACTTGCCTAGTTGACCAGTTGGCCAGTTACTCAGTCTGGTTTATATGATCAGAAAGAAAGAAAAAAAAAAAAAAACTTATCCGTATTTTGTTTCTTCTATTGTTCGCAGGGGCAAATTTGCGGCTGTTCGTCGGGCGGTACACAAGAATACCGGTTTGCATTTCGCTGCGAAATTCCTAAAGCGACGCCGACGCGCACAGAGCAGCGACAAGGAGATCAAGCACGAGATTGCCGTACTAATGCTCTGCGAGGGCGAAGAGAACATTGTCAATCTAAATGCCGTACACGAGTCGCGCTCCGACACGGCCCTACTCCTTGAGCTGTAAGTACCACAATTCTCAGCACTACCCCAAACACTTCTAATAAAACTATTTGTTATACTTCTTTTAGGGCCACTGGCGGAGAGCTGCAAACGATATTGGACACCGAGGAGTGCTTGACGGAGGCTCAGGCTCGTCACTGCATGCGGGAAGTACTCAAGGCTGTAAAATTCTTACACGATCGCTCCATTGCCCATTTGGATCTGAAGCCGCAGAACATTTTGTTGGCCGGCGAACGCATTGAGGGTAAGGGATTAGATTAAGGAAGTCTTATAAATAAGTCTTATACGTAAATGTAATACAAAAAGTTATACAACAAAAGAGTTAAACATATAACTTATACTACAGACTTATACATAAGAGTTAGACAAGGGACTAATACTAAAGACTTATACAATGGACTTATACTTGTAAAATAGACTTATACAAGGGACTTCTACTATAGACTTATACAAGGGAATTAAACTAAAGACTTATATAAGGGACTTATACTAAAGACTTATACACAGGACTTAAACAAGGGATTATACTAAAGACTTATACAAAGAATTTTACTATAGACTTATACATAACAGTTATGTTATACAAATGACTTATACTACAGACTTACACAAGAGACTTATAATAAAGACTTATACAAAGGACTTATACTAAAGACTTATACTCAAGACTTATACAAGGGACTATACTAAAGACTTATACAAGGGACTTACACATAAGTGTTATGTCGATGACTTATACAAAGGACTTATACTAAAGAGTAAAGACTTATACAAGGGACTTGTGCATAAAACTCATATACAAGACTTATTCAAAGGACTTATACAAGGGACTTATACTAAAGACTTATACAAAGGACTTATACATAATAGTTATGCCTATGACTTATACAAAGGGCTTATACAAAGGACTTATACTAAAGAGTAAAGACTTATACAAGGGACTTTTGCATAAAACTCATATAGAAGACTTATACGAATGACTTATACATAACACTTATTTACACTTATATTTGTCTCTTAAAAAATGAATTTAAAATTAGTTTGAAAAACTTATTTGAACCATTTTAAAAATCTCCTCCTCTCTTGTTACAGATGGCTTAAAGCTCTGCGACTTTGGCATCTCCCGTGTTGTCTTCGAGGGATTCAATGTGCGTGAAATGGTCGGCACTCCGGATTATGTTGCCCCGGAGGTGCTACAATACGAACCGTTGTCACTCCTCACCGACATCTGGTCGGTTGGTGTTTTGACCTATGTATTGCTATCGGGTTTCTCGCCCTTCGGTGGCGATTCGAAGCCAGAGACGTATCTGAATATCTCAAAGTGCGCTCTCACCTTTCCCGACAATCTTTTTGGCGGCGTTTCACATGCGGCTATCGATTTCATACGTCGCGCATTGCGAATTAAGCCAAAGTGAGTAATAGTATTTAAAATTAGTTGCATTTTTTATTAATTTGAATTTTATTGTATTTTAGCGATCGCATGACTGCCGCAGGCTGCCTGGAGCATGTCTGGTTGAAGGATGAATGTTCGTTGGATAGACAAATCTATTTGCATGCACATGATGCTGATTTTGTGCAAGATGAGGATGAAGACGATGAGGAGGAGGAAGATGATGAGGAGGAGGAAGAAGAGGATGAAGAGGAGGATGAGGAAGAAGAGGTGCAACAACAGCAGCAACAACAACAGAATGGCACAACAGCATCAGCCACAACAACAACAACAGCAACTAAAACCACACTAACAACCAACAATAGCAATAGCAACAGCAACAACAAAGCCACGCACAATGGCCACAGGTCACATACAAGCTCGAAAATACCGATTGCCACCAGCCACAAGCTCAGTCCGAGCACAGAGACAACAACAGCCATACACACACTGCCCCAAACGCTGAGTATGTCACCACCAACAGCAGCTGCAACGGCAGCAGCAGCAACAACAACAACAACGACAGCAAAGCCCACACAGATTGTGACACCAACGCGTCGTGCGTCCGATTCGGATAAGGAGAACACATATACAGCAACATTTGTTAAGAAGCCAATGGCCAGCACAGCAACAATACAAATTGGCAGCAATGGAATTGAGGAATCGACAGTGATTGCAACATTAGCACTGTTTCCAGATGCACCCACCACGCCCAAAGTCATACGCAAGACGCCCGCAACGGAGGCAAGTTCAGCGACATCGGTGAAGGCGCTCGTCAAGAAATTTCAACTGGAGGAACTCGAGTCGCATATTTCAGTCAATTTTATTGCCGCCTCAACATCATCAAATCCAAATTTGAACACCAATTGCAGCACAGCATCAACAGCAGCAGCAGCAGCGTCAACGCAATTGCAGCAGCCACGCAGCAGCAACAGCAGCCACAGCAGCAACATGCGTCGCAGCATTAGCGGCACGGCCAGCAGCAACAGCAGCTGTAACAGCAACAACACACGTCGCGCCTCCGAGCCACTGACAGCTGTCCACAAGAAGCAGAACAATATTTTAAGCAGCCCAAGCAACAGCAGCAACTCTGTGCAGTCCAGTGGCCAGCAGAGTCCAAGTGCTACCAGCAATGCCACAGCTGGTAGCAGCAGCAGCAGCAGCAACAACAACAGCACCGCATTGTTGTTGAATACACGTTCAGCGGCAGCAGCAGCGCATCATTTGCATCATCATCATATGCATCATCATCACCATCATCATCATCATCATGTGGTGATTGCAGCTAAAAATGCCGCTGCTGCTGCCACCAACAATCTGACACTGGATCAGGGCATCATCTGTTAGCTAAGGGCCAATCGTGTGCGCCGCAATGCCAAAAGTTTCTTTCACCGCTTCCTGTGTTGCATGTAACAGTGCCTCAACGTGTAGGCATGGTGGTCCGAGCCCTAGCTGCTGGTCTACTAGGGGTATTACATATATCGATATATATGACTTTTTTTTTACATTATTGCCCACCCCATGTTTATACCATTGCCAGCATTGCCTGCACGTGAGGAAGTTTTTTGTGTGAATTTTGATGTGAGTTTCTTAGTTAATGTTATTAGCATATAGTTGATCTAATTACCATACTGTATCCACTAAATCACTATGCCCCCCGTACTCCGTAGTCCCTAAACACCCCACACAAACCTACTACCAACATACCCTACCTTGTTCTTTATAAGCCAAGTAGTCGCACTGCGATTAACTTAAAGTTATGATCAAAGTTGAGAAAGAGAGAGCGAGATAGAGAGCTCTGAAGCATGAATGTGAGGGAAAAGGAAAGCGCCAGAGAGAGAGAGGGAGTGCAGGAGGAAGAGGAAGAGGGAGAGGGAAATAAAACGAAACGTTACAAGTTCTTTGATAATAAAAAAATCATTTCAGACATATCAGTCGTTGTGTTGTGCGTATGTGTGTGTGTGTGTGTGCGAAATATAGTTTATTTAACATTTAAATCGATCGATGTTTCAACGAATTCGAAAACAAATAAAATATTATGTCAATTCATAGCATAAATTAATAAACATTATATACACATACCAAATAAACAATTTGTGGAAACAGGCAAAGGCGCATTGTGGATTCCATGTGGATCGTATCGCTTTTCCTTAACCAAATTATCATAAACAAATACATAAACATATACATATACATATATATATATATATAATGTTGAATGCCAATTGGTAACTGTTTGTTAAAAAAAGAAAATAAATTATATATATATATAAACATATATAGAAAGGCATACAGTCCGATCGCGCGACTGTACATACTTATTAACCAAATGAATTAATCATACATGCATAAACATATACAAGTATACTATATAGTATATAGTATATATATACAAAACATATTCATATGTAGTACCGCAGTTATTCGCATTGATTGTTCAACAGTTACTTGTAGAGAAGATTGAAAATATCAAAGGTATAGCCGATATACTATAGCCGATACTATAGCTAAAGGGCATGTTATTAGGCGTTTGCAAATTTCAATTGTTAAATCTGTGTATCGGTGTATCTCTTTGTATGTGTGTGTGTTGCTGTGTGTGTGTGTGTGTATCGCCTAGAGTACATACCTATATACATATTCATATATACATATACATACTATATATAAATATTTAAACTATTATCATTTAACTACGTTTTGAGTTTACGTCCCGAAAAGTTTTGTATTACGCTATTCTCTCATCCCCCTCCAGCTCCAACTCCCCTCCAGATTTCCCTCCATCATCCTTAATTATAATTATAATAATACTTACCTTGTTTTTAGTTGAAAGCCCTTTTAAATTTACAATCGGTTACTTTGTACATATGTATTTTTCAGCTTGTGAGCAATTATTTTTTTTTTTCGTCTTATCAATTATTTCTATTTCTAATTTTTTTTTTCAACACAAAATAATAAAAATTAAATAAAAACATTAAGTTGTATTTATTAGGTCAAAGTTTTGGAAAGCGAGAGAAAGAGAGAGAGAGAAGTGACGGTCAGTTAATTGTTAAAAGGGGAATAAATAATTTATATATAATAATTTAACGCGCCTTTCTGATTTTTATCATAATAATAAACGAGTACTTCTCTAACTTTAACTTTACAACACAATGTATCATTACGAGAACTTTATTCGCATCGTTTACTGTAAATTAAATAGTTAAATAGATGTGAGACAGAGAGTGAGAGAGCGTGTGTGAGAGAGAGAGAGAGAGAGAAAGAGAGAGAAAGCAAAGCGGAGCGCAACAACAATAAAATGAATAATATTAATAGGAATACGTGAATTGTGCGTTTTATTGCAAAATAATATTATTTTTTTATTTTATTAAATTTTAATTTTGATAAAGAGAAAAATCAGATGAAAATCTGAATAATACGAAAAAAATCAGATGAGATGAGAGAAATTCTATTATATTATTACACTTAGTAATTATTTTATAGATAACTAATTTAAAACAAGAAAGAAAAAAAGTACAGTCGAGCGCGCCCGACCGTATAATACTCTCTGCATTTTCCCGATTAAATTATTAAAATCGGTATCCAGATATTACAATGAATAGTACTTGCATTAAAACACGTTGAAACAAAAAACAATCTAAGCATAATCAAACACACATCTGTTTGTTTGTTGCGAATACACATACGTTTGACAATATATGATGCATGCATGTATGTATGTGTGTATTCGGCGCAGCCAGCGACCGCGGGCAGCGCTGCCGCCACACAGGCAGCAAAAACGTTCGAGCATGTGCTTGTGTGTTTCTGTCTCGCTTGCACCAATGGGTTGATATTGCGTTCAATTAACAATATTGTAACGCTTCTAGTTTTCTTGTTTATAGTCCGATTTTAATGCGCCTTTCAGGATAGTTTAATATAGTTAGTCTCCACACCAGTTATAAACTACAATACTGTACGATACGGAAAAAACGGCATTGAAGCTTGAAAACTATTTTATAAATTGGGAAAAGTGGGCGTGGCAGTCCAAATTTATAGATGGCAATGCAACTATGCTGTCGCTAGGAACTCCCGTACAAGAATTGGTGATCCTAGGTGCCATAGTTACTGAGATATTTGCCGAAAACACCAATTTTTCACGAGGTGTGTCCAGTTTTTTGCTTTTTGTGGGCGAATGGGGCGTGGCATCGAAAAAAAAAAAAAGATTCTTGTATTGACTGACTAAATATCTGATCGTTTGACACCAAGCTCGAACTTGTAGCTCTTACCATCTCTGAAATCTGTTTGTTCATACGGACAGACGGACAAGTATAATATATTCAATAAAATTACGAAAAATAAAACAAAAACAATTCTTTTCAATATTGTGGGAAAGCTTCAAGTAATTATATGAAATCGGATCTTGACCGCGTATAAAGAGTGCCACAAAAGCGTCGCACCTCTTGTGCCCTTCCCGCGAATTCTCCTCATTTTTTGAGCTCTAATTAAATCCTGCAAATGATATGACTCCATAATTTTAAACTGATTAAGCTAACTCAGCCTACATACACTTTCCACTCAATACTTAAGGCATTGGTAAAGGTAACTCTGATGTGATAGAGCTTCTCTCCTCAGCAGGGTCCGTCCTCAATCTTTGTTAGGCATATATGGTAACTGTATAATATACTGTATGTATATATGTCTGCCCATCTTTAAAAGCAACCTTAAGTCGATCCACAATCAAGGTCCTCCTCACTGTTTTCTTCAATATTTTAGGTCTGGTCTACAATAAATTCCTCCCGAAAGGGCAAGCGGTTAACGGTTAAAGAGCATTATCCATCTCCATCTCAAGTGACCAGATTTATGGGGTAACCAATCATGGATTTAACATTTTGATAAAGCGTCGTTTCACCGAGTCTCGATTTAGAACGATTATTAGATCATTCATCCGATTTGTCCGCCTCGGAGTTTTTCCTGTTTTGAGTCGATAGAGCACATAATACAGAAAGTAACGTAAGACTTTGCTGATACAGACATTTAAGAAGGCTTCGATGGCTGAAAATGGCAATGGCGCTATACACGCATTCAGAGAGGAGAACATTTTAAAGGTAGTCAAATATATGTGGAGGAAAAATTACCTCGCTATAAGCGGTTCGTCGTTATAAACGGACACATTTTCACACAAGTTTGTAAGGGGCCCAAAGAAGACTACATTATAAACTGTAGTTTGCTACAAGCATAGTTGTTTTAGTAAGATTTTACTGTACTTAATCTATAGATATGGCTATCTGTAGATACCCCTAACTGTATGAGTAGTGTGTGTCTGTATGTGCCAAAGAAATTTATAAATAACACAATTCATAGTTCTTCGGGACTCTACCAAGCGCACACGATATGTGTCAGCAACTACAGTGAACTCCAGCTATGACAGAAAGCTTGAATTCATGAAAAGCTTTAAACTAACCACTTTTTACTGCTAGTAATCTAAACAACTATATATATTTTTGAACAAATTAGTTAATTTTAGCCAGAGCTGACTGTAGTACAAACCTTAACCGATGAAAACCAAAGTAAGCTCGTCAGTTACCTTTGACATTGACCATGATTTTAACGGCTTTAAAATGCAGCAACAAAAGGTAACCATAGGCAAAAGGTAAACAAAAAGAAAGCAAAGAGGAAAAGGCGTAAAGCAGAAAAGACAATAATTGAAAAAATGCAAGTCGCTAGTTCTTGGCGATAGTTAATTGAATGCAGACGCAACTGAGGCGAGTGGTTAATAAATTTATAAAATCTGGTATACGAATTAGACAATAATTTATTAAAAAGTACACATGCACTTGTGTGTGTAAGTGTGCGTGTGTGCGTGCGTTTATCGAAAATCCAAATCGATTGGCATTCTACTAGTTAGGCGTCTCTGATAAGATAGAAGACGCGCCACGAACGCGCATACACACAACTGTTATACCAACTGTTATATTAGATTTGTATGTACGTTCATGTATATAACTGGGCTGCGGCGTCGAAAGCTGTTTTTGCCTAGTTCTAGTCGCGATTACACAATTATTTGGCAGCAAAGCGGAAAACATGAGCGAAGTGACCGATGTGACTGACTCCGTTGCCAAAAGCAATGGCCATGCGCCACAGGAGAACGGTAATTCCGGCACAGTAAGCAGCGACACAGTTACATCCTCCACCTCCACCTCCACCGACACCTCCAACACCAACACCACCACCACCACACCAGCAATCAATTCCATCACAGCTGATCTGCCTGCAATTGTGGGACAATTGAAGAGCATCGAGCAGATAAATGAACAACGACGCATTTTCCTAAAGAGCACCATCAATGAGATCAAAGAGGAGAGCAACCATGACACGGAGGTGCAGTCGCAATCGCAGACGGAAGCACCAGCGGCAACCGAGGAGGAACCTCAACTTAGGCGACAAATACCACCCAACAGTTTGGCATTGAATGTAAAATATGCAACGCTGCCGAGTCCATCAGTGGTCAGCACATCCATATTGCGTTCACCACTGTCGCCGCCACCAAAGCCGCCCATGTTGAGTCGCACACGCAGCACGGGCTCCGGCGACGCACGTACTCCTCTCACCAATGGAGAGGCAGTAACTCTGCGTCACAGTGTGGCCGAATCAGCTATTAAAGTGGATGAGACAATAGAGACAACACCAACAGCTTCGCCAAAAACCACCACAACAACAACAACAGCAACATCAACTGCAGCAACAACACCGATCAGTGAGGAGCCGCCAGCAACGATATCGGCTAAACACTATGAGAGCCTGATCGAGGAGCTGCGTTGTCCCGGTTGTGCGGGTCCCATGAAAGCTCCCGTTTTGCTCTGCAGGAGCGGTCACAGCATTTGCGAGCAGTGCACGCGTATTCTGCTCATGTGCCCACTGTGCAAGGTAATTATTTATTTATTTATGTACATTAGCAGTGCCGCAAAACTGCACCAAGCACCACTACATTAACAACCATGTAAACTTACATACATACATACATACATATGTATGTATGTGCATAATAACAAATCCACAATGGCAAACCGTTATGTTTATGCACTAGAACAAAAAGTAGATTCACATTGACTTGCAATTTGTCAAACATTTCAATGAAAGTCTGCAACTTGAATTGATTTTCGCAAGTGTAAAATCGTAGACAAGAGAACAACAAAACACACGACGAACAAGGATGCGCAACGAAATGCACAAAATTGTATATGTATGTAGCTCTGCTTGCTCTGTCTGACGCGCACATTGCCGTTTGAACGTTGTGTGCTTGTGTGTGTAGGCACAGACACAAAATCCGTTATTTGTTCTTGTTTTACACTGTAAGCGCAGTTCAGAGGAAAAATATAGATTAGTGCTGTGCTCAGCAGGCTATACTAAGCTGTGCGATGAAACTAATGGAATGCATGTAAATAGAAGGAGAAATTCGCAATTGTACAACAAGCAAAGCTTTTTTTTAAGTGCAGTTTTGCGATCGCTGCTCATGTGACAGCAGAGACAGGCTAGAGTGAAGAGTGCAGGACACACAACAGAATACATGTACATGTACATGTACATGTATGTGTATTCTGGTAGTGTTTACACTGTATACACATGTTTAATTATGTATGCATGTGCATACTTCACTTCGTTAATTCTGCGCAGCACAGCTGTAGTTTCCCTAAAGGAAGGAATATTAATTAAAATACAGTTATGCTTGTATGTGTAAATACATATGTAGTTCTATCTAACAGCCACTTCTGTGGGTTGACGTCAGCGTTAGGTAAGCGATATCTATGTACTTACATACATACATATGTATGTACACACATTCATGAATATATTCTGATCTTATCAGACCCGTAGCCCTGTTGTGACGTGACGTTAGAGTAGCAGATAACTACAGTGGAGCACAGCGTTGTGGTATTAGCTTGTCAGCGGTCAAAAATTGATTAAAGTTTTCCGGGCAATGGGTATTAAATTATTGGCACAATGTTTAAAGGAGGCGTGGCAGTACCGCCCTGTCTGTCTGTAGCAACTCCGTCATCTTACATAAACTATTTTGAGCCAACAAAGTGTCTGTACCTTTAGCAGGTTTGTCTGTACTGCACTCAGATCAAGCTCAGACCCCTCTAAAACATTCTACTTCTTATTTGTTTATAACAAATTTTGTTTTATTTAAATTAATTTTAACACACTTTTGTCCTTTGCAGGAGGGATTCACCAATTGTCGCTCGCTGACGATTGAGGCGCTCTGTGCGAAGGCGCACTTTGGATGCAGTCACTCCGCGGGCGGATGCACGGTTAGAATGCCGGTGGCATTGCTGCCGTGGCATGAGCAGCAGTGCATCTACAAGCCGATGAAGTGCTTCATGGGACGAGTGTGGGGCGATTGCAAATGGCATGGCAGGGAGGTGCAGTGGAAGCAGCATCTGGAGGATGAGCATGTGGACAAGCTATTCCAGGCACCAACGGCTGATCTCGTTTGGAACATGGGACTGCGACGTAAACCGTTAACGGGTTACTACGTATTCCAGGCCTACGACGAGATGTTTAACTTCTATGAGATCTATGACAAGCAGAGGATACTCTTTACCATGACATGCACGTCGAATCGGCGCGAGAGTAAATACAATTATGCCTATGAGGTGACACTGTTGCAGCCGGATAACGATTCGGTATCGCTGACCCAAAAGTTTCCGGTGCACAGTGAGTACGATAGGGATATCCTAATGGAAGGCACCTGCGTGTCCATTGGCCTCAACGAACTGGCGCGCTTTGTAACCGACGAAAAGGTAAGGATGTTCCAAGTTTTCCCAATCTTTGTCTAATACTTCCACATCCTTTGCAGCTTCTGCACTATCGGGTGAATGTTATGGTGGTGAAATCCCCGCGTCGCTCGAAGCCGATTCGCCAGAGTTTGCCGATTAGTGCTGATTTTCATTCACGGACCAATGGGAATGGCAAAAGTGTGCCCTCTCACATGATCATCACGAAGACCTACAAGGAGGCCATCAGTGAGGTGTCATCAGCCCAGACACCCGACACCGAGGACAACGAGGAGAATAGCGTCAGCGTGGATTTGGAACGCAAATGGGGTACACCGCAGTTGCACTTTAATCGCAAGTATTTGAGGAATACCCTTAATGCGGAGGGTAACACTGTCGATGCCAAGGAGGATGAACTGCGTCCGTTGCAGGAGACACGTTCCACTGCTGGCGCCAATGAGGACATGCTCTCTCTGTGCAGCAATAGCACCAGTTACACCAAAAAGGTTTCAAATTCCATACGTCGCAGCTTCCGTTCGCTAAAAACCGATCTCATCGAGCTCCGTCCATTTGCCAAAAAGAAAACTCCGGTCTACACCACAGCGACCACACCAACGGGATCGGAAACTCCAGCAAAGACTTAAAAAAAAAAACATATTGAGCTTCTACCAAAATTAAAATAATTCAAAGGATTCCCAACTGAACGCGAAAATTGTGATCAATAACGTCTCAGTTTGAATGAGCATTATTTTTATCTTTTCAATATTACTTTTAAAAAATAAATAAACTTTTTCCTAAACATTTTAAAAGGAGGATTGAAAAAAAAAAACACCAAATACATTTTATCAAAAATAAAAAATAATGTGTTTTATTCAAATTTATTTATAAAAAATTATTTTAAGCCATTCGTAGGTAATTTGGAATTTTGAGTTGAAACTGATTAGAAGGGGTCATAAGAGCTAGCGTATCATTTCTCCCAACAATTTAGTCTTTTATGATCACAAAATGAGTTGGTTTATGACTTACTCAATCATAAAACGAGCTCGAAAAGACGTCAACACGATATAAAATGCTGTGTGGGATAAAAATCATTTAAAGTAAACACATGCAAATTTGATTTTCATTAAAATTTCTTACTTTATCTCAGATTTTTCTATACGATTTTGCTACAAAAATACAAATTGATCTGAGAATAATCTAGAAAGTAAACTATTGACAGCGGTTGATTAACACTAGATTTAAAATAAAATTAAATAGCTTTGAGGAGTACCCCAAATGCATTACATTGCGATCTGGCATCTCTGTCTAATTCAAGTAACACACAAATGAAAAGGAAAATAAAAATTCAAAATTTTGTGTACTAAAGAAACGAGTCCCTCTGAACTATTCTTGGACCTTTTAGAGATTTGTTGATGGATTTCATTGAGCTTAAGCTACATAAACTATGTAATTAATGTACAAACTTCTCGCTCTCTAGGGGATGCTACAGAAGTCCCTGCATTTCGTTCATGAACTGCATGTAGGCATCGTCCTTGGTTGGCGGCTTGTGTGCCTCTGGCGGGGCATGGACACTGCGCTCGCCACCACCATCGTTGGCACCACCTGTCAAATGCTTTGTTCTCGCCGTGCGGCGCTGATCCTCACGCTTCACACGCAACGTAGAGGGCACGAAACGGGTGACATCTGCGCTTAAATTTCTGTCAAGAAAAAAACAATAAAATTGAATTCTTTACAAAACATATAAGCTCCAACGGGAACTTACCTGATTTGCGGTTTGGCCGTAATGGTGGTTACGCCCTTGCCCTGATCCTTAACGGGCAGCGGGTTGTTGGAGCCATGCTTTGCATGATGCCCACCGGCCATGCGTGGCGGCAGGCCGGGTGGTGGTCCAGGTGGCATGCGTATGCCAATACGCGGCAGTGCTCCCAGCGCGTGTGGTGGCCGTGCACCTGGCGGCGGTCCAGGTGGCATGCGCAGGCCAAAGCCCGGCAAACCCGGTCCAGGTGGTCGCATGGGGGGTGGTCGAAACATAATACCCGGCGGTGGTGCAATGCCACGCATGTGCGCCATTTGTGGCATCTGTGGCGGCGCTGGTACACTGGGAGGCAGTGGTATGGCTGGCAGCGATGGAGCCGTCGGTGGTGCCGGCACTGAGGTGACCACAGCCGCAGCATTTGGCATTTTAGCTGTCTCTTTGATGGCACTCTTTGTGGCCTGCTTTTTGGCATCACCATCGGAGCCCATATCATCGTCCATATCCTCATCATCATCCTCCTCATCGTCGGTTGTGCTGCTGCTACTGTGACTGCTTCCGCGACGACGTGGGAAGGGTGATTTGCTCTCGGAGGCGCTGTCATGTTTGTCATCCTTATGCTCGGTTCGTTGTTCTTTGTCACGCTCCGCATCGTTTTGCAGCTTGCGATGCTTACGCTTGTGAACATGCTCCATTTCCTTCATGAAATCATCAATGTTCTGCATGCGCTGCTGCAGCTTTGGATTAGTAGACATGGATTCCTCATCGCCCTCATAGTCTGAGTTGCCCTCTGCATCCGAGTCCAACTCGGACATGGCAAAGATATCTGGTGGCGGTCCTGGTGGCACACCCAGCCACTCTTTATCCTCATCGTCTTTAAGTTTATCACCCAACGCGTCGCTTCCGCCCACTGCATCGCTGTTTTTAGCCACACCGGGCGGTGCACCTGGGGCAAAGGGTGGCAGGGCTAGCGTCATGGGTGGTGGTGGCACTCGTATGCCACTGGAGCCACTCGGAAAGCCAAGGCTGTTATTGCCACCACTTGATGTGTTATTTCCTGTGCTTCCAGAGCTCCCACTTGCCGCTGATACCGGCGCTGGCAGTGGAATCTCGTCGATCTGTACGCTCTGGGCATGCTTGACGCTCTCATAGTACTGTTGCTTTTTCAGACGCTTCTTCTCGTAGTCCACCTCCTTGCGCTTCAGTTCCGCCCAGTGCTCGGGCTCATCATTATGCTGTTAAAGATTTATTGCATTAGCTTTTAATTGGGTTATTTCTGGCACTTCACTTACATAGAGTCGCATGACGCGATCGAAGGTCTCCTTCAGCTTCTTGCGTTTATCCCGCAGCACCTTCTCATTGAGGGGCGACGGCTGCAACACATTGTACTCTGCCAAGAAGACATTTGGTCGTCCATTAATATCCATGATATTAATCATAAGTTTAGTTATCACTTACCCATTTCGTCAATCTTCTCCATCTCTTCGAGTATTTGGGAGGGATCCTTGTTCTTTAGGACCGCAGCTCGCACCATTTGCCGCTGTCTTTTGTTCTTTTTGAGCTCCTTTTTCCTTGCCTCCTTTCCTGTGGGCGCACAAGTGTGGGTGAGTTACGGATTATAACATGGATTGTGCATACTTACGTGCTTGGTCTGTGGGATTCATGTATTTGCCACTTTTAGTGGTATTAATGGAGCGTCGCCCCATCTTGCTGTGTTATTGTTTTTCTTTTGTTTTGTTAATTAATAAATAATGATTTTTTATAATATCACTCTCCGGCGTTTTGACTACAATACACGAGTGCTGCAAAGCGCACAACACTAAATGCAGTGCCAAATCGATATATTAAGTGCGATAATAACGATAGTAACGAGTGTCAGTCTTTCAACCAGGTGGCAGCACTATTTGGCACGATATTTCAAAACAAAAATGTAGGTTACTTTAAAAAGAAACAAGATTATTGGGTAAATTCATATTTATTCATTTAACTATATAAATATATTTATATAAAATTGCTTTAAGTATAATTAAATAAAGCATTTGATTCCAAAGTATTTACATTTATTTCATTAAAATAAATAAATAACTACAAAGCCGAAGCATCTTTAATTTTAAGTTATTATTATGTATATCATAACGTACTTATTTGCTCTTCCCTTCCAGTAATTTATTTGATTTTTATTACACTTCAATTCGCTTTATTAAACACTTTACCAAAAAAAGTTCGGAAAATAGTACAAATGTACTGAATCTGATAGCCGTGATCACAATGTGAACCAACTTTTTAGTCAGAGTTGCATTTGGCTAAAGTTATCGATTGATGCCGGCGTATTCGTATAAAAGCTGGCACGCAAAAATATAAAACGAAAATGTCTGATGGTATTTCACCAAGCAATTCCTTCATAGAAGCCTTCGAATATTTAAATATTTTACACGACACGGGTGAAACACCAAATAATATTGCGGTAAGTGTTGTCACACAATTAACACGATAAAACTAGCATTAACAATTGTGCCGTTCAAATGAACAACAACAAACTCAAACGTACAGCGCCAAGAGCCAAACGCCAGACGCGATCTCCCGTGCAGAATGCCCCAAAAAGCAGGTGATATGGACAATAGTGACGACATGGAATCGGAATCAGACTGGGAATCTGATGTTATTGTCGTCGATTCTTCCGATACTCTGTCAGAAGTGAGTTTCATTTGCCCATCCGATTTGAGTGAATGTTCAGAGGATAATAATCTGGGTTGGGATACGGAAACAAGTACCATACCAGAAACTGAAGACGAGAACGCCAACGAGAGCAATAACTTGAGCATTAACGTGAACGCGATTGTGACTGACACCAATGGCATCAGTAAGTTGTCGCGCCAATTGACGACAATAAGATATATGAAATCCAACTACTACTACGTACATACTATATCTCAACACTAGCAATAGGGCCGACCACAATGGATAATCTCGTAAGTACGCCGATCAAGCGCAAACACGATTGCTATCCCAAAAGCAAGGAGAAGAAATGTAAGTACCATAAATTCTATAAATAATCTGGAATTCAATCAATTCATGTCTTTGCTACTTTTTACAGCATTCGAGGTCACGCCGAAGACGAATCTGGAGGTGAACACATCGCTCATTAGGACGACACGCAGTGGCCGAGCTGTGCGTCCACGCATTGATAACAAATTCGACTATTCATCGCAGACGGAAAAGAGCGAGGACAATACATGGGATGATCCCGACTTTAATGAGTCAGATGATGAAGACAACGACGATGAAGACGATGAGGACTACATTGAGCAAGAGCATACAGAGCCAACGCGTAAACAACGACGTCTGTCGTTTCGTAGTAGCTGCGGCAGCAGCAGCGATAGAAGCTTAATGGCTGAAACGGATGCCATCATCTACTTGGACTTGAGTCAACCCGTGGCCATTGCCTGTAGCGAGCCAACAACCGATCCAGCTGTGGAATACGATAGTGATCTTAAGACGCGTCTCAATAAATTCTTAGGCTTGATGCCGGCACAGCGGCGTCTCTATAATCCCATGGCCGACTATGAGTTGGAAGACAATCATATGGATGAGGGCGACAATCTTCCCTTGCAAAACTCTCGTTTATGGTCTGTTGTCAACGGTGATCTGTTAAAGAAAAAAAGTTCACCAAAACCTAAAGTGAGTGTTGGTCCAGTGCCATCACTGTTCAAGACGCTGGGATCAAAGCTAACGAATGAGATGAAAATGCTGATCATCGATGATATTGTGCAACGTGCAAATGCCAACTGCTTTGAGAGACAAACACCGGATCACATTAAGGAACCCATCGATTTAACGGGTTTACCCAGCGAGCAGCAGCGGGCCAAGAACTGTCGACAGCACAAGAAGCTACCCAACTTGCTGGAACCCTGCTCCGGGTATTACAGCTTTCTAGACTCACTGAGAAGTAAGTATAATACTTGAAGCCTTTGTGCACCTTCGTGCCACTTCCACTTGTTGACTCTGAGCTCCAGTTGTTAATACAGACAAGTTAGACGAAGATTGGTGATCGGAGTTCATAATTTTTCTAACACACCTTGTTTGATTTTTCTCCTTTGTCAGCTGATACACCTTTAAAACTGTGTCATCCACTTGCGGTTAAGTATCGTCAACGTGACTTTGAAGCATCCAAGACGATGCTGGCCAAGATTTTATTCGGTGTATTCAATCACACAATCTTTCAATGTGGCCTGCGTTCGACCATTACATGGAAGAGCACCATGAACACGCCGAGCAGCATTATCCATGGGTTTGATAATACCAGACAGCGAATGTCACGCATTGTGCTCTGGCAGCAATTAAAGCAACCTGGTATCCTGGTCAAGGCGCTGATCCACGAGATGTGTCACGCCGCTGCCTTTGCCTACCATGGAGAGACGGGACATGGCGACAACTGTCGCAAGTGGTATGTGTTGCAATACCTAATCCTTCATCAGAATTTATTATACAAATGTATGTGTTTTTTGCAGGGCCTATCGTGCCAAATCGCTGCTGCCAGAGCTGCCTGAGATTACTGATTGCAATGCTAATTATAAGTATACTTGTCTACTCTGTCGTGCTCGCTCCGTGGGCATCATGAAGTTCGAGAGCGAGGAGCAGCAGCTGCGATGTCATTACTGTCAGTTCGAGGTAAATGTGGAGGTGTTCAACACTCAGGATGTCTACAATCTGTCCTTCACCGATCAACTGGTCACGCCCTACAAGGAGTTCATACGCAGCCACTACACCAAGTGCGAGCAGAATAGTCACAGCTCCAAGATGCACTTACTCAACATACGCTACAAGGAGCAGCTCCAAAACACGCCCTCTAAGTAGGCTTCAATTCTAACTATAATGAAACCATTTTTTTTTTGTAATCTTAAAATTAATTTTAGTTTGTATCGAGTGATGCACAATGAAGGCACTTATACTTTCTGCTAGTTTCTTGTTTGTGATATATAAAGAAAGCACGAAATTAAGTCCGAAATATTTTAGAAATATACAAACTAATTCCTTAATCTAAACACCACCACTAAAGTTTCAAAAGGAATGGAATTCTTTTAAAGTCACTGTGATCAGGGATCGCTATAGTTTTTCGGATTTAATCTGGCATGGAAAGTAAGTTTCCGAAACACTTATTCTACATAAGAAAATTCTGAAACATATAATTTTTTTTGCATTATATAGTAATTAAGGTTATATGTAATTTTTCAAACTAAATAAAATATGTTTTAAATATACTTTTGAATAAAATAATTTTTTAAAAACAAACTTTTTGTTGATCTTAATCAGTCAGCCAAAAGACGTGTTTCTCAATTTATTGATTGAAATCAACAAACAATTTCGATTGTAAATTGTTTAATCATTTAATTATAAATTTATTTATTGATTTGCTTAATGATTCCTTTAGATTAGGACATCATGCCCTTGCTGCGCTTGAAGGCAGCTCCTGCCTTGCGATTGTGATTGGCGCGGGATGATTTGTGTGCCTCCTTCTGGCCACGATTGCGAGTCGTTTGCTGCGTCTGGCCCTGACCCTTTGGCGCACCCACCACATCGTTTTGCGGCCGTTGGCCATATTTGGCCATATGACGCTGCTGATAGCGGGCACGTATAACCTCGGGATTCTCACAGAAGTCGCCACGTTTGTCTCTTTCGTTGTCGGGTGGCGCATCTTCCTCGTCCCGCTCATCATCCGTGGCATCCTGTGCCTCGTAGGCACTGTTGGCGGCCGATGCCTGCTGCAGTTTGGCACGAAGTAGACTCACTGGCGGTGCTTGACCATCATTGATGGCCTCATAGCTGTCATCGTACTCATCATCGTATTCGGCGCCACCAGTCTCATGGGGTGTCTCCTCCACAAGAGCATACTGCTGATAGCGCTGCTTAAGCTGACTTATATCGCGCTTGTCGTCCAGCAGCTGCTCGGCATTGCGCGGGGCACCCGGCAGACCCTTGCCCTGCTTAATAATACACTGTGGATTGTCTTGGGTGAGCACATCGTAGCGGTCGCCATCGTGTACATTAAAATGACGGACGCCGGTTTGACGCTGTAGTTGATCCTGTGGATCGGCTGGTATGAAAACCTCCTGACGATCCATGTCCATTAGATCGGGCGGAAGATTCTCATCCAGTATAGCAGCAATTGCCTGTTCGCTGTTATCGTAGCGCGTGAGGACGCGACGTATGAAGCCCATGCCCAAATCCGGCAGCACATCCAACACCGCCGAAGCCTCCAGGTCAAGATCACGTTTACTAGCACTTTCAATGGTGGCCACCGTGGGAAATGAAGTGACCGCTGGAGCACGCTCGTACTCCTCTTCCATGTTGTTAGGCTGGATCAGTTCGTCGGCAATGATGCCGCTGGTGCAGGAGCTCAATGCCTTCTGATAGCCAGCTATCACAAAGTCCACCTTGTAGTGTTTGCTGTAAGATCGCATTGGATTAGCTTGAGACTGAATAAACCTGTGGAGGCGTTTACTCACATGTTGGGACAACTCTGGAGCAGCACATTAATGTCGTGCTCCACAGGAAACTGACGTTGATAGTCCACCACAAAGGTTTGTGCTGATAGGCATTCCTGCAACAGTTCCACCAACTGCTGTCCACGCAACGAGTTTACCTGAGCCCGTGTCACACTACGCACCACGTTGAGGAACTGTTGTCGCGCCTCGTTTAACCAGCGCAGGGAGCTCGCCTTGGCATTGATCATGAATATGTTTCTATATAGCATCGGAATGGTCAAATCATAAAAGTTGGCAATGCTACAAATAAGTTAATGGATATATATAAAGTCTGTAGTTTGGAATGAATTCTTTGGCTTATACTTTTGGACAAGCTTCAGCTGTTCGCAGGCCTCCAGCAGCGAGGGGCACAGCTGGATAAGTAGACGCAGTGTGTAGGCACAGTCCAGGGCAAATAGTACCACATCATCGTATGGCGTGTCGGCCTCGGGATCTAGCAGTGCACCACCGCCAGCACCCTCGCAGCCCTCGTTCTCCACCTGAATCTGCATGCTGAGGAACGCGTTCTCATAGAAAGCCAATCCCTCGTGCAAATCCTTCATATAGTCCGGTTCAATACTCAGCACAGTTTTAAAGATCTGCTCGAGCACCTTAAGATTCTGCTCATCGGCATCGCCCACAGCAATCATAAGATCACAGAGCACGGGCACAGATATCAAATAGTTGTTGTACAACAGCGAGCTATGATGCTCCGGTGCTATCCATTCCGTGGCAGACTCCTTATCAGTCAGTAAACGCATTATTATACGCACCACCTGATTCACCAGCTGGCCATAGAGCAATTTGGCATTGATAAGTTCACTATTCCCAGTATTATTCTCTGTCGCATCGGTGTCGACTCTGTAGTATGGATTCGCTCGTTGCAGGAATGTGACAACTGCTCCCATGGCCGACTCAAAGTGCACCATATATGACCAGAACCTACGGGGGCATATAAAATGCTGTACTAAAACTTAGCTTAACCCATTTAAGTCTTCTACTTACTCGTGGTGGTTCAGATGCAGCAGAAATTCGAAATCCTGCAGGCAACTGGTGGCCACATGCTGCCACTCCTCCAAGGCGGCGCCGCTCTTGAAACTCCCATAGGAACTTAGCATGCATATGTAATTGGTGAAGGGCTTATCTCGTGCTATCCAATGTTTATCCTTAAATGCAAGACTTTGCAGAAAACCCAAATTGAAATGTTCACAAATTTATTGCTTACAAGTGCGGGAATCTGGCGTCTGACGCCATCAGCGGTGGCCACCGAAAGCTTCAAGTCGCCCAATGGCAGCTTATTGGGATTGCAGTTATTGTTACTATTGTCACTGTTTTGGTTCACCATCACTACTTTGCTTAACTCATCAAATAAACACAAAATTGGCAAATGTGATGAAACTGTTGGCTAGTTGAAACGATATTTTAGTATCGATATATCGGTAGATATTTTTAGTTGATATTTTGGCAGCAAAACGATATTTCAGTAACGATATATCGATGGGTATTTTTAGTTGATACTTTTGGCAGCAAAACGATATTGTAGTATCGATATATCGATACGTATTTTTTGTAAGCATTTTTTGACTACTTCGATTTGGTATTTTTTAACGACCATACTATAAATATCGTTACTTTTGTGTCAAGCTCTTTTTGGTTAGTCGATTTGATTTACATTTGTGTAAAACCTTTTAGTCATGGATCTGAATAAACTGCTGGCAGAGGCGGATCGCCAGACCAAAGCAACAAAAACGGACACTGAATTGCCGCAAGTGGGGCCCAGTCTGCCACAATTACTCAAAGCAACTCAAGAATTGAATTTGCATGCCAAAAAAACCGGCGAAAACCATGTGCATGCGTAAGTTTAATGGAAATAAAATAATAAATATAGCCTATTTTATGTCATGCTTTACTTGAATGGTAGTGCCTTCAATTTGCCAAAGCTGGAAACGCTATCCTCGAGCAAATCCCTTGGGCCACTGAAGCCGTTGGCCGACAACGATGTGGAAGGTTATCTAAAGAACGAGCGTGAAAATGCCATAGTCACTGTGATTGAAGAGACCAATAGGAATGTAAGCAGTCAGACTAATTAATAAACATTTGCGTAATTCCATAATTTTGGCTAGATATTCAAAACCGTGGAGAAGAATCGCAGAAATCGGATGTTTGCTGATTGGGAAGAGGAGAAGGAACGTATGCTAAAAGCTATGGTTGCAGCCGAGGAGGATGATTTGCCAACTGTTCCGCAGATGGTGCCAACGGTATTGCCACAGGATGTCGAGCCACAATCGAGACTCAACCGCATGGAAGCTCTTTACGCTTTGGAGGTCACCGCCTATAATGAATACAATCCAGTTTTATTACAGCAGGGTAACAAACATATCATACTGCTCAATGCTCTCACCCAATTGGCCAAGGAGAAACTCAACAAACTGGACAATAACTCCTATCAAATGTGGCATGTGCTCTGCT